>OZ018319.1:181441337-181961337 GCA_963969495.1 Ceratothoa steindachneri
TCTACCGCCACGAAGGATTCGTCCATATCCGGAAGGCGTTTGAACGACAGGTTCCTTCTGATGGCAATGGCAACTACGTCGTACCTCTCCTGAGAATGGTTTTTAGATATCACTCTGGAGCCTGGTATCTTCAACTGCTTATTGGTCGTATCGATATCATGCTCCGTAATCAGTATGATGTCGGGATCTAGCGCACGGAATATGTTGCCGTACGCCGTGGCTTTTCCCTCCCATCCATTACTGTTGAGCGTTAAGATCTTTAACCTGTTTTTTTGGTTTTCCATTCTCTGTTCTGGCTTGTGTGGATGTCTTAGTGTTTATGGGTGGTTCACTTCCTTTTCCCGTTTCTCTTTTTTTTTTATTCTGTTATTCTGTTGGGGACAGTTGCACGAAGGTTTCACAATGGAAGGTAATACTTTGGTTAAGCAAAGCTTCCTCCACCGTTTCTTCGTCGCATTGAGCGTCAAAGTCCCATTTGTAGAATTTTTTCTTAATTCCCACGTAGATTTTATTCAAGTCCCCGTCCTTCGGGAAGGGAAATTGCTCCGAGGAGTATAAATATAGGTTAATCCTATCGGCGTCAATCTTCTTCTTCTTCGCCTTTTTCACCTTTTTGGGCTTTGCATCACATACGGAGCCCTCTGAGTCCGTGGTATCGGATGTCTCCGCCACATTCGTGTTCTACGCACCTTGTGTTTTAGGTTGGACTGTCTTGGTGGTAGCCTCTCTCTCTCTTTTTGGCTTTGATCCGGGGATCTGGCCATCTTCCCTCCTTACTGCTCTGCTTCTCTGTCTCCTGGTTCTTATTAGCAGTTTCCTTGGGGACCATTTGTAATTGTAGAACGTTTCCAGATGGTGGGTTCTCTGGGAACCACATCTCGCTCATTCCATTTTTTGCCAGCATTTGATTTAGCTCTTTCGAAAAGGTCCCTGGATTTGTCAGATTTCTGACATGCGCATATAATATGATAGGGCCTCAGCAACCGTGCCACGACGCGGCGGTAGTCCCCCGCGGCGGAAGTCCCCCGCGTCGAAGTCAGCTGACGGTGGAATGTACGCAGAAATGATAGTATACCTTCTATCCAGGTGCAGCTGCACAGCCACTGCCTGAAAGGAGGTATCTAGAGAGAAAGAAAGAACGGAGACATCATGCCGGGTATAAACCGCACATCCCCCAGCCCGGCCATCCCGCGGTGGTGGGGTCGCAAGACCCTTATACCCCAGGAGGGCAGGCAGCGGGCACGCGCCTAGCATGGTCTCCTGCAGAGAAATAGCTAACGGGGAACGGGACGAGACGAGTCTCCGCAGCTCCTCCCAGTTGGCCCGGAGTCCACGGCAATTCCATTAAAGGAATATGCCTTCCAGGCCTAGCTCGGAGGAGACGCAGGGGCCCTCCTCGAATTGAAGACCCTCACGGGAATAGCCGTATGCTTCCCGGGGGCAGAAACCCGGGCGCTGTTGGCCAGACAAAGCGCTGAAGGCGCTGTCGCCTTCGAGGACTTATTGGGGGAGGTTGGGCTCGCCATGCGAGTCTTTTCCTCCCTTCGCCTCGAAACCTGAGGCGGGAATTGCGGCTTCGAAGGCGGGGGGCCCTCTTTTCGAGGAACCACCGTCTCACAGCCACTCGCTCCACCTCGGGGCGTGGGCGAAGGGGCCGAAGCTCCTTTGTTGCTGTCCTCCTTTCGGGGAACAGCTTTAGAAACCCCGGAAGATGGCCTAGCGACCATCTTCAGGGGTGTTGCCTCCTGTGAGTCTAACGACTTGGTGGAGGCGCGTGGCCTTTTCGCCTTACGGGAAACGGTCACGCTGGGGGGAGAGGAGGGAGCCCTGGTTTTAGCCGGGGCAGGGTATGAACCCTTTTTTCCGCTAGCTTTACCAGGGGAGCGCCCAGGTTGGGTAGAGCCCGCAGAAGGGCTCCGAATGGGCGCGGAAACAACCGTGCTCGTTGGCCTGGATGGGCCAGGAGCAGAGGGTGCCTTTCTAACTATTGAGGCATATGACGTCCCAGGCAGAGCCGGGCGCGCCAGGGTTAGGTCCTTTGCCTCGCGGAATGAGAGTCGATCATGGGCCTGAACGGCCAGGATTTCTTTCTCAAGGAAATATGCACCACATTGCTTCGAAGAAGCAGGGTGCGGCTCTTCGCAATTGACACACTAGGCCACACACGATTTGGACTTATTGTGTGCGACCTTGGAGCAATTTACACATACTTCGGGTGACCTCGACTTTGCACGTCTACATGAGCGATTCGTATGGCCGAAGCGGTGACAGTAATAGCACCGCCGCGGCAGTGGCACAAATGCCTTCACGCGGTAACGGTACCAACCGGCACGCACCGACTCAGGGAGCTTGTCACAGTTAAACGTGATGAAGAGTGTAGGGGTGGGTTTCGAGGCCCCTCCCTGTTTTCTCATCACACGTTCGACCTTGACCGCCCCATGGTCGGCCAGCTCTAGGGTGATGTCCTCAATGGAGTAGTCAACGAGTTCCCTCGCATAAACTACTCTTTTCACAAAGTTCATGGTAGAGTGCGGCGTCACACTCACCGGGGTGCCATGAAGTGGCCGAAGAGCACTTATCTTGGCCGCCTCGGCAGGATTCGCCGCATTCGCCAGAAGGCTGCCGTCCGAGAAACGGGTCACCTTCGGCTCTCTACCAATTGCACTAGCTAATCCTCTCCTCTGATGGATCATGTTGCCCTTGGACAACATGGTGCCATCAGTGGAGCGAATAACGAGGAAGCGTTTGAAGCCAGCGGGCTCGAAAACGCCAGGTAACCTCTGAATGAGGGGCCCCGATGTCATCGAGGCTCCGCCCTGTGCACTCTTGGTGTTAGTCTTGGTCAGGGGCTCCGCACACGAGGGGGTAGAGGGGCCGGATGTGCCGATCTTGGCTTGGTCGCCTACTAAAGTGGTAGCAGACCCATCCGTCCCCGCAGCCCCCGCGGATGGAAAGGAGCCCCGAGTCTTTTTAGTCTTCTCTGTCTTTTTCTTTTTTGGAGAGGAGGGCGGGGAATGAACCCGCTTTTCACCTCCGCCGGCAGAAGCCCCCAGGCCAGATGGACCGGCCTCAGCCAGGTCCCTCTCCGAAATGGAGAAGGTCCTGGTTGTCGTAGGGGCACCTGTCGGAGGAGATCCCTCCCCTCCTTTTACTGCCTCGGAGCCCTCAGCCATTTGAAGAGGACCTTGCATAGGGGCGGATTCGGGTTCGGTGCTTGGCGCCGAGCCCGAATTCCCCCCCATGGAAGGCCCTACCGTCTGAGGCTGGGTCTCCTCAAGGACCATGTTTATCACAGGAGGGGCCTCCAGTTGGCCATCCCCTCCCAGGACATCACAGGCCCCCTTGGCAGTGTCGCCAGTCTTGTGTGGGGAGGCACAGGCCTTGACCCCAGCAAGGTTTAATATTTTTGCCAGCAGGTCTTTTGAGGGAAGCGACCGAAGGGGCTTGGCTTCCCTCTCCCCCGTAAGGGGGTTTGCCCTACCGAGCCGCCTGCAAGAGGGGCGATCGGCAATGGGCTGCCTGCTGGCTTTCTTGGCAGTCCCCTTAGAAAGCAAAGGAGGGACCGCCGCTGGAGATAGGGAGGTGCCCGAAAGCACCTCCAGAGAAGGGGGTGAGGGGGAGTCCCCTACACCCGTAGGCGTAGGAGAGGATTAAGCCTCCTCTCCGGTTAAAGAGGTATGGAGGGTCCCCTGCGCAAGCACAGGGGGGGGGACCTCCATCTTTTCTGTGGAGCTGCACGAGGGCGGCTCCGTTGTTTTAGGGGAAATTAAGGGAAGATGTGTTTTTTTTTCATCATTGGGCATGGTGACCCTCTTTGTTTTACGGGACGCAATCGCTCACCACCTCTTGCAGTAGCCCGCACTGCAAGAGGTGCTTACAGGCCCGGCAGAGCTAGGCGCCGCCATTTGAGACCACCCCTCCCGCCTGGTGGCCTGGCAGTCCTTCGGCATGGCGGCTCCACCTTGAACACGGCGTAAAAAAGATAGATTTTTAAGAGGAGAGGAAAAGGGATGTGAGGAAGGTATGGGTGGGGATGAAGCAGGTTGTTAAAAACCCCCCATCCCGAACCAGAGCTGAGGGGTTAGGGAACAATGTCCCCTCCCCCCTCAGCCCCGATCCGGGGTGGTTGGCTTGAGAAGAAGGTCAGCATTCTACCCTGTGAAATTAGAGGCTGACCAGAGAAAGTTGTGGAAGAGGTTGTATGAAAAGCGACGAGGTAGGGGAGAAATCGGGCTATCTGAAGGAAGGAAGAGAGGCTAAGCTGGGGCCGGACGGAGCGCTGAATCCCGTCAGCACGGCGGCCAGGATGGCAAATCGCCGTGCCCCTTACGGGGCAGCCGCCGCTATTTGGGGCCACTCCCCCCGCCTAGTGGCTTGGCAGCTCCACCTTGGGCACGGCGTAAAATTGATAGATGTAGAAAAGAGAAAAAAGGGGAAATGAGGAAGGTGTGGATGGGGATGAAGCCGGTTGTTATAAATCCACCACCTCAGACCAGAGCTCAGGGGTGAGGGAACGTTGCCCCCTCACCGCTCAGCCCCGATCCGGGATAGTTGAGTGAGAGGAACTGGTCGGCATCTACCCTGTGAAGTTAGAGGCTGACCAGAGAAAGTTGTGGGAGAGGTTTTAGGTGAAGTGAAGAAGTAGGGTAGAAAACACAAGCTGTCAGAAAGAAGAAGAGGCTAACCTGGGGCCGGGCGGTGTGCCGAGTCCCGTCAATAGGGCGGCCAGGAAAGCAAATCGCCGCGCCCCTTACTTGGGTTCGTGGTATAGATGCTAAGATGCGTGACCTCACTTAGTTCAAAAAGGGCAGATTGTTGGAACTTGAATTGCAGGAGCTTCCGGCACCAGAACAGCTAAACTACTTGTTTTTTTGAGAGCTACTATATCAAGGACTATGACAGAATTCAAGAAGCAGGGCAAAACCTCCAGCAGAAGAAGTAATTCCGGCAGGACTTTGAAGCTCGTTTAAAGAGACCGACGAGTGTTGAAATGTATTGTGATGAAAAATCCCCGGACAACTGCCTCTAAATTGACTGCAGAGTTGAATTAACATCTCACTAGCCCAGTTTCGACCAAAACTGTTTCCCGTGAGCTCAATAAAGCCGGATATCATGGAAGAGCCGCCATCAAGAAACCTCTGCTTTCTCATCAAAACATTCAGAAAAGGCTGAACAGGTGTAGATAACACAAGGGGTGATCGACAGACCAATGGAAGCAAGTAATATTCTCCGACGACACATTTTTTTCTCTTTTCCTCACTGCAGGGCAAGTTTATGTGTGGAGGCAGCCCGGGAAAGCTTTTAATCTTGACTGCCTTCTTCCTACAGTGAAGCACGGAGGAGGGTCAATGATTGTTTGGGCAGCCATATCTTGGAATTTTCTTGATCTAATAGTTGACTTATATGGTAGGATCAACAGCAACGAATATCTTAATATTTGAAAGATCTAGTCCATCCCATGGTCCAGACATTATTCTTTGATGTTGAGTGCTTTTTCCAAGGTGACAATGCCCAAATACTCACCGGTCATGTGGTTAAGAATTGGTATAAAGAGCATAGGAGTGAACTACAACACAGAGTGGCACCTAAAATCTCCAGATCTTAATATTATTGAGCATTTGTGGTCTTGGAGTGTCAAGTTAGAAGTCGTTAGCCTCCGCCATCGTGTCTGAAACAGTTGGAGCAGGTATTGCAAGAAAAATGGCACAATATTCCTCTCAATGAAGTCAGGAAGCTGTATGAATCAATTGCAAGACGCATCGACGCTGTTCAGAAAGCAAAAAATGACCAACTCTGTATTAAATAAATATTCATTGAATTTAACGTGTTCCAATTATTTTATCCACCCCTCTGTATATGGTGTTTTTTGGAGGGTGACCAGTTTTCTTCGTCAACTTGCAGGACCCAGTATCCTCATGAAGCTTTAAATGCGTGAAATCACACATTTTTGACTGCTTCCAATGTTTAGAAATGTCAAACAATGTCATTCGTTCACTTTCTCACTGGACAAATTGCTTTCTGAATGATTTGTTGACCTTAACGTCTCGCATTCCATATGACTGAGTAGGTTAATACCATCATCAGTAGCAATCGACAATACACGTTTAACCGTGTTGCTATACATAGGTTACGAATTTATACGTGTAAACTGAAAATATAAGTTATAGTTTTCTACGTTTCGACGCAAACTTTCTTCAAATACATATTACTTTACTCAACTTTTTTCCATCAATTGTTATAGGAAATGAAACTGACACTGTCAGAGGAAAATTGCTAGAAGTATTTACTATCTTCAATTTTCCTAGACATTAAACTAGGATTTGCAAGGAAATGGAGATATATAAGGGTAGCTTAACCTAGCCGCATGATTCATCATATTTTTCGACCTGTTCCACTCGCGCATCTACCTCGAGGCCATAACCTGCGAACAACCTACGACTGACTCATCTTGGAAATGTGTCAGTTCTCGGGAAAAGTCCGCGCCCGCGTATCGGAAAGCAGTGCATCTAACCCCCAACTGCGTGACCAAAGTCACGTACGCTCCTCTGGCGAGCTCGTGTAAATAGGGGCCCCTTATCTACTCGAGCACACCACTTGGAAGAATCTTAAATATAACTACACTCTACGAGAAGTCACAGCCGACAAAGGAAGAAAAATCAAGGGTAAGAAATCTCAAAAAACGTATTGATTTTTCTGCAAGATATATCGTGGACGGTAATCTCCCCACAGCCAGCCATCTATGAGATTCAGCAAGCCCACCCCATGAATAAAAACTCTTTTATTTTCCTGCCATGTCATAGTGGTATGACGTGCTAAACCCTCCCCATCCCTGCTCCGCCGTGACTTGGCTCTGTGAATGCGACTCTACACATAGAGCTCCGTTACAACTATGCCGTTCTACTTAGAAAGGGCATAATTGCAAACTTTGGGGAAAGGAGGTCTGAGGCTTAGCCCACTGCAGAACCCAAAGGAAGGAGCAAACCTGTATTGGGATTCAGTTACCAACTCTACCATATCTGTGAGATGTCAGACGTAACTGGGAAATACCCAAAACCCAATAGAGGGGGCAGCACCCCGACTGGAGTCAGTTGATTCTGGCTTGTCATCATTAAGTCCGCCATGTTTTTACACCCTCCGAGGAGCCTAACCAAGTCCATATTCACTCATTATTCATCACCACATCAGAGTCAGTTCCATATGGTCGTTATCGGTGGGGCGGGTGGACCTTTATATAAAGAAAAAGAAAAGAAAATGACAAGCAATACTTCCTTCCCCACACTCCTACACACAACAAACAAAAATCCCACAATGAACAATGAGCATACACTCATAAACTTAGCCACTACACACGACACCCCCATAACGAACATAATAAAGACACACACAGGCCACAAACTCGTCTTCCGCTCACAGGAGGACGCAGTCAAATTCTACCAACACGCATCGGACACACTCGCCGCATTAGACCTACAGACAAAATTAGCCGACGGTGTACGGAAAAAAACACCAAATACGCATCACAAAGACCAACCCCCTATGGTTGTTCTTCTCCACTGATGACTTCCGCACATACCTCAGACAGAAGTATGGGGAGGAGGTCATCACAGACATATACTTCAACCGCACAAAACAATGGGCAGTGATCACACTGTCCGACGAACAGAACAAAGCACTGCTGCTAGACCAAGGCATTAAGGTCTGCGGCACCCTAACATGCCCACACAACATCGAGTCACAACTAAACATAAGACCCACAAAGTGACACCGCTGTTACAAAACCGGACACTCAACCAGCGACTGCCAAGCAGACCTGGTCTGCTCCAAGTGCAGAGCATTGGGCCACTACAACACCAACTGCACAGCCACCATACCCCTCTTCTCCAACTGTGGCGGTGACCATGTCGCCGTCAACCCAAAATGCCCTTACTTAAGTAAGGCCCGCTATGACGCCGTAGCGGCTATATGGCGTCCTCAATCCATCTACACAACCACACACTCCGCCCCGCCCCCCTTCCCTCACAAGAACTTTGGCCGCCGCTGCCAGCGCAACGGTGCCCGCACTTCTCCTTGTCCCACCCTAGATACACCCAACCCCAGCAGCAACGCAAACTCACCCACATATCCCAACATCCGCCCCCACCCTAGGACCTTACACCCAGAGACCCCCACTACTTCCGACACCCACCCGCACCACACACCCAAAGCTACACCTGGCCGCCTTACTTTCAACGGTAGCAAACGACAAGTCAAGGGGTGACGCCCGATTATACGCAAACATACTCAATACACTATTCGCCTCACAGAGTCTAGAACAGACCACCTTCCACGAGAAGATGTTCGTTCTAATCGACAAGCATATTCACAGGAGAACCGCACTCCTCCCCACCCCGGTGGGCACGAACACCTCCCTCCCCCTGGACCTACCACCCCCCACCCTCACCACGCTTCCGCCTCTTCCTGCTCTTCTGCCCCTGCACCTCTCGCCACTGCACACTCCTTACCTACCCCTCTGCCCAATGCTCCCATCTCTCTTCCCACTGCCCCATCTGCTCCCTCCACAGCTACCACTCCTTCCTCCTCCATACCTAAACTCCCTCCTACCACCAGCCCTTCCACTTCGGCAACCTCCAACCCCACTCTTTCTGACACCACAACCTCCACCTCCCTCAAGCCCACCGCACCCTCCACAACACCCCGTATTAAACAAAAAAAAACCTACCATGTTTCATCCCCCCCTATCCACACACAACCACGTGTAAAGTCGACCCCTTCCCCTCCTGCTGTTCCTTAATTTCCCCCACCCACCCATCCTTCTTCATCCCAACCTCCTCTCTCTCCCAACACCCCCCCTTTCATAATTTGCACCTCCTCTACTATCTCTAGCCCCCATCTCCTAGATCTACTCCCTCCACCTCTGCTCCTAACTCTCCCCCATCCTAGACTCTACTCTCTCTAACCCTGCTTCCACGACCGCAATCTCTAAACATCTCTCCACAGAACACACACTCCCCTCCACCAAGGCTTGCCCACCCAATAACACCACTAACAATCTCTCCAAACCACAGCCAACACGCGTAAAGGTACTCGCTCCTCACGCCTCCTGGGCAATAACCAAGGAGAGGGGAACGGTCCCGGCAAAATCAGCCTCACGCGCACTCCACCCACGTCAATAGGTCACCTCAACGTGACACAATTAAACGTACGCAGTTGGCACGGTATTCGCCAAAGTTGCCAACTGGGTCCTAAACACACAAAGACCTGACATAATACTCTTGAACTCAACCAGCCTACATCTTCTCAACAACAGACTCCGCAGTGCAGGTTATCACACCTATCTATCTCCACAGGCGCCGCACCTAGGATCAGCGATCCTAGTAAAGCGCTCTATACACCACTCCCTCATCGAAACACAATATGACTTTTCTAACCTGCAAGGTACAGACAAGCTCCGGCCCCATCCTAGTGGCCACACACTACAGATCACCACGCCTACAATTAAACATAGAAGTCCCACTCCGGGCTCTATCAAACCACAACCTTCTTATCTTCTTTGCGGGGGGACCTAAACGCCTTTCACCCAACACTCCTTTCAAACACTACGAATGATGCAGGAAGGTACCTGGCCGGTGCCTTGCCGCGCTATTGCTGCGAGCACATCGGCCCGGCCTTCCCCACATTCTTCGGTACTCGTGGAGGTACCACGTTTCCGGACGTGGTTTTCGGCAACGACCACACTACACGCTTCTACACGCACATCTCACTGGATTCCCACGTACTCTCTGACCACATACCGATATGCCTTATTATATCCACATCTCCCATACTCATACTCACACCACCTCTCTTCGACTACACAAACACGAACTGGGAAGAGTTCAAGAAACACATAACAGATGACACGCCACAAAACCTCGACCTGGACCACACCAATCCAGACATGTTAGATGACCACTGGTGCTCAATCTTAAATACTATAATCACAGCAGGCGACCTTCACTTACATAAAACATTTGACATTTTCCATACACACTCAGAGACTCATCATACAGTACAATAATCACTACACTATAGGCCCATGACAACACAACATCAATCACTTACGTGCCCACATCCTACAGTGCGTGCAGCTAGATAAGAACCGGCAGTGGGAAGAGGTCATCCGCATCGCGGACGACACCCGTTCCACTAACCACTCCTTCTGGTGGCATGTAAAAAGGTTGCTAGGCACTGACCACCCAAACCCATCTCCCTCCAAGTAAACAACCAAACACTCACAGACACAACGTCATCTTCGACGCATTTAGGTCCCACTAGGACAGAGTACATACACACAGCCCACCTAAACCACACGCGCGGGAGCACATGCCCCCGGCCCCTCCGGGCTACCAACCACACTAATACACAACCTCCCCGCAAACATATACCCCACATTTTCACACCTATTCAACGCCTCAGGCTACTTCCCTAAAATATTCGAAAGTCTTTCATAACATACTTCTACACAAACAAACAAAGACCCCAAACACCCAAACAATTACAGGCCTTTTGCTATATTAGAGCACCTAGGCAAAATACTCGAACGCATGATCAACTGCCACCTACGGGAATACCTGGAAGAGAGGGACTGGTTCTCCTCCCAGCAATATGGGTTCAGGAGGAGCCGGTCCACTCAGGTGGCTGTGACCATTGTTCATGACAATACAAAAAAAGCCAGGTACATCAAAAGACACTCTCCATCAGCAAGGACGTGGAGAAGGCCTTTGATAAAGTGTGGCACGAGGAACTCCGTTGGAAACTCGCCAACAATACGGAGTTACCTCTCTGCACCAGAAGGCTCATCTCGCACTACCTTATTGAACAGAGATGCCACATAAAATACAACACACCCTCTCACAACCCTTCACACCACGCTCAGGCGTTCCCTAAGGAAGCATACTGGCACCCACACTATACATAATGTACACAAACGACACCCCAAGCCTACCCGAAAGCTGCTGTCACACATACACAGTGTCCTACGCCGATGACGAGACCACTCTCTTCAGCGGCCGTAGACCAGAAGAAATCGCGCTCTACGCACAAAGAATACTAGACACTAAGACAGATTACGAGGATAAATGGCTGATTGCCATGAATCCTCAGAAGACATAGATGACACTCTACGGCGAAAAAGATCACTCCATGCATAACCTACAAATCTTCTCACACACACCAGACATGAACCATCTAACCCAACAAGGCTCGAATACCCACAACATACAAAAAACTTTGGGGTAACTTTTGACAAGACCCTCAGGTTCAATATACACCAGAACATAACACAAGCAACAGCCTCACATACAAACACATCGCTGCGCATGTTCTACCCTGCGGGAAAAAAAACTTCAGTTACACCTATACAAAACATTCGTGCGACCTCTTCTCGCGTATGCCACACTGTCACTCGTAGCCACGAGTCACACGTGGCAGCAGAAGGCTCAACGCATTCAGAACTCTGCTCTGAAGCGCGCTTGCCGCTCTCCCCTATACACCAGAATGTCCACACTACGCGACAACAACGAATTAGCACCCCTCAACACATACGCTCACACCAGACTCACAAAACAACTCGGGGAAACTCGCCAGAGACCCCTTATACACCGCACTACATGTAAGACGGTATGCGATGGCACCGCGATACCAGGCGGCCCATGACCACCCGGAACCCATACCGTTCTTCGCATAAGCTAAAAGCATCATGAATAACGCGTTTCCGACTAAGCAGACACGCTCTCCTTCCTGACCACCCTCCAACCATCGTCCAGTGACGAACACCTCGATACCCACCCAACCACACTACGGATCGGTGTCTAGCCACCGAGCTATCAACTCTTCCTATTCCCTATCAAGTTATTTCCGTACCCTTTTCCTCTACGACTGCCTGTTCGCCTGTGTTACACAGTGATCCCTGTCTCTCCTTTATATACACACATCATCATCATCATCTACTCGAGAGAGAACCGTTCTGGACATCGTTCAGCGAGGACCTTCCGCCATTATACCCTGCCAGCTTTGACGCTGATTCCTTTTGCTGCTGCAACGATTTTTGCTGTCTCCAGACTCTTACTGCATTCGTTCTCCGTTGGGAAGCCGATTACCGTGGTCTAGTTAATGGTATCCCTCGTCACTACCACCTCCGCCCTTGGGTACTCCGCCATCTCGACCACCTCCACCCTTGGATGCTTGGCCATTGAGTCTTCAGTCATCCGTGGATCCGTCGTCATCTAAACTTCATTCACCCGTGTGTTATTCATCCTCTAGATCGCGCCGCCCGTGGGTCCTGCGTCATCTCGATCATCGACTCCACCCGTTGGTCCCTGGTCATCTCAATCGTCACCACCAGTGTGTTCTTCTTCCCTTGGATTTCCGTCACCTGGGTGTCGCTACACTGCTTTCATATCGGTATTTGGAATATTTCTTTCGTCTTACGCTCTTTAATTTCTTAAGTGCTCGTGTCGAGACTCAATTGCTTTTGTGTGAAGGACGAAGGGAGTTATTCTTTTATACCTCTTACCTAAGTAGTGCAGGTAATTATTTTTAATGACGCGTGTCGTTTCTGCGTAAAGTGTTTAATTTTATAATATCCCTTATTATACGCAGATTTTATTTAATAATGACGTGTTGTCGTTAGGTGGTTGCGAAGTTTGTGACTTTTTATTATTTTTGGTACCCTTTGTACTCCTTCAACAGGTTATTTTTCCTTTTTGTAAATAATACGGTTGAATTTTCCTGTGTATATATTTTACCCTTGCGGATATTTGAGCACCGGCCTGGTAACCTTTTTGGTAATCTTTCTCTTATGCGTATTTTGGGGCCGAGAGAACCGAGTTCCTCGTTTGCCCTCACAGCGAGAAAATTCCATTATTCCTTTCATAGTTTTCCCCTTTAAGTAGTTCGTTTGGCAGTCCTCCCTCACTACAATCTGGACGAGCCCAGGGAGGTCGGAACCAACTTCTTTTTTTTTTTTTTATTAAAAGGATATCCCTCAACTGAAACGGCCGATTCTCGTTTTCACTGCGCTCAGAAAAGGGGAAACTGAAAGAAAAGAGACGCTCAAATTTCTTGGGCGACGGACTTGCCCTCATTGTAAAATTAGCGAAGCTAATTGGATCTATTAAGACCATAAACCAGCGACCCTTGACAGAGGGAAGAGACCCTGTGGAGTGGAGGAAAACATTGTAGACGGTCAGGATCAAAGGCGAAAAAAAAAATAAAGGTTGTTTTTTTTTAATGTACGTCTAGCGAGTAAAAAGCATTTTGCTGAAAAATAATGTTGACAAAGTTAAGAACAAAAAGTTAAATTTTAAGAAAATAAGTTATATATATTTTAAAAATCATTAATGAGAAACTACAAAACGTTATTATGAGTTTGTTGTTTTTCTGAATAATTTAATGATACATTTTTTACTTAGCGTAAACGAGGAAGGCTGAAAGTCGAATATAGGCCATTTCTATCTTCACTCAAACCATCGATGAAAGCAGAAAATATGGTATTTATTCGCGTTTTTTTATAGTGAATAAAAAAATACCACCCATTTGAAGGTTTTTTTTTTAGAAATGAGAGGAAATATGTGCAACCTGCAACGACATTTCACCCCATAATGGAAGAACAGACCAGGAAAAACCTGGGTGAACAGAACATGTATCTGCTTGGTTCAGGAATAAGATACAATACGGAGAGGCTTGGTCGGTCCTGGTAGCTTTTTCGACCTTTTATTTCCTTCGGTCTTAGGTGCTTCCCTATAAGATATGCCGTCTTGATCTACAGGGCAACGAGGCCGTTTCCTTCACGTCTCATTTGAAATACAGTTTATTCATTTTAATATTTTATTCGTAAGATATATACGAGTAGTACAGTCCAAAAAGATCAGAACGCTTGCATCTCTTATCACATCTTCATTCCGCCTCGTGTTTCAAAATTATAAACAATTTTATCACAATTTAACATACACTGGCTCTCACAACATTATACAACGATAAAGTTACAGGAGGAACAAGTGGCACCTGCCAAAATTGGTAGCTTGTATTTATAAAACTAAGAAAACCAAAGAGGGCATTCCTCGAAGTATTTTTTTTAAGGAGAGATCTGCAAAGTGGTGAAGACGAACGAACTACGAGTGTGGGTCGGGAGGGCAAGCGATTCTCAAGATGGCAACTGCAGCATACCTGCCCATGCTATACTTCACACTCCTATTGCGGTATCATCTCCACTAGAAAGCTTACAATGTGTCGAGAGTGGTAAAGTTGGGTGAAAGGAAAATAGCTAGGAAGTACGTAATCAAAAATAAACAAATTGTTGCCTTAGGAACCTCGGCAGGTGTGAGCCACACCTAAACCTCCCCCCCCCCACTATTTTAGAAGGATGGGCTCCCTTGCGAGTAGTGAGGGATATGTCGTATAAACACAATCAATTACGGATAAAAGCGACAACAAAAGTGAATGTCTGATTTGAAGCGTCCCAGAATCATTGCATCGATGAGGAAATAAAACCGTCCAGGCTCGAAAATAAATTCTGAATCTATTTTAACGAAATGCCTCTCGTGTGCATCCGTTTCTCATTGATATATTTTAATAACTTTTCAGGATATTGATGGGATAGTTACGCGAACTAATTTGAATACAGGGTGGTCCTAAAGTTCTTGTGCAATTTAAATCATCACAGAGCAGCAGCAGCTGAGTAATGATGAGTTTCGAAAATCGGCTTGATCTCTGCATCACGAATGATGCCCGGTTATGTTAAGAGAATGATGCCCGGTTATGTTGAAGATGACAGTATTACACGACACCGACCTAAACCTTGCAAAATGTAGGGTTGGCATGATTTTACGATGTAGTTGCATTATTTTTACTCCCGATAAACTTTTTAAAAAGCACAAGGTCATGAAGACCAGCCTAGAGATAGAATGCAAAGGCAGTCCTGTCAAAATTAGTCTATAGAGAAAACTTAAGAATTTGTTTTGGCTACGGGGTCGACCACCTTTTTGTCTGTTTTTGATGGCCTTTCTCAGAGTGGCGTGTGTTTAGCGTGGCTCGCCACAACATTTGGCAGGCGAGGCAAGGTCGACCTGAATCAGCACTCCATCCGGGAACTAAATACACCCAATATGGCCTAACTTCGCTAAAGCTAGAACCGGTGCTTCTGCTCGATCATGCTGTAGCATAAGATTTGAGACGTTCCTTTTTTGATAGCTTTTCTCTTTCTTCAACTCCAACAAAGTGAGATTAATGCGTATCAACGCGACCAAAACTACCCACCTACCTAACACCAAATTCCCCCATCATTTCGTCCACGCTAAATCAATGCAATTTTATTTTAGCAGTCAACTTCTACCCAAAACCTGTTCCCCATAAAATCATAGTTCCACCCTTAATACTCCTTCCATCAACCGGTTTTACAATTCAGAATGAGACCATTAGTAATTAACGGGTTAAAAAAAGCGGGTCTTAACTATTTAATAAATGGTTCTTGCCACTCAATCACTCTATTAACTTCGCAAGAGTTAATTTGATTACTTTAATGCTTTGCTCAAACTAACACACGTGTGTACAAGTGGGGTGTATGAAGTGAATGGGAAACTTTAAGCGAGGCAGGAAAAAACAAAAAGGACAAAACAAGGCGTTTAAGAGCCCCACCTCACAGGGGAAAGTAGAGGCAAGCGATGGAGGCTGCGAAAAGGCAACACGAACTCCGCACGTGAGAGACAATGGGAGGGGATGTGGTGATGCCCGCTGCGGTGGCAACAAAATTTGAAGGGCTTCAAAACGAGATTGGAGCCCTGTGGAGGGTGAAGAAAACGAGACAGGGAAGTGGTAAACATTCCCAAAGGAGGGGCATATAAAAGCTTTAGTTTGAAGATAGGAGAACAAACACTTTCTATAGTGCCTCGAGCAAGTACTAAAATGCATTTTGGTGTTTTTACTTTAAAAGTACGAACCAATGTAGTAGAGTAGGTAATTAGTGACAAATATGTACACATACAGGCACATATAGATGGCCTAAACAACTCCGAATTTGTGTTATTGTAAAATGTTTCCAACTTCCTGCCACAGATCAATGTTTCTACCAAAAAAAACAATTACCACTTTGCTCTCCCCATATGTTTGTTTTCCATTTCGCAAAGCTATTACATTCTTAAGTTTATAGCTTTAAGTAAATTCAGTGCAATTCCAGCACGAGAATATACAAACGGAAAAATTGGCTTCCCCTGGGGACGCTCAGTGTGATTCCAATTTCAAAGAACCTATCGTAAAAAGGATCCGCCTCGCGAAACTGCAACCAACTTGTCATTTTTCCAAATAAGATTAGAGATTTTTTGGTCTTGTTTTGCTACATGCTTGGATTCCTCACCAAAATGCGGAGGAACCCAGAATTTAAGTTGTAGGTGGTCACATCAAAAACCTCTCTCCCTATAAATCTATACCTGCTTTACTTAGGAAAATTAGATACGTGATGCGCACATGTAATTAGTCACTTCACTAAAAGTTCCGAAGAGAATAGCCATTATAGGGGAAATAAATTGTCACTTTAGTCCATGGTGTAAGGATAATAATACAAAAAATAGAGGAAGAGTACGGTAAGGTAGATAGGCACGCATATCCTTAATTAGGAACGGGGTTTTATTTGGGTTGGTCTACCTTCGACCTGTCCTTAATGACAGAGTTTTGGAAGAGGGTGGAGGGAGAGGGAAGGGGGGGGGGGGAAGAGTTCGGAGTTAATTGTCGTACATCCACCACTCACCCCCTTTGACGACCTCTCTTCCCCTCAGCGTCAACTCCGATGGTCTTAGGCCTAACTCCTCCCTTCTCCTCCAACATTTTAGGCGTGGGCTCACTCCAAAATAAGGCTTTTTTTTATCGAAATACAGAGGGGACTTTTTTTTTCAAAGACACGCACATAACGGTCATCTCTCGAAATTGCATGTAATCGTTGTTCAACCGAAACGCGTCCCGTATAGGAAAGGGAAATTTGGCGTTCCTCTACGCCCTCTCATACTCCCCTCAGGTTCCGGGACCTTTTACGTTTGCTTGTTCCGGAGAGGATCTTGTGTTTACTTTACCATACCGCCTGTCTAAACGTGGGCAAGTTTCTTCTTATAGCATGAATTGTGCCTTAGTCTCATCACTGATCATAGGACTTCAACAGACATCGATATTGGAATCTTTAATATTCGTTAAATAAAAGTCGAAATTCTACCGGAGAATCTCCAGAAAGTTTTCTATAAAGGATCGATACGACTGGTGGTTAAAAGTGAAAAGGCAAAGTAATGGAAGCAAAAATGACACCATATTTGAACAATTAAATAAGGTCTTTTACCCATAATATTTGTATATAGAATCAAGCGAAATGGCCAATTCGCGGTCAGATTAGGAAATTAGCACTTTTCCTGTTCATTAACAAAGTTGGGCCGCAGTGGGACCCTTTACTCGGTCTCATCACGGCCATTATTTAATCTTCCAATTAGGCTGCCCTATGCTCCATACGGGTATTGTCTTTGCTGTATCTTTCCATTTCCAAATTGGTCACAGGCGATTATTATTTTTCATTTACAGCGCCGATCTGGCGACTGCTTTCAAGGGCATAAGTCACCCCAATTAAAATTCCAACCTAGTACTAGGCTACTTTAATGGGGTTTTCCCTATTGATTAAGCAAAATCTATTCACGTTCTATATATTTCACTTCTCATTCACTACATTAACTATTATTCTCTCTCAAATTTAAAGAGCAATAGCAACGAGGCTGGGAGGGCACGCAAGTGCAGATGCGTAAGTGATGGATTTTTTTCTTTAGAGCCCATCTGGCGACTGCCCACTTGGGCATAAGTCGCCGGAAACACGACAGCCTAGAACTAGGCTACTTTAAAATAAAAATATGAAAACATAACAATGATAAAAATAAGAAAAACTTAACAATTAGGAAGCCATCTCCGGCGTCACGGGGAGGTTCCCCTCACCCCGATGCAGGAGCATGCAACCTACAACTCCCCCCCAAAAAACCACCTACTTAAATAAAGAGGAGAAGCCCGGCCTCCCCCCAAAAGTCAAAAAGTCCACAAGTCAATGTGCACGAACTCGACCCATGCACAAGGGACAAGCGGTAGCGACCCCGCCCATCTTGGTACCGGGACAGGTCTCCGAACCGGGCACGTCGCGTAATCTCCCGTACCGAGTGGTGTATTGCCACCAGCTTGGCCGTGAAGACAGACGCAGCGCCTGGTAGAGCCCCGCTGACTTCAAACAGAGGGGACACGACCCCCTCTAGGGACTTAGAGCCATCCGTATACACTGGCACGGTTCCAGCGTGACACGAGATGTGCTCCAAAAAGGTCGAACACAATACTCCGTGTGCCGTACAAGCTTTGGGAGCAGAAGCGTGGCGACAAATAGCCAAATATGGTACCTTCCAGGGTGGCGTCCTGGGCAGAACCAGGAGCGCCACCGGCCCGAGAGCTATACCTTGCTCTCGAAGGAGTTTTCTGGCCCTAAACCCAAAGGGGCTTAGGGTATGACTGGCGTCTCTCAGCGGCATAGGCACCGTCGAGATCAGCTGCAGATGCAGAGAGAGCTGTTGGCGACTGAGGGGGGCGCCGGGCTCGCGCGTACAGGCGAGTGGCATCTCCCCAGCATCGACCAACAGGCTCTCAATGGGGAAAGTGCGGAAGGCACCGGTCGCAAGGCGAAGGCCGGTGTGGTGGATCGAATCCACCTTCCGCAATAAACGCTTGGCTGCGGATGCATAAAACTCACATCTGTAGTCGATCTTCGAACGAACAAAGGATCGATAAAAAAGTAGGGCAGTAGCCCTATCAGCACCCCAAGCGCTGAACGCCACGGAACGGAGAATATCCATGGCGCGGGTACAAGAGACCCTATGGCTGCGAATATGAGCCTCCCAGGAAAGGCTTCGGCAGAATACAAGACGAAGGAAACGGTGCGATTCGACCAAATCCAGGCGCACCGCATTAAGAAACAAATTTGGGTTGGGGTGGAGCCGTGGATGGCGGCAGAAGTGCACCACCTTAGTCTTGGCCAAAGAAAAGCGAAACCTGTGCGCTTCGGCATAGCGAGTCGACGCTTCAGAGTTGACATCTGCGCCGTGCCAAAAGAGATTGAAAGGTCGTCCACGTAGAGCGTAGCGAAAACATCTTCCGGCAGCACCGAGGTGATGCCGTTGATGCTCAGGGCAAAGAGTGCGACACTGAGGACACTTCCCTGCGGGACACCCTCTTCCTGCACCTTTAGGCCGGAGAGGGTTCACCCCACCCGTATGCGGAATCGACGATCTCGCAAAGATTCAGATATAAAGATTGGGAGCGTCCCCTCGCCCCCATCGTGTGGAGAGTCTCTAAGATACCCTATCACCATGCGGTATCATAGGCCTTCTCCTGTTGGAAAAACACCGTGGCGTAGTACTGTCTACGAAGGAAAGCCTCGCAGACGGCATTTTCCAGTCGGAGCAGAGCATCCGAGGTGCAGTGGAACTTGTGGAAGCCGCACTGTGCAGAAGACAGATGGCTCCCGCTTTCCAAGAAAAAGGCTAATCTAACATTTACCAATTTCTCCATCAACTTGCACACGCAAGAGTTTAAAGAGATTGGGCGGAAACCGGTTGGAATGGAGTGATCTCTCCCCGGCTTGCGAAAGGCGAGCACAGTAGCGATTCACGAGGAATCTGGGAGAAGACCCTCCACCCAGATCCTGTTGAACAAATCTAACAGAAAGGCCATGCCTCGCTCACCTAGGTGTCGAAGTATGGCGTATGGGACATCGTCCGGACCATGAGTGGTATCCGCGCACAAAGCAAGAGCGGAGCGCAACTCACTCACAGTAAACTTGTCGTTGAAGGGTTCTCCGCCTCTGGAGGTAGAGTCCAGCCGGCGGCCTTCCGCGACATCACGACGTGCATTGAATGCTGGCGACGCAGCACCCAGGTTAGAGAATGCGGAAAAAGCGGTCGCTAAGGATTCCGTCACGGACGCGGGGTCCGAGATTGCGGTCCCATTCTGCTGGAGAACGGGAGGGGGGTCCTGCGAGAACTTGTCCCGAATCCTTTTGACTCGCTTCCACACCTCAGCTAAAGGTGTCTTCGCGTTAAGTGAAGACACGTATGCCAACAAGAAGAGCGGCGAGCGTGCTTCGAAATATACCGGAACCTAGCCCTAGCCCAACGAAATTCAGCAACAGTGAAATCGTTCGGGCGGCACTTATAGCGCATGTAGGCATAACGCTTCTGTTTAAGGGCCGTCTCACACTCGGCCGACCACCATGGGAGTGGTCTGCGTGCAAAACATCCAGACGTTCTAGGAATAGTAGTCAGGCCCACGGCGATGAGGTTGCAGGATAAGAACTCAACGGCCTCATCTCTGGACCTTTACTCATCGACTGAGATAGAGAATTCAGTCATTTTCTGAAATGCAGGCCACCGCGCCCGCGCCAAGCACCACTGAGGTGGGCTCTCAGGCGGCAGTTGCCCTGAAAAGTATATTTGAATAGGAAAGTGATCAATACCGAAGAGGTCATCGACCACCCCCTAATCAAAATTATGCTGTGCATCCGAAGAGCACAAAGATAGGTCAAAGCAAGAAAATGAAGCGGTTCTTGGACAGTGTTGCGTAAAGTCATCCACGTTTGGGACACCCATCTCAAGCTCTTCGATCAGGTCGGCAAGGACTTGTCCCCTGGGATTTATGGAGTAATCTCCCCAGAGAGGATGCCTGCCGTTCAGATCTCCAAGCAAGAGATAGGGCCTCGGCAACCGTGCCACGACGCAGCGGAAGTCCCCCGCGTCGAAGTCGGCTGACGGTGGAATGTACGCAGAAATAACAGTATACCTCCTATCCAGGTGCAGCTGCACAGCTACTTCCTGAAAGGAGGTATCTAAAGCGAAGAGAAGAACGGAGACATCATGCCGGGTGTAAATGGCACATCCTCTCGCCCGGCCACCATCCTGTGGTGGTGGGGTCGCAAACCCTTATACCCCGAGATGGTGGGCAGGGGGCATGCGCCCAGCATGGTCTCCTGCAAAAGGATAACTAACAGGGAAAGGGAGGAGACGAGACTCCGCAGCTCCTCTCAGTTCTCGCGGAGTCCACGGCAATTACATTGAAGGAATATGCCCTCCAGGCCTAGCTCGGAGGAGACGCGGGGGCCCTCCTCGAACAGAAGACCCTCACGGGAATGGCCGTACGCTTGTTTTCCTCCCTCCGCCTCGAAACCTTAGGCAGGCATTGCGGCTTCGGAGGCGGGGGGGTCCTATTTTCGAGGAACCACCGTCTCCGAACCACTCGGTCCACCACTAGGTGTGGGCGAAGGAGCTGAAGCTCCTTTATTGCTGTCCTCCTTTCGGGGGAGAGCTTTAGGAACCCCGGAAGATGGCCTAAGATCAACCTCAGGGGTGTTGCTTCCTGTGAGTCTAATGACTCGGTGGAGTCGCGTGGCCATTTCGCCTTACAGGAAACAGTCACGCTGGGGAAAGAGGGGGAAGCCCTGGTTTTAACCGGGTCTGGGTATGAACCCTTCTTGCCGCCAACTTTACCAGGGGAGCGCCCGGGTTGAGTAGAGCCCGCAGAAGGGCTCCGAATGGGCGCGGAAACAACCGTGCTCGTTGGCCTGGATAGGCCAGGAGCAGAGGGTGCCTTTCTAACTACTGAGGCATATGACGTCCCAGGCAGAGCCGTGCGCGCCTGGACCAAGTCCTTAGCCTTGCGGAATGAGAGTCGATCCTGGGCCTGAACGGCCAGGATTTCTTTCTCAAGGAGATGTGACCACATTGCTTCGAAGAAGCAGGGTGTGGCTCTCCGCAATTGACACACTTGGCCACACACGATTTGGACTTATCGTGTGCGGCCTTCGAGCAATTTACACAAACTTCGGGTGACCCCCGACTTTGCACTTCTACAAGAACGATTCGTATGGCCGAAGCGGTAACAGTAATAGCACCGCCGCGGCAGTGGCACGAATGCCTTCACGCGGTATCGGTACCAACCGGCACGCACCGACTCAGGGAGCTTGTCACAGTCGAACGTGACGAAGAGTGTAGGGGTGGGTCTCGAGGTCCCTCCCTGTTTTCTCATCACACGTTCGACCTTGATTACCCCATGAACGGCCAGCTCTAAGGTCATGTTCTCAATGTATTAGTCAACGAGTTCCCTCGCACTAACTACCCCTTTCACAAAGTTCATTGTAGAGTGCGGCATTACACTCACCGGGGTGCCATGAAGTGTCCGAAGAGCACTTATCTTGGCCGCCTCGGCGGGGTTCGCCGCATTCGCCAGAAGGCTCCCGTCCGAGAAACAGGTCACCCTCGGCTCTCTACCACTTGTACTAGCTAATCCTCCCCTCTGATGGATCATGTTGCCTTTGGCCAACATGGTGCCATCAGTGGAGCGAATGACGAGAAAGCGTTTGAAGCCAGCGGGCTCGAAAACGCCAGGTAACCTCTAAATGAGGGCGCCCTGTTGTCATCGAGGCTCCGCGCTGTGCACTTTTGGTCTTAGTCAGGGGCTCCGAAACCGGGGGGACAGAGGAGCTAGATGTGCCAATCTTAGCTTGGTCGCTTGCCAAATGGCAGCAGACCCATCCGTCCCTGTAGCCTCCGCGGATGGAGAGGAGCCCCGAGTCTTCTTTGTCTTTTTCTTTTTCTTTTTTTGAAAGGAGGGCGGGGAATGAACCCGCTTCTCACCTCCGCCGGAAGGAGCCCCCAGGCCAAATGGACCGGCCTTAGCCAGGTCCTTCTCCGAAATCGAGAAGGTCCTGGTAGTCGTAGGGGCACCGGTCCGAGGAGATTCCTCCCCTCCTTGTACTGCCTCGGAAACCTTAGCTGTTTGAGGAGTACCTTGCATAGGGGCGGATTCGGGTTTGGTGCTTGGCACCGAGCCCGAATTCACCCCCATGGAAGGATCTACCGTCTGAGGCTGGGTTGCCTCAAGCACCATGCCTACCTTAGGGGGGGGCCTCCAGTTAGCCCCCCCCCTAAGACATCGCAGGTCCCATTGGCAGTATCGTCACTAGTCTTATGTGGGGAGGTACAGGCCTTGACCCCGGCAAGGTTCAATATTTTTGCCAGCAGGTCTTTTGAGGTAAGCGACTGAAGGGGCCTGGATTCTCTCTTCCCCTAAGGGTATTTGCCTTAACGAGCCGCTTCGATGTGGAGCGGCTGGCTAAGGGCTGCCTGCTGGATTTCTTGGCAGTCTCCTTGAAAAGAACAGAGGGGACTGCCGCTGGAAAAAGGGAGGGGCCTAAGAGCACCTCCAGAGAAGGGAGTGAGGGGAAGTCCCTTACACCCGTAGGCGAAGGAGAGGAGTAAGCCTCCTCTCTGGTTAGAGAGATATGGAGGGTCCCCTGCGCAAGTACAGGGGGAGGGGACCTACATTTTTTTGGTGGAGCTGCCCGAGGGCGGCTCCGTTGATGATACAGGGGAAGTTGAGGGTTGGGGTTTGTTTTTTTTCATTATTGGGCATGGTGACCCTATTTGTATCACAGGACGCAATCGCGCATCACCTCTCGCAGTAACCCGCACTGCAAGAGGTGCTTACAGGCCCGGCAGAGCCAGGCGCTGCCATTTGGTTCCACCCCTCCCGCCTGATGGCCTTGCAGTCCATCGGCATGGCGGCTCCACCTTAGACACGGCGTAAAAAAGATAGATTGTGAAGAGGAGAGGAAAAGAGATGTGAGGAAGGTATGGGTGGGGATGAAGCAGGTTGTTAAAAACCAACCACCCCAGCCTGGAGCTCAGGGGTTAGGGAACATTGTCCCCTCCCCCCTCAGCCCCGATCCGGGAGGGTTGGCTGAGAAGAAGGTCAGCATCTACCCCTGTGAAATTAGAGGCTGGCCAGAGAAAGCTGTGGGAGAGGTTGTTTGAAAAGCGACGAAGTGGGGGAGAAATACAGGCTATCTGAAAGAAGAAAGAGAGGCTAAGCTGGGGCCGGACGGAGCGCTGGATCCCGTCAGCACGCCGGGCAGGATGGAGGCAGTGCGAGAAAAGCGTGGGAAGAATGCAGACGTTAAAAAAAAAACCATTCCAACCGGAGCCAAACAGGAGGGGTAAACCATACCACTGGGGGATGAGTGGACGACAGCTGGTTGGTGACTAGCCTACGATATCAGCCACCGGGCGAGGAAATAGACGAAAAGAATCTTGTAAAGAAATGACTTTAGTCCATCTATTCGGCAGCTTCAAAATTCCATCGACTTAGAACTGGGCTGTCTTGGTGGAAAAGAAGTTACACAGGTGTTTTTTTGACACTAAGTTAATACAAGATTTTTCGCTCAAGGACCGTTGCAGGGATCTAAACAAATCTAAGTCCGATGGTCCTACCCAAGTTCATGCAATTTTGTGCAGTTAGCTAAAGACACACGATGTCTGGCGTTGTCTTGTTGGAACATAACCCCTTTCCTGTTGGCTAGTTCTGGCCTCATCTGATGATTTTTTTTTATTCAATTTCTCCAGCTGGCGGCAGAGACAAAGCCTAACTTTTTTTGCATGAATATTTAGTTTCGATGGCTGTTTTGGTAAATTCTCACGCAAATTTCAAGATCTTTTCTGCACTGTTATCGTAGACGATCCTTTTTTTTTTTTATCTCGTGACAAATCATTTCAAAAAAGGTTCAGTTTCATTGAATTTTCAGGGCATGTCGCAGATGGAATATCGGTCTATGCAGTTTTTCTGCGAAAGGTTGTTAGGGACCAATACATCATGGTGGGAAATGTACTCTACCCAAGTTTCATTAAATATTCATGAACAGTAGTACTTTTTTGAACTTCCAAAATCTCCGCAAGCCCGCTAGCTGTGATTTTGGGGTTGGCTTCAATGTTTACTTTGACCATGGTAAGGATTGACACAAATAAGAGACGTAAGATCACGTAACCAGTAAGTTACCTCGCTGCTAGATGTTAATATATCAGGGTAGCAACATTATAGCTGTAATATGCAGAGTTTAAAGACAACTATCGAAAGCGCTCAGAATTTAACGGACAACCTGAAAATTTGAGTTTAAATAAGATTTCTTTTTTCACGAGACAAAAAATGGCGTTAGTTCCCAGATTCCCTCGCTAGTGGAAATGAAGTTAAAATAGTAATATAGTTAAAGGTTTAGATAATACTGGAATGCCTGCACTTTTAATGTTGAATTTTTGACAATCATGGAGATACTGGCGACAAATAATAAAAAAATAAGTACTTACCTTCTCGCTTAAATGATTTGCCGTTGACGTACACAATAGAAAAAAACCCTCACGTCAATCTACACCCTCAGCCGGGGAGGGAACGTCGTAAGGGTCACCTCGAGGGGAGGGGGATATCCCAAACCCAACCCATAAACCTTAGCGCGGCGTCTAACAAAGTTTGGAAAACAATGTCATAAACGGTGGTCAACAGCTGGGGGTAGTCGAGATGAAACTTGAAGACGTGGTAGAGATATAAAGATAGAAAATATAATTTTAAACATTTCTTGCCCGAAAGGGTAAAAAAACCCCCCCTCAAATCTACACATTTATCGTTTATATTTTGTTGTTTTTTTTAAAGACAAATTACCCTAAAACATAAAAATTAAAGTTTGATCTTTGATATGTCCCTTTGCGTATGAAAATTTGAACGAAAAGGAAGATGCTGAGAGGCAGAGTGGAAAAATTTTGAAGGCAAAAATAATTTTTAATTTAATCAGACCACGATCTTCGAAAGGGGGATGAGGAATTCGAATTCTCGCTTTCTACCAACCTCTCCCGATCGTAGCGAAGAGATAAAAAAAAAAGGACAACGGGAACCAGGCCGCCAACAACGACCGCCCTCAGGAGGGCAACGCTGATCAGGAATGGGTCAGCCCCGGCTTTGATCCCTCGTGCAGGATGAAGGCTTCCAGAGCCCTGACGCCCGCTTTAACGTCCGCCCGCCAGGCTCCTTTGACTCGGTTCACCCTAACTCCCCCTTCCTTCTTGCTAACCGCGGAAAAGGGGTCAAGATCTTCCTTCAGAAGAACTACTGGCATTGGCGCTCTTCCTCTAACTTGATGGCTTCTCTCGTCGAACAACTCCTGCGGCATCGTGGAAGAAAGTCAGATCGCCAAGGCGCACCGCATCATCAGTGTCCCATGTCCCTGGTTTCAAATTCGACTCGTTCACAGACTCCAATCCTGCGTTCTTATCGCTGATTCCTAGTGACTATGGAAAAGGCATATTCCAGTCGGGAAGAGACCAGGAAAGTTTTAATTGGTTGAAATGCATAGGTAACGGTTTTGGGCCCCGAGGTGTCGCTAAATTCGAATGTTTCGTCTACCTTAAGTTTCAAATTTGGGATCACCTGAAGAATCTGACCCTCCAAAGCACCTTGAGGGGCGGACTCTTCAGGAGAGTCAATCTGGGGGTCAGATTCTTCAGGAGGAACAATATCGGTTTCATCTTTTTTATCGAAGAAAGTTGAGAGAGTAACTAAATATAATCTGTAAGGCTTACAGTTGATCAGTTTAATGTTACTCTCTTCTTCTGTTTGATCTGTAGGTACGGCTTAAGGGTAATCTGTATTAGATACTTATATCAATAATTTAAATAAATTTATCAGAAGAGGCATTCTAGGGGGATGGGGGAGATGATATTTCTAATCTAAAAGGTAAAAATACATATTCTAATCTGCTCAAGAGATAAATCCATGCTATATAAGAACAGTGAAATTTTAACGAATACATCATTTGACCAAGTGGAAATGGAGTATCATCACTTTTCAGTATTGAACACAAACTTAGTTGTCAACTTTTTCACTTAAGTTATATTTTAATTTTTGTAATATTAACCCTTATAGCTTCTATTTTTTTTAAACAACTATCATACATTTACTTCGAGAGGATAATAATCTACAAGCAATACGGTATTTACAACCCCAAAAACTTTTCAAGCAAATAATGAATTGTGAAGCTTGCAATGTACCCATGAACTGGACAAAACATTCAAAAACCAAAGATGGATGGCCTTGAAAATGTCAAGAAAAAGAGTGTAGACGGTTTAAATTTACAACCTTCATTAGCAAAGACTCCTTTTTGCAAAATCCAACCTTTCAATCGCATATTAGTATCCAATACAATTTACCATTAACTGTCTTTTAACTGCATATTTTAACCTTTTATCTAAATTGTTTTTTAAACGACCTTTATAAATAAATCCTGAAACTTTATTTTGGAAAAGGTAGGGCCGCGGGAAGGAGATTATTGAGGAGAGGCAATCTGGGGGTCAGATTCTTCAGTAGAAACTTTTTGAGGGGAAAAATATTCAGATTCTTCAGTAAAAACTTTTGGGGGTCAGATTCTTCAGACGATTCCAAATTTGTATGCCTTTCAAGCTGTTTGACAACTCTCGGCTTCGTATCCACTTCGACCTTAGGAACGGTAGAGGGTTTCCCCATTTGAATACATTTTGAGATGAAGTTTCTGTAAGCAAATAATACTGGCACCCACCGGCCCTGCATAACCCTTTAATTCCTTAGAAGACCAGCAATTTTTCCAACTGGGATATGATAGCTGTTCCCTGATGTGAAGCGCCCAAATGGGCAAGAGCCGATCCATTGATCCCTCTTTTTCGGACGGTCCCTCAATTGGCTGTCGTTTGCGGGAGGAATCAAATCGAACTCGATCGTCAGAAAAGCCCCTGCCCACACCTAATATGTACTATTCAAGTTCAGATGCTGAATAACATCACACCAGAACAAACACTTCATTCCCACAATTCGATCTTTCAAATAGCACCGAGGGTAGAATGCCCTACCTGCCCTATCAGTGGAGGTCTGGATACTTTAGAATTAAATGTTACCCACAATCCGAGTGAGGTGTAAAAGACTCCTGGGATTCAAATAGAATGTCTTCCCTCGGAGAACTTAAGGTTGTCTTTTTATTTAGAGCATCGTGGCTCACTAGTCAACGTCCGAGCCTCGCAAATGTGACCTGAGGTCATTGGCTCGAATCTCGGTGTATGCACAAGGACTTATTGGTCTCTCTCTCAACCACGCTCTACACATACTCCTCTATGTGGTTGCAGTCTCGTGATTTTGGAAGCTCGATATTCGTTCGGAGTGATTTGGTCAAAGAAATTGTGTAACAGATAAGACTTGGGTGAGCCCTCCTGCTTGTGTGACCCACTAGCGGCCACCTTTCGGATACAGGACAATATCAACTTCTTCAAGCACTTGATATAGTCCTCCATGAAAATAAACGGGAGCATAACGTGACCCTCGCTACTGACCAACACCATGCTGTGCACCGGGAACTTGGTCTTCGTGACTCTCGGTACATCTTTGGAGACCACAGCAGCCAACAGTTGTTTTTAGAGTTCACCAACTGGTCCTAGAAGAAATTCTTCTCGTCTGAGAAGAACCGAAGCATGCCAGGTTTGAGGTGTGATTGTTTGTTGCAAGCTTCGCATCAAGTTCCTTCCGCTTAACCTATATCTTCTGCGACAGAAGCTGCCCCTTTCTCACTTTGTATGAGTAGTAGCGAATGTCCCCATGTACAAAAAACCTGATGGTAGAGAGGTACACTCCCTTGTCCCTGGGTATGAACCTCATTGACTTGCTGAGAATGTTGTCAATGATGGCCTGGATATCCG
Source organism: Ceratothoa steindachneri (assembly GCA_963969495.1). Taxonomy (NCBI): domain Eukaryota; kingdom Metazoa; phylum Arthropoda; class Malacostraca; order Isopoda; family Cymothoidae; genus Ceratothoa; species Ceratothoa steindachneri. The sequence continues at coordinate 181,469,957 of OZ018319.1, forward strand.
CGACAAACTCGTGGATTCTTTTCGTATCAGGAAGCTCAGAGTGAGGTTTCTGAGGCACCTAACCCTCGTAATCACAGCTCGACTCATTTAACTCTCTCAACGTGAGCTCCCTGAATGAACCCCAATCATTACAACTTGCCTTTTCAAAATTTCTGGAGGATTAAATTGAGCCATGGTATTTATCCCTTCACAAACGATGCAAAACTAAGTATACTATGATAAGAAAAGAACCGAGGGCAGACAACAAGCACGCGCAAAATTAATAATTGCCAACGGCGACAAATTACCCACTGCACCATATATATATATATATATATATATATATATATATATATATATATATATATATATATATATATATATATCAGGCAATGGCTTCGATACTAAGATTAAAATTTAAAATAAAAAAAGCAGCCATGGTCAAATTTGTAAAAAAATTCTGAACTTCGCCAATTATAATAATTTTTAAAAGGAACTCGAAACTAAATTTTCCCCTTTCAAAATATCACGTTGCTAAAATATAGTTATAGAAGAAGATATATAAAAATAAATTTTCTGAACTTCACCATTTTGTTTTTTGATATTATTAAAGAATTATTAGAAATAACTTTGATAAAAACATAAGTCATAACCAAACTAAGATAAACTTATTATTCAAATACTCAAAAAATCCCCTTCTTAAATTAGAGAGTTAATGATGATGAGATATATATATATATATATATATATATATATATATATATATATATATATATATATATATATATATATATATATATATATATATATACGAGGGGCATTCAATAAGTTTTTCAATTCGGATATAAGGAAACGAGATATGAGGAAAAGTGTTTTATTATTTTTCAATATAACTACCCTCGACTTCAATGCACTTGCGCCACTTGTCCCTGAGGCTTCGAATTCTCGACAACCACAAATCTCCCGACTGCTGTTCAATCCACTCCTGGACGGCGAGCTGGACATCTTCATCGTCCCCAAACCGGCGTCCACGCAGTGCAGCCTTGAGATGGCGGAATAAAAAGTAGTCGCTAGGGGATCCCAGTGATGCACTGTAGGGGGGATGGTTGAGCTCCTCGAATCCACACTCGCGCAGGGCAGCTTGTGCAACTCTGGCCTTGTGGACTTTGATGACGTTGAAGTCGATCATGGGGCGTCAGGTTTCTAGGGACCCAACGGGCAGAGGAGACCTTGGCCATGGCCAAATTATCGCGGATGATGTTGATAACACTTACATGTGATATTCCAAGTTCTCGCTCGATTTCTTCAACCTTCACCAGTCGATTTTCGAGGATCATCCTCTCCACATGAGACACATTGTCCTCGTTGGTCACGTCTGACGGGCGTCATCTTCAAGGGACTCACGACCATGGTGAAACTCCCTATTCCAGCGAGCAATGGTTGCATAGGAAGGGGCAGTGTCGGTATACACTGCAACCATGCGTTCATGGATCTCTTTTTGCATTCTTGCCTTCCTTGGTCAAAAATTTGATCACTGCGCGGTGCTCAACCTTCTCCATTGTTGAAAAATTTGTGACTGACGATCTGCGATCAGCTACTGCTTTTTAAATAGACGAGGTAGGAGCGTGCGGCTGCAGGTCCTGACTTGTCATAACTTGTCCTAACACCCCCACAAACAGCCATTCCCCTTCCTCTGTTTTGCCATACCGATTCGCAAAACATATTGACCACCCCCCCGTATATATATATATATATATATATATATATATATATATATATATATATATATATATATATATATATATAAATATAAGATAGCAGAAGGGTTGCGCGTTGCCAGGCGTATACGTATTTTTAGGATAAATAATCAGGCTAAATTTAGGAAGTTCATTACTATATTATAGACGGGAAAGAAAAATTCTACAATTCATCTAACTCTGAAGACGTTTTTCGCCGATAAAGCAACGAGGCTTTTTACGTGAATTTATTCACGTTTCCCTACGGGGAATAAAAGAGAGATACATTTTTAACGGGTGCCTCTGCGCACCATGAGTGGTCATACCAGACCCGCCAGAGAGTCGGTCTTCGAAGCCGTCTATGGAAAATTAAAAATTGCCATGGTGAGATTATTGGAAGTTCCCGTGGGTTATGTCGCCGTCTGTGAGACGGAAAAAGACATAGAAGCTTTAACTAAAGAAGCTGCCATTGAGGTTCTTCGGGAGCTTGGCCTACAACCTGCTATCCCCCCGCAGATCCAATAACACAGGTGTGTGATCTGCCGGAAATTGGACCCATGGATAGGGGAACATTCTAGAGAGGAAATAAAGGAGGAAATCCTTAGAAACCACTCCTGGGCAAAAGTGACAGAAATTGTCAAATTCAAAAATAAGAGAGACAACTCAGAATACTCTCATGTTTTCAGGATAGTGTTTGGGGAAACATCCATGGCAAGGAAGGCGAAGGAGTCTGGGCTCCTACTTTTTAATGCCAAAGTCAGCGGGGAACAAATCGAGAGGGAGGAATTCCACTCGGTACAGTTCTGCTTCCGCTGTTACAAAATGGAGGCACACACGACTAAAGACTGCAAAGCACCCGAGGAGCTATGCTCTAGATGCAGCGAACCAGGACATCACTGGAAGAGCTGCCAGAGGCCTCGGGAGAAATGCTAAATTGTGGACAAGGGCATCGGACAATGGCAATGGCCTGTCCCCCCAAAAAGGAGATAATCAAAATAAAGCAGAGAAATAGTCAAGAAGAGGCGACTAGGAAAGCGCACACCTCGTACGCCCAAGTCGCCAAATCAGCCCAGCCTGCGGCAGCAGTGAATAAGACATACCTAAAGTTGCAAAATGAAGACTCCACGGAAATTCTGACGTGCATCTTGTATGCACACATCAGGAATCTGACCCAGCCAGGTTGCTTCGCTAAGGAGCTAAACCAGATGCTGGCTAAGAATGGCCTGAACCAAATGTGGTTCCCGGACGACCCCCTTTCAGGAGACGTCCTCCAACTGCAGATGGTTAACAATGAAATTCAACCAGCAAATAAAAAGGAAAACAAGTTACAGGAGAAACCCAAAAGGCCGGACCCAAGAGTGGAGGCCAAAAAAGAGAGAGAAGCTGCTGTTAGGTCAAAGATCGACAACAGGACGGTAAAGGAGAGCTCTGATGACTCTGAGTCTACGGAGTCCTCAGACAGTGAAGCCAGTACAAGCATTAGTAAGAACGGGAAGAAAAAGAGAGCAACTAAGAAAGTCTTAGACGCGGATGAGTTGAATCTGAGGATTTATGCATCCGATCAACTCCCCTTCCCATAGGACTACGATACCAACAGGATACTAGTTGGTATCAAAAAGAAATTTTACAAGTGGGATTTCGATGCCCAGTGTGATGAAGAGGTCGTAGAAGAGGCCCTCAATAACCACAACATCACCCTCTACAGGGACACACTGGAGGAATTGACCATGGTAGAATTCAAAAAGAAGAGGAACGGGAAAAAGCGTCCCTTCACAAAGAAACACTAGGAGCCAGAAAAGAGTATGGAAAACCCGAACAACCGGTTAAAAATAGTGACACTCAATGTCAATGGATGGGAGGGAAAAGCAACGGCGTATGGAAACATATTCCGTGTGCTAGACCCCGACATCATATTAATTTCAGAGCACGGTATCAACACAACATCGTACCAAATAAAGATACCGGGCTACAGAGTGATTACTAAAAACCATTCTCAGGAGAGGTTTGACGGCGCCGCGATTGCAATCAAAAAGAATCTCTCTTTCAGGCACCTTCCAGAACTGGACGAGTCATTCGTGGCGATTGAGATGCCCACATTAGTAGGCAACCTCGTGATCGCGGCGGCGTATCAACCCCCTCGCAGAGCGTACCTGCCCCTCAATAACTTTTACACCTTGTTTGGCCACGGCAGGATGGTGTTCCTTGGGGGAGACCTCAACGCCAGATGCCGAACGGCTGGCTATGGTAACACAAATAACAGAGGCCACAACTTGGAAATGATTATGAGACGTAAAAACATCCAGAGGATAGGACCGGAATTTCCTACCTATATTACCTCTCGGGCAGCAACCAAGCCCGACATAATCATGACAAGTAGTGGCTTCCCATTCAATTACTATAGCGAGCCAGGACCAGCAGTACCCAGCGACCATATAGCGATCCTCACCAACATCTCACTCGCTCCAATCCAGATTCCGGTCCCTCTCCAAAAGAGCTACGCCTCGGCCGACTGGGATCGCTACGGAGAAATCCTAGGCGTTTACGAACCAGCCGACCTAAGCGAGGCCACATTAGAGGAGATCGACGGGGAGCTGGAAAGGATAACAGCCCTCATCATCGAGGCTGACCGCGAGTGCGTACCCTTGACAGGATACAAGACTCTTCCACAACCTCGTTGGACCGAAGAGATGAAGGAGATCGCTAGGGAGCACCGGGAGGTGTATGAGGAGATAAGAGGAACAGGTACAAATCGGGAGCGAAGCTCGCTACTCCAACTAAAACAGGCTATTAACCAACAACAGGCTGAAATCTGGAACAGCCTAATAGCCGGGTTGGAAAGCGAGATGGCCCCCAATAAATTCTGGCGCCTAGTGAAGAAACTAAAAGGACTCCCAAGTAGAGAGAAGACCCGCATCAAGGAGGGCGATGACTACTTGGAGGATCCGGCGGTTCTGGAGGAAAGATTCCGCACGTTCTGGAAGGAAATCTTCTCTATAACACCAGAGGACGATGCGGAATTTGACCAGGAATTCGAAGACCATCTGATTGAGGAACTCAATCAGATCATACATCGTACGCACCCACAAGCCTACGTTGACGAAAGGAAGGAAATGGTAGACCATGGCCGACCAATTACAACGGTAGAGGTCATGGGAGTCTTAAAAAACTTTAAACAAAAGGCACCAGGCTGGACGGGCATCACTAAGAACAATCTGGTGCATGTCCCCCAGCAGATCATTCAGGGAATCACTAACATCTTCAACGCTTCCCTGAATACGGGCTACTTTCCCGACGGGTTAAAAATGGCCAAAATCATTTTTATCCCTAAAGGGAACAAACCCCCAGATCAACTGGTGGACTACAGGCCAATATCCCTCCTGGAGTTTGTAGGCAAAATCTACGAAAAGCTTCTAGCCAATAGGCTACAAGATCAGCTGACCGAGCTGTAAGCTCACAATCCTCAGCAGCACGGGTTTCGCAGGAGGCGGGGGACTGATACAGCCCTTGCCCTCCTCACCGAAAAGCTCGCCCGCTGCAAAGCTGATGGGAGGTACGAAGATGTGGTGTTGCGCGACGTACAGAAGGCCTTCGACAAGGTTTGGCTGAGAGGTCTACAATACCAGATCTTAGGCCTCCAGCTAAACCCGGTCCTGGAAAGGGTCCTCTGTGATTACATCATGGAGAGATTTTATTTTTTTTTTAATTAAGGGGCTCTCTGGCGACTGCCGACTTAGGCATTATTCGCCGTAAACAAACAGCCTAGTTCTAGGCTACTTTAAAAATTAAACAGGAAACAATAAAAAGAAATAACAATAACAATAAAAAAGCAATAACAAAAACAACAACAACAACAACAATTAAACCGGATTAAAGGAAAGGGAGAAGGCCAGCCTCCCCCCAAAAGTCAATAAGTCCACTAGTCATGGTGCACGCACTCGTCCCGAGTACAAGGGACAGGCGGTAGCGACCCCGCCCATCCCGGTACCGGGACAGGTATTGTGCGCGAAGATCACCCAGACTAGGACATTCGACAAGAATGTGCCGAACAGTCTGGGGGACTACGCAGTCGTTGCAATAGGGCGCAGGCGAGCGCTCCATCAAATAGCGATGCGTCACACGAGTGTGTCCGATTCGAAGACGACAGAAAGCAACCTGAAGCCGCCACGGCATTGGGGGATAGGTCCATGGGAACAGTCGCGGCGCAATGGCACGCAACTTTAAGTTCCCCTCGACCGTCTCCCATCTTCTTTGCCAAGCAGTCCGAAGAGCTGCCCGTATTCCTGCCATGTAGTCAGTGTGAGGAAGAGCAAAACGCTGGTCCGGTCGCAGAGTCCTCGCGGACTCTTTGGCGCCCTCATCGGCGACCTCATTCCCCGCAATTCCTACATGTCCAGGAACCCAGCAGAAGATAATCTCGACATCTGCCCGGCTCGCCAAAACCGTGGCGTCACGGATTTCGCGAACCAGGGGATGCGGAGATTCCAATGCCCCGAGAGCACTCAGGGAGCTTTGTGAGTCGCTATAGATCACAATCCGGTCTCCGAACCGGGCACGTCGCGTAATCTCCCGTACCGAGTGGTGTATTGCCACCAGCTCGGCCGTGAAGACAGACGCAGCGCCTGGCAGAGCCCCGCTGACTTCAAACAGAGGGGATACGGCGTGGAAGCCGACCCCCTCTTGGGACTTGGAGCCATCCGTATACACGGGCACGGTACCAGCGTGACACGATGTGTGGTCAAAAAAGGTCGAACGAAATACTCCCGGCGCAGTACAAGCTTTGGGAGCAGAGGCGTGGCGACAAATAGCCAAATGTGGTACCCTCCAGGGTGGCGTCCTGGGCAGAACCAGGGGCGCCACCGGCCCGAGAGCTATATCTACCTCTCGAAGGAGTTTCCTGGCCCTAAACCTAAAGGGCTTAGGGTATGACTGGCGTCTCTCGGCGGCATAGGCACCATCGAGATCAGCTGCGGATGCAGTGAGAGCTGTTGGCGACTGAGGGAGGCGCCGGGCTCGCGCGTACAGGCGAGTGATGCACTGCACGCGGCGCAGAGCGAGTGGCATCTCCCCAGCATCGACCAACAGGCTCTCAATGGGGGAAGTGCGGAAGGCACCGGTCGCAAGGCGAAGGCCGGTGTGGTGGATCGAATCCACCTTCCGCAATAAGCGCTCGGCTGCGGATGCATAAAACTCGCATCCGTAGTCGAGCTTCGAGCGAACAAAGGATCGATAAAAAAGTAAGGCGGTAGCCCTATCAGCGCCCCAAGCGCTGAACGTCACGGAACGGAGAATGTCCATAGCGCGGGTACAAGAGACCCTAAGGCTGCAAATATGAGCCTCTCAGGTAAGGCGTCGGTCGAATACAAGACCGAGGAAACGGTGCGACTCAACCACATCGAGGCGCACCCCATTAAGAAACAAATCTGGGTCGGGGTGTAGCCGTGGATGGCGGCAGAAGTGCACCACCTTAGTCTTGGCCAAAGAAAACCGAAACCTGTGCGCTTCGGCATAGCGAGAGACGCGGTTCAATGCCTGTTGGAGTCGACGCTCCAGAGTTGGCATCTGGGCCGCGCCAAAAGAGATCGAAAGGTCGTTCACGTAGAGCGTAGCGAGAACATCTTCCGGCAGCACCGAGGTGATGCCGTTGATGCTCAGGGCAAAGAGTGTAACACTGAGACACTTCCCTGCGGGACACCCTCTTCCTGCTCCTTTGGGCCAGAGAGGACCCCCCCACCCGTACGCGGAATCGACGATCTCGCAAAAATTCAGATATAAACATTGGGAGGCGTCCCCTCGCCCCCATCGTGTGGAGAGTCTCCATGATACCGTATCGCCATGCGGTATCATAGGCCTTCTCGAGATCAAAAAACACCAGGGCGTAGTGCTGTCTACGAAGGAAAGCCTCGCAGACGGCATTTTCCAGTCGGAGCAGAGCATCCGACGTGGAGTGGAACTTACGGAAGCCGCACTGTGCAGAAGACAGATGGCCTCCGCTGTCCAGGAAATAGGCTAATCTAACATTTACCAATTTCTCCATCAACTTGCACACGCAAGAGGTTAGAGAGATTAGGCGGAAACCAGTCGGAGTAGAGTGATCTCTTCCCGGCTTGCGAAAGGCGAGCACAGTAGCGATTCGCCAGGAGTCTGGGAGAAGACCTTACACCCAGATCCTGTTGAACAAATCTAACAGAAAGGCCATGCCTCGCTCACCTAGGTGTCGAAGTATGGCGTATGGGACATCGTCCGGACCATGAGTGGTGTCCGCGCACAGAGCGAGAGCGGAACGCAACTCACTCACAGTAAACTTGTCGTTGAAGGGTTTCTCCGCCTCTGGAGGTAAAGTCCAGCCAGCGGCCTTCCGCGACATCACGACGTGCATTGAATGCTGGCGGAGCAGCATCACGGCTAGAGAATGCGGAAAAAGCGGTCGCTAAGGATTCCGCCACGGACGCGGGGTCCGAGATTGCGGTCCCATTCTGCTGGAGAACGGGAGGGGGGTCCTACGAGAACTTGCCCCGAATCCTTTTGACTCGCTTCCACACCTCAGCTAAATGGGTCTTCCCGTTAAGTGAAGACACGTATGCCCGCCAAGAAGAGCGGCGGGCATGCTTCGAAATATACCGGAACCTAGCCCTAGCCCGACGAAATTCAGCGACACTGAAATCGTTCGGGCGGCGCTTATAGCGCATGTAGGCATAACGCTTCTGTTTAAGGGCCGTCTCACACTCGGCCGACCACCATGGGAGTGGTCGGCGTGCAAAACGGCCAGACGTCCTAGGAATAGTAGTCAGGCCCACATCGATGAGGTTGCCGGAGAAGAACTCAACGGCCTCATCTACCGAACTAAACTCCTCGACTGAGATAGAGAATTCAGTCATTTCCTGAAATGCAGGCCACCGCGCCCGCGCCAAGCAGCACCGAGGTGGTCTCTCAGGCGGCAGTTGCCCTGAAAATGATATTTGAATGGAAAGTGATCACTACCATGGAAGTCATCGACCACCCCACAATCAAAATCAGGCTGTGCATCCGAAGAGCACAAAGATAGGTCAAGGCAAGAAAATAAAGCGGTTCTCGGACAGTGATGCGTAAACTCATCCACGTTTAGGACACCCATCTCAAGCTCTTCGATCAGATCGGCAAGGACTTGTCCCCTGGGATTTATGGAGTAATCTCCCCAGAGAGGATGCCTGCCGTTCAGATCTCTAAGCAAGAGATAGGGCCTCGGCAACCGTGGCACGACGCGGCGGAAGTCCCCCGCGTCGAAGTCAGCTGACGGTGGAATGTACGCAGAAATGATAGTATACCTCCTATCCAGGTGCAGCTGCACAGCCACTGCCTGAAAGGAGGTATCTAAAGAGAAAGGAAGAAAAGGAGGTATCTAAAGAGAAAGGAAGAACGGAGACATCATGCCGGGTGTAAACCGCGCACCCCCCAGCCCGGCCATCCCGCGGTGGTGGGGTCGCAAGACCCTTATACCCCGGGAGGGCAGGCAGGGGGCACGCGCCTAGCATGGTCTCCTGCAAAAAAATAGCTAACGGGGAACGGGACGAGGCGAGCCTCCGCAGCTCCTCCCAGTTGGCCCGGAGTCCACGGCAATTCCATTGAAGGAATATGCCCTCCAGGCCTAGCTCGGAGGAGACGCGGGGGCCCTCCTCGAATTGAAGACCCTCACGGGAATAGCCGTACGCTTCCCGGGGGCAGAACCCCGGGCGCTGTTGGCCGGACAAAGCGCTGGAGGCGCTGTCGCCTTCGAGGACTTATTGGGGGAGGTTGGGCTCGCCATGCGAGTCTTTTCCTCCCTCCGCCTCGAAACCTTAGGCGGGCGCTGCGGCTTCGGAGGTGGGGGGGCCTCTTTTCGAGGAACCACCGTCTCCGAGCCACTCGCTCCACCTCGGGGCGTGGGCGAAGGAGCCGAAGCTCCTTTGTTGCTGTCCTCCTTTCGGGGGACAGCTTTAGGAACCCCTAAAAGATGGCCTAGCGACCATCTTCAGGGGTGTTGCCTCCTGTGAGTCTATCGACTCGGTGGAGGCCTCGTGGCCGTTTCGCCTTGCGGGAAACGGTCACGCTGGGAGAAGAGGGGGGAGCCCTGGTTTTAGCCGGGGCTGGGTATGAACCCTTTTTGCCGCCAGGCTTAACCAGGGGAGCGCCCGGGTTGGGTAGAGCCCGCAGAAGGGCTCCGAATGGGCGCGGAAACAACCGTGCTCGTTGGCCTGGATGGGCCAGGAGCAGAGGGTGCCTTTCGAACTACTGAGGCATATGACGTCCCAGGCAGAGCTGGGCGCGCCAGGACCAAGTCCTTAGCCTCGCGGAATGAGAGTCTATCCTGGGCCTGAACGGCCAGGATTTCTTTCTCCAGGAGATATGCACCACATTGCTTCGAAGAAGCAGGGTGCGGCTCTCCTCAATTGACACACTTGGCCACACACGATAAGGAGTTATCGTGTGCGACCTTGGAGCAATTTACACAGACTTCGGGTGACCCCGACTTTGCACGTCTACATGAGCGATTCGTATGGCCGAAGCGGTGACAGTAATAGCACCGCCGCGGCAGTGGCACGAATGCCTTCACGCGGTAGCGGTACCAACCGGCACGCACCGACTCAGGGAGCTTGTCACTGTCGAACGTGACGAAGAGTGTAGGGGTGGGTCTCGAAGCCCCTCCCTGTTTTCTCATCACACGTTCGACCTTGACCGCCCCATGGTCGGCCAGCTCTAGGATGATGTCCTCATTGGAGTAGTCAACGAGTTCCCTCGCATAAACTACTCCTTTCACAAAGTTCATCGTAGAGTGCGGCGTCACACTCACCGGGGTGCCATGAAGTGTCCGAAGAGCACTTATCTTGGCCGCCTCGGCGGGATTCGCCGCATTCGCCAGAAAGCTGCCGTCCGAGAAACGGGTCACCTTCGGCTCTCTACCAATTGCACTAGCTAATCCTCTCCTCTGATGGATCATGTTGCCCTTGGACAACATGGTGCCATCAGTGGAGCGAATAACGAGAAAGCGTTTGAAGCCAGCGGGCTCGAAAACGCCAGGTAACCTCTGAATGAGGGGCCCCGATGTCATCGAGGCTCCGCCCTGTGCACTCTTGGTGTTAGTCTTGGTCAGGGGCTCCGCACACGCGGGGGTAGAGGGGCCAGATGTGCCGATCTTGGCTTGGTCGCCTACCAAAGTGGTAGCAGACCCATCCGTCCCCGCAGCCCCCGCCGATGGAGAGGAGCCCCGAGTCTTTTTCGTCTTTTTACTCTTCTTTGTCTTTTTCTTTTTTGGAGAAGTGGGCGGGGAATGAACCCACTTTTCACCTCCGCCGGCAGAAGCCCCCAGGCCAGATGGACCAGCCTCAGCCAGGTCCCTCTCCGAAATGGAGAAGGTCCTGGTTGTCGTAGGGGCACCTGTCGGAGGAGAACCCTCCCCTCCTTTTACTGCCTCGGAGCCCTCAGCCATTTGATGAGGACCTTGCATAGGGGCGGATTCGGGTTCGGTGCTTGGCGCCGAGCCCGAATTCCCCCCGATGGAAGGCAATACCGTCTGAGGCTGGGTCTCCTCAAGGACCATGTTTATCACAGGAGGGGCCTCCAGTTGGCCATCCCCTCCCAGGACATCGCAGGTCCCCTTGGCAGTGTCGCCAGTCTTGTGTGGGGAGGCACAGGCCTTGACCCCGGCAAGGTTTAAAATTCTTGCCAGCAGGTCTTTTGAGGGAAGCGACCGAAGGGGCCTGGCTTCCCTCTCCCCCCTAAGGGGGTTTGCCCTACCAAGCCGCTTTGATGGGGAGCGGCTGGCTAAGGGCTGCCTGCTGGCTTTCTTGGCAGTCCCCTTGGAAAGAAAAGAGGGGACTGCCGCTGGGAAAAGGGAGGTGCCCGAAAGCACCTCCAGAGAAGGGGGTGAGGGGGAGTCCCCTGCACCCGTAGGCGAAGGAGAGGAGTAAGCCTCCTCTCCGGTTAGAGAAATATGGAGGGTCCCCTGTGCAAGCACAGGGGGGGGGGAGGACCTCCATTTTTTTGCTGGAGCTGCCCGAGGGCGGCTCCGTCGATGAGCAAGGTGGAGTTAAAGGGGTTTTAGGTTTTATTGATTCATCCATGGGCATGCTGACCCTATTTTTGCCACGGGACGCAATAGCTCATCACCTCTTGCAGTTGCCCGCACTGCAAGAGGTGCTTACAAGCCCGGCAGAGCCAGGCGCGGCCATTTGGTACCACCCCTCCCGCCTGGTGGCCTGGCAGTCCATCGGCATGTCGGCTCCACCTTAGACACGGCGTATAAATGATAGATTTTGAAGACGAGAGGAAAAGGGATGTGAGGAAGGTATGGGTGGGGATGAAGCAGGTAGTTAAAAACCAGCCACCCCAGACCGGAGCTCAGGGGTTAGGGAACATTGTCCCCCACCCCCTCAGCCCCGATGCGGGATGGTTGGCTGAAAGGAAGGTCAGCATCTACCTTGTCAAATTAGAGGCTGACAAGAGAAAGTTGTGGGAGAGGTTGTGTGAAAAGAGAGGAAACAAGTGTTTTGAAGGAAGGAAGAGAGGCTAAGCTGGGGCCGGACGGAGTGCTGAGTCCCGTCAGCACGGCGGCCAGGATGGCAAATCGCCGCGCCCCTTACGGGGCATCATGGAGAGAAAGGCCCGTATCTCAATCGAGGGCAACAGAGGACCCATATTTGAGCTAGAGGCGGGGGTTCCACAAGGTAGCTGTCTGAGTCCGCTGCTGTGCCTTGTGTACACGTTGGACTTACCTGCTCCAGTTGGGGAGGATGTGATGTACCTGCAGTTTGCAGACGACATCACTCAAATCATCCCCGGTTCCTATAGGAACGCTGGAGTTCAAACAAGGGAGACAGCTACCGAAATCGAGAACATCAACCGATTCGAAAGAAAGTGGAAGATAAAAACAAACCGCCGAAAGTTCCAAATCCTCCCTATGAATCGCCGGAAGAGAGACGATGTCATCGTCAGAGACGAGCTTTACCCGTACTCAAACGAGGGTAAAGTCTTGGGTCTGCGCCTTACCTCAACGGGGTATAAGGCGCACATTAACAGCCGTGTCTCCCTAGCCAAAAGAGAACTGGGCAAACTTTACAGGTTCAAAGATCTCAGTTCTAAAAACATCAGTAAACTCTACAACATTCTCGTGCGACCAGTTCTGGTGTACCCCGCGGTGGTTATGCAGGCGGCCAGTTCAACCTCTCTCAAACACATGCAGAGAGTTCAGAACAAGGCCACCCTGCTTATAACCGGCGCGAGGAGACTGGACTATATTCGGCAGACGGAACTGCACGCAAGAGCAGGACTTGAGCCACTGAATATAGTCCTTCAGAGGCTAGGGAGAAAGACCTGGGAAAAGGTCGAAAGCGAGATCCTCCCGCTTATGGATGCGGACCTCGAGATACCGCAGCAAGCAATTGGACGGGCTACAAGGAGAGCACTATTCCCCAGTGGAAGAATGTGCTCCCGTGAAAACCAAGTAGCCCTGTTCAGTTAGCGAGCAAATCTTCCCATCCAGGACGCGAAAAGATCCGTGCACAAGACCAACGTTCTTACAAACTCTACTCATAACAATTCAATTAATTAAAATAAAAGAGGCGAAGTGCCCAACCACTGATTATGACTCCGAAAACCAAAACAGACAAAAAGAGGCGAAGTGCCCAAACACCTAAGTAAGAAACCAAAAATTAAATAAAAGAGGTGAAGTGCCCAAACATCTAAGTATGAAACCAATAAATTAAATAAAAGAGGCGAAGTCACCAAAAATTTAAATTTAAACAAACATTAATTAATTAACAATAAACAAAAGAGGCGTAGTGCCCATACAATAAGAAGAATACAACAAAATAAGAAGAAAAAATGGGGAGTAATCTCCCAAAGGCGATAACTTTATATCACCAAATAAGCATAAAAGGATAACAAAGCTACGAGTTAGCATAAAGTATAATTGAAAGGCTTGAATGCCCACTTCAAATGACGGAGGAAAGATTTTTATAAATAAATAGATATTTAATAAAGATATATATATATACAAAAGGAAAGAAAAACAAAGAAGGAAGAGTAGTTTAACACTACAGGGAGGACAGCTGATGCTGTTCCAACCAAATGGAGGAAACCATTACAAACCAAGGAAAGAGTAAAATGCCTGGGATGCCCTCTGCTCCAGGGCAATACTAAAATCTCCTTCAACACTATCATTATCTACTGCACCTTTTCACCACTTTTTACATCCAATCCAATCCAATCCAACTATATTATAACTTCTTGGTACCGACGTTTCACGTAGGAACCCATTCTCAAGGATGTAAGATTATAAATATACAGGCCGCTGTTCTCTTCCTTAACAGGAAGAGCTTGGTTACACAGACACCCCTGCGGGGGTGGTGGCCTGCGGCATTATTTGCTAATCTTAACCGCTTTTTTTAATCCCCTTTATAGACTTTATTTTAACACCCTGAACACCCTTTTCTTCTTCTTCCTCTTCATCATCTTTATCTTCATCATCATCATCATCTTCTTCATCATCTTCATATTCATGATCTTTTTAACTATTTCAATCCTTTGAATTTCCAAAACACCCGAAGTCATTTGTCGACTAAGCAAAAAAAAAACATTTATAAATTTTCAAAAAATCCCCATCTTAAATTATAGAGTTATGGAGGATACAAACATAAGAATTTTTTAGATAAGTTATCAGATATTTATAAATTAATTATATGGGAAATGGGAAGCAGCAGAGGTTGTAATATTCAAATTATAAAAATGCAGGGCTTTTAACTATTAGGGAATAGGAAATATGTTTTTGTTTTCAAATAAAACTGAGATTAATTAGTTTTGGGTGTCTTCATTGTAAAAAGGGGGAGATAATAGAAATATTTGAAAGATAGGGGTTGTTTTGGGGGGAGTGGATTTGGCGTGTGTAATTCGTGGGTGATTATAGTTGTAGTAAAAGTGGAAATGAGCTTGTGTCAGAGTTTAAAGTGGGGTTTTTAAATCTAATATAAAGAGATTCCAGTGTACGGAGTTGGTTTTCGTTGTTTGCTGTATCTTTAAGTGAAAAATTATTTAAGTTTGGTTTATTGTGTGGATGTCTGTTTTCGTAGTGTATTCGGATAGGGGAGAACTCGAGAGTAGTGAGTGGGGCTCCAGTTCTATTGCTAATGCCTAAATGTGCGAAAATACGGGTATGTAGTGTGCGCTGTATATATATATATATATATATATATATATATATATATATATATATATATATATATATATATATCCTACCGAGAGAAATAAGAAAGTTTTTCGTTTATTAAAATATTTTTATAAAGGTATGCATTTAATATATTTTATCTTATACAATCGTATATTCAAGAAATTCTACTCATTAACAAAATAAAATATTGACACGTGCAAAATAAGAGAACTATCATTCACACAATTACTTAACAAGCAAACACCAGAAACTCAGTAAGATTTGACAACGATTAAATTTAAAATACTTTGGTCTTGAACTTTGTCTCCAATGATATTTCAGAGGTTCTCAATTGGATTTAGGTGCGGACTCTGAGTAGGCCACTTCATTACATCGATATCTTCTTGTTTGCGATAGTATTTTACTCGCTTTGCAGTATGGTATGCTGCGTTATGCTGCATAAATACTGTTGGCTGGTTCAAAGATGCTCTGAGTGAAGGTATAACATGATGTTGTACAAGGTTTAGGTACACATTCGCATTTACCGTTCCAATACTTCGCACCAGCGGACCAACTCCTTCAGACTAAAACATCCACCCATACCATGACGCTACCTCCTCTATGCTTGGAAGACCTTTTAACGCAACATGAGCTTCAGCACTTTCGAGTCTCGCCTTCTGGTTGTTCTTACTGATGATTGGTTTGGTTACTAGAGAGCATCTTTTAAATCAGATGCATTGAGGCGACAGGACTCTGTGAAACGGCTCACTTCTTTGCCACTATCAGTTTTAATTTTTCGAGAAATTCCTGCTGCAGTCTGGAAGGGTTCCTTCATAGAGAAGCGTCTAATAACTCTCGTCTTCTCGGGGTTGACTGATTTTTACAGGAAATTTAAGATTTTTTTCATTGTATAACTTCTGAACGCACGAATTCACACCCTTGGACCTTTATACCCCTCTTGAAATCGCAGAGTCCTTCCCTAACTCTTCAAACGAAAAATTCTCTGACAGAGCTAGGGAGTCACTTTCCCGTGTGGTAGTATGTCTGCAGAGTGAGTACAACATCTGGGAAAATGTTGCTGGATGATTTTAAGAAACTTCTAGAATGTTCCTGAAAAAATATTTCTCATTTTTCACCTGTCAATATTTAGTATAATTTCGTGAATATACTATTATTGTATCATATAAAATCTTCCTAAAATATATTAAATGCATTCCTTTATCTATCATGGAAATTTCTTTTACCTATTCATATTTTGAAAATATTTTTCATATACCTAAGTAAATTAATAGAAGTAATGAAAAGGTGCATTTAGTTTCAGTATGTTTGTATTATAATTTGAAGGTGAAAGATGTAACAACTGCTCACAATTCGATGTCTTATGTATATCAAACGTCAGTTTGATTATTATTGCCCACAAATTGTCTATTGGGTACAAATCTGGCGCGAGTTACCCTCGACCGTCTCCCACCCTGAATATATGAATTTTGAATTCTATAATATCTTTGAAATCGACCACAAATTGTGTTACCCTTATCCCTTTATTTTAAATTGTATTTCCTCTGCAAAAAAGACGCTCTATAATACAGTTCCTACTATCTCCTTTAATGTCAGAAACGTTCTGGTTTTGCCCTTCTCCGATTGATTTACTGACCTTCCCAGTCTTTAAAAAAGCTTCCAACATCACTGTTGCTTTCAAGTAGGAGACTATTAACACTATACTTGTTCACTATACATGTAATAATATAGATGGGATTTACTCAGTCGAGTTTTCTGGCTCTCTCAGCAATGGCGGCCCGTATCAAACAAATACAATGAACAGAGGTGAAAATAATAGTGCGTTTTTTGTTCATAAATATAAATATTGTTGAATGCTCTTTTATAAGCCATTCCGATAATTCTAACATTTCCTCTTACCTTTACATAATTAATGCTGTTATAAAAAAATATATATTCTTAAAAAATTCACTTTGTACTTTTGTTCTTAGTTTTGTGTAATACTCATAGTTATGGCTAACCAGTTTGTTATTCTAATTAGTTAATTGATTTTGTATTTAAACACTTCTATTACTTTTCATCTCTCCCTCGCCCCTCCATTTAACTGCCTCAAGGGTCTCCCCTAATCTTCTTCTTTAGGCTATCTCCTTTTCCGTTAATCTTTTTTTATTGCCTCTGGCTTTGTTCTTTACTTTATCTTTACTTCATTTTCATTGTCTTAGAGGCGGCCCCTTTTTGGTTCTTATATATAACCTTGTATTAATTTCTTTTGTAGTTACCCTTGATAAGGAACTGAATAAAGTTCGGAAGTACTCGGAAACACCTTTTCCTTGTTTCCTGCAGGAAATAAATCCCAAGCTAAGCAGAATAGGATGAAACAATTTTGATAGTTTCAAACCAATTAAAAATAATCTATTGAAGCAAAATTTAATGTTGTGGCATTCGCTTTATATTACAAATTGAAATACAAATTTAATGAAAAGTGCAAACTTTAAAAAAAAAACGAACACATACTTGAAATAAATTAAATTTGTACTTGGCTTAAATACCAGAAGTGATATATTGTAACAATTAATTTCACAAAGGCTGACCAAGAGCCATATTTATAGTCCTGAGATGAGATTAAAACTGCTTCTAACAAAATCTGAAGAGAAACAATTGAGGGTAGAAAAAGGGGACCGAAGAAGAATCCGAATTTGAGGTCGACGGAAGATATTTAATAAAGGTCGGTATGAGGAGGGTGTGGTCATATTAATGGGTATCCAGTATTGTAAAATTCTCAAAGGAGATTTCGATTGTACATTTTATATTGTCTCTCTAGGAATGGTACCTGTTATTTTGCTGATTCTCATGTAAAACAAAATTGCTACCCAGTCCCCACTCTGCTTCTAGTTGCCATGGGAACATCCAGGGCATTGAAAAAGGCCTACTACGGAGCTGGGAAAGCATTTTAAGGCGGAATCCTTTTCAAAGAAAAAAAAAATCTTTTTCATTCTCTCCGAAGGCTCGAATGACGCATGTGAAGCCAATTGACACGTCAACCTCTGTTTGCGTTAGCGAGAGGAGCTACTTCTGAGGGTTTGATGGAGAGCTTAGCTAGTTGCGGCATTGCCACTTTAACCGCATCATTATAATTGCGATATTGGATAAATAATCCTTAATTTATAAGGCTAAGCTAGAATGGATATATGAATTTTGCATCATCTCCGATCGCAGGGGGGATGCAAATAAAGGCAATTAGTAAGAAAACTTTTGTCTCGGTTAGAAACTGGATTATGAATCACCCTCGCGAGGTTGTAAGAAGAGTTTCTTTCGAGGGTTTGAGGGTGAGTTTAACGAGCTGAAACATTGCTATTTTAACCGCATAATTATAATTGCGACATTACAATGGATTTTATGCTGTTTAAACGCATAATAGGCTAAATTAGTTTAAAATTAACATTGCAAAACTACTTCACTAATAACCGAAGTTTTATGATTATAGGGAGAAATTATGGTGTGTGCCTTCCCAGCACAGCGCCCCGCCCCTAATCGGGCTTAGTTGACTTTTACGACATGCCCACGCCGACTATATGGGCATTCGAGAGTGATAGCAGAGCAAATAACAAGTTGAAAGGGTTTTGTTTGTGTGAGAAGGCTAAAGTGAATACGGAACGAATGGGTTAGAGGTATTTATGGTGAGAAAAAGTATGCACGAGATGAATCGAGGTGAATGAACTCAATTAGTTCGAAGTGCTAAATTAGGTATCCAGTAATAGAAACATCGAGGGAAAGCGAACGTAGCACCCACTAGTGAGGTCAAAAGTAAATAAAAAAATGCAGAAAAATGAGATTAAAGGAATTTTTCAGGATAAATGAAAACCGAGGTAACCGACAAGGGTATCTTCACCTCAAGAAAGGGCATACAGTTTAACGTGGGTTCAGAACACTCCAACCTGAATTGAAACACCACCCGACGAGTAACCACACTGTGTGATTAACCTCGGCTAATGGTGAAAATAACACAAAACTCAGGGGGAGGGGGAATTATGCAGAGATGCCACTACAAATATATTTTTATTACAGAATACCAACGTGGGTATCGGCCAAAAAGCTTGTGAGAAGTTGGTAAAATGGTGAAGCTGGGGAAAACGCAAATGTATTGAAAGTACCAAATTCGAGTAGTCAAAGGACACTACTTGGTGCACTGGGGATTAAAATAGGGGGAGGGGGTGCTCTAAAGGTCATTATTATCAATGATAATAATAAGAGCTAAAACCAATGTGTATCCGCCTGTAATATTTTGAAAAGGTTTGCAAAGAAAGTGGTAAAGTTGCGGAATGTGAAACGTGGTGGAGTGTACATGTTATCAATATCTTGATGAAGAGACTACTTAGGGACCTTGTGGTTAGGGAGGCACGCAACTCTCCTAAACCCAAGCAAGGTAGACAACCCCCGACGAAAGAGTAAAAAAATGGCTGGATAAAAAGAGCCGTGAACACTAACGAGGGCATCTCCGCCAGTAGGCCAATGAGGGCGTTCGTCAAGAAAGGAGAGCTGCGAGGCGAAGCGAAAGGGTGTAAACACTGAGTAATTAAAAGGGGAGGCTTCTCGGGGTGCACGCAACTCTTTTGTTCGTGTGGGTGGAATGGGTGTGGCGTATCGTTTAGTATACGCCTACCATCCATCTGCACGTATACACGTCCGGAATCACAGAAGTGTATACACGTCCGGAATCAAAAACGTATACACGTGCGCAAACACACGTATATGACCTGCATAAGCACAAAAGTATGCACTTGTACAAACGTGTACACCTGCATAAGCACAAACGTGTCAAAAAAACGCGCCAAAAAGAGGAAACTAAAAGGCGGTTCGCGCGTTTTTCAGAATCAAGATCAGAAGCGCTCATTGACAGACTGACACTTTCGCCCATTATCAGGGGAACTAAATTAGTTCCTTGCATGGCGGTATTCCCTCCCAATAAATACAGGGGGTGCATAGTCTCTTTACTGCTGCCCACTTCCCCTCATTGGGATCGGCGCGCATCAACGCCACGAACTACCCGCCGCCTCACAATACCTTTAGGACGCATCATGCTTTCCCCCCCACACACACCTCCATACACAATATCATCCAATTCTTCGGTCATCCCTTTCGCTCTCAAACTTCTCATTCGCATAAAATCAATTCTTTTACATTCTCTTTCGAATGTTATAATTGGCAAGGTCCTCCCAAGGTTAGTCGGGGAAATATTAAAAGAATAACTAACTATGGGTCGAATTGCCCCACTTGTTTAAAGGTCATAAGATCATAAGTAAGAATAATTGAGAGCACGCGACTTAGGTCTGTTGACCTTATTTTTTTTTGTAACAAATTCCATCTTGATCCAATTATTTTCTTTTGTAGTACATTTTTTAACTCGTCAAGCGACTGGACACTCGTGTATAATCTCGCACTATTCTAAATTGCATCTTATATTATTATTGTTACTAGTGAGAGGATGGTATAACTTAAAACCATTCTCACTCCTTAACTAAAATTAAATATATTTGGTCGAATCCACTTTTACTCATGTTTTTTTAAGTAAATCCTCAAAATACTTTTACCAAACTTATCCAAAAACCAGAGGGGAAATCCCTCCAATGACCTGTGGCGTTTTGTGATAAGCTGA
This sequence comes from Ceratothoa steindachneri, assembly GCA_963969495.1. Taxonomy (NCBI): domain Eukaryota; kingdom Metazoa; phylum Arthropoda; class Malacostraca; order Isopoda; family Cymothoidae; genus Ceratothoa; species Ceratothoa steindachneri. The sequence continues at coordinate 181,490,475 of OZ018319.1, forward strand.
TAAATGGTAATTGCATTGATGGTTTCTCATCGTTCAAATCACTTACAAGTGCCTTTGAATGGCTAAATGAGGCTTCTGCCACTAGATGGCGCCACCCAGTGCCAAATCCGATGGCAGATTTGAAATCTCCAGGGTGAATAACCATATGTCCCATGGTCGTATGGGTCATTTCATGGCTCTAAATGGGTACAATTGAACTTTACTCCTTTGAAAAAAAAAGCGATGCCTTGACCTGGCGCTTCACCGCAGGTAACAAGACCAATCAGACGGTTGGGATTATAAATAGAAATTTAAGCTATAAAAGTAGTTATTAGCTAAATTATACGAAGGAGATATGTTGGATGGTGTCCAGATAAAGCTACAAAATTTATTTATGTAATATTTAGACTGTGGAGAGGATTTGCGTAGGTATAAGTAATTTTTAAATTGATAAAAGTAATTGCATAGAAGTATTGTAAATATTCCTTAACACGGGGTAATCTAGATAAGTCCTGAGGAATTTTTAGGCCATGTATCTATCTAAATGTTTGGGTTGTGTATGCATTTAATTAGCTAAAAGAATACTTAGGGCAGACTTGATTCAGATATTTATGATTAAATGGCAGCATTGCAGGTTAATTCTTGGAAAAATACGAGTTGTAGTACTTTTGGAGACCAGCTTAGATAAACAGTTATACAAAGTAGCATAAATAATTTATTTCTTTTAGTTTGAATTGTTAATGGAATAACCCAACTCTACTGGTGATAAATAGTCGTCATTGACTTGCTTTAACGGAGTATAAAGAAATGGGTTTATATCGGAATCGTTTTTACTAGTTTATTTTTTACCTTGGATAGATATTGCAATATATATATATATATATATATATATATATATATATATATATATATATATATATATATATATATATGGGGTGTTGGAGCAAAATGACGATTCAAAATGTCTCTTTTTTTTTCAGGAACAAGTTTACATATCGGTTAACAGTTAACTGCGTTGGAAAGGATACGGAGTAAAGTTTGAGTTGGTAAAAAGTTAGCTGACATGGAAGAATGGAAGACATCTGAATATTGAAAAAGGTGATCTGCATCATGATGATTCGCACCGGGAATCAAAATGCCGACGTTATGACTACTTTCCAATGCTCTGTGAACACTGTAAAAGATGAAGACGTGACGTGGACAGCTTCAACGGATTGGGTCCGCGCGCAGGAATTCATCCAACAACTGTCGGTCAAGGTGATCAAAGACCCGAGCAAAGAAAGCGGAGCTTTGGCAAAAGATATGGGCGGTTTTATTAATTTTTTTTTTTCGCCAATCTGGCGACTAATTCCAAGAGCATAAGTCGTCCTAATTAAAATTTTAGCCTAGTGTTGGATACTCAAAAATTCTTTAAGTAAACAAAAAATAAATATATAAAATAAGAAGGAAACACGCTCCGGGGTCACCCTCCCCTCCCGCGCAAGAAGAGGCGACCAATACCAACGAGTCAAATAAGATGGACTAGGCGAACCTCCTTCAGAAAGTCGGATAGTGGACAAGTCTTTGTACACGAACCCGTCCCAAGTACAAAGGGCAAGCAGTAGCGACCCCGCGCACATGCGCGAAGATCACCAAGACTGGGACATTCAACGAAAATGTGTCGAACAGTCCGGGGGACAACGCAGTCATCGCAATAAGGTGCTGGTGAGCGCTCCATCAGATGAAGGTGCGTCCGGCAAGTGTGTCCAATTCGGACACGACAGAAAGAGACCTGAAGCCGTCGCGGCAGGGGAAAGGGGGAGGTCCATGGGAACTGTCGCGGCGCTATGGCACGTATCTTTAGGTTCCCCTCGACCGTCTCCCATGTTCTTTGCCAAGCAGCCCGATGGGTGTTGTTTTCACCACCATGAAGCTGGCCCTGAGTGAGGCCCGCTACCACTCGTACAAAAGGAGCAAGGATAAATTCTGAACCGCTTGACCAAATCAAGGAAGCTCCTGAACAAGATCAAACGTATTGTTGAGCTGAGGGCGATCTGGTTCTTCTCAGACGTAAAAACCCTTCTCTTAGGATCAGTTGCATAACACCCAGAACAACAGGTGGTTTGCTTACAATCCATGCGACGTTCCATGTATCATTAAGACCAAATTTTCCCCAAACTGTGACGGTCTTTGGGTGACGCCATGCTGGCCCACATCTTGAAGCAGGGTCTTAGGCATAATTCAGACGGCTATGTGGATAAAGCCTGGCTGGAGAGGGTTGCTCGTGGAAAGCCATAACTACAGAAAGAGTCAGAAGTGTTTGTTGGAGAATTTCTACGACCTTAACCATCGCCTCTTTCTGGCCTCCTAATTCCCCGAATTTGAATCCAATGGATTACTATGTGTAGGGCGCGGTTAGAAAAGAGACCAATCGCTGTACTTACAACCCCATGGCCAAGCTGGTGGCCAGAATCAAGGAGGTGTTCGAAGAACTTCCCAGGGACACAGTGAGAAACGCTTGCGGCAAGATTTAAAACGGTCGTGAGGCCGCGGTGGAAGTCGATGGCAGCTACTTTTAGTAAACTCATCTCCCAGCAATAATCTAGCTGTCAAATTTAGCCTGAACACTGTTTGTATATATATATATGAGAATGGGTGGAGGAAGCAAAAAACCGGAAAACACTATGGAGTTCTTTATTAACGTTTCGCTTATTGGCTAAGAGATAAAATGTTTATCGGATTGGTTTATTTAATGCCTGAACAGCGTTGCCTCAAGTGAAGGAAACCAAAATGCGTGTTGCACATAATAAGTGAATTAATGGAACGAGAATCATACGTATTGTTGCACAGTTAATAGACTTTTTCCTTTAAACTTTAATCTATTAAAAAATGAATAATAATCCATCAAATATTATAAAAAAATATTTCCCCCATCCTATTGCCCTCTGCTTTGGATCTCATTGATTGCAGTGCTCTTTTGATTAATGCTGGATTTGATTTCAACAGGTAGATTTCGATAGTTCTTCGTTCCCGTAGGGCATTCGAGTCTGTTGGGGGAGTCGAGTAGACTTCACTTTTGAAGTGTCCCCACAGGAAAAATCACAAGGGGTCAAGTTTGGAGATCTAGGAGGCCACTCAATAGCATGATCAACTGCAATGATACATCTGTCGTATACTTCCAATGAGTATTTTTCACGGCAATTAACCTGCGCCGAGGCTCCATCTTATATCCACCAAAGTCGATTCAATCTGTTACGATGTGTATCGTCAAGTTCTGGAAGAATTTGTTGATTTATCATATTGCGGTAATTCAAACCATTTAAATTAATATGATAAAATAAAGGGCCGATTAGTGTAATTTCCACTCACTTCGATCCATAGAGACACCACCTCCTTTCATATGGTGTGGTCAGAGTTAAACTCTGGAAGATTTGTGCAGTGGAGCTTATTAGCTTTCCACCTATGAAAATATTGCTTCCTCACCGATAATTATATTGTCCAAAAGAGTATTTGGTTTAAGGAGAAACCACTGAACGAATCTTCTTCGACAGCGAAGGTCAGTCTCTAGGAGCTCATAGCGAATGCCACATGACGATGCTACTTAAGATCAAAGAGCACAATACGATTGAATGATGATCTCGTTAGCTCCGTCACACTCTTCTTGATTGATATCTGTGGATTTTCTTCAAGCATTTGGCGAACCTTTTCGATATTTTCTTCTATTCTTACTGTTTTAACTATTCCTGAACGACCTTTAAGATTTAAACATCCTTTTCTCTGAAGTTTTTTAATATTTTTTTCCTCCAAATGGTAGATTTTGTAGGTTATGTCTATAACGGAAACGTACCTAAAATTCTTCCCGTACTTGTTGAAAGCGACCATTTTTCATCCAACTTGTGATGATGAAAATTCGCTTATCTTTTGTTAACTGAATTTTGAATGGTATCACTACTTGCATAAAAGTAGTTTCTTTTCAAATGATATTATTATAATTGCGTAGAGTAACCTAGTTACAGAAAAAAATAGTATCGTGTTTTTTTTTTCGATAGTTTAATTTTTTTGTTTTAGGTTTGCAAGGAATTCCATTAATGTACTTATTTTGCGCAAAGCCCATTTTTCTATTTCCTTCACTCAAAGCAATTCTGTTAAGCCATTAAATAAAGCTCGTTTACTATAAACGAATTTTGCAAGAAAAGGATCAGAACGCCTATATTTCTATCACATCGTCCATAACTTTTGCCAGAGAAAATCCAACGTTTCCAAAATTGGTGTACGGTAATATACAGGTATAAAGGTTATGCAAAATTGGATAAATAAAACTAAAGTTATCGGCAGATAAGCAATTTACTAGAAAAATAGAAATGTTCAAAATGAACCAAACGACAGCGAAAAAATATTTCTATTCGAATATAAAGAAATAAATTATGAGTGGAAAACATTTGTACAAGTTATAAGTAATTAGTATGTTTGGAGACATTTATTCTCGATTATGATTTGACATCCCTTGCAATAGGAATGAACCAACTGTCGACACTCTTGCGCAGTAATCTTGCTTCATTCATCTTTAAAAATTGCCTAGAGTTGTTGAAATGTTTTCATATTCTTCGCTTTAGACCTCTGTCCCAAATGTTTTCAATAGATTGAAGACCAGACTGTGTGTGCAGGCCAGTTCATAATAGTAGTTAATGTGCTCGTCGTCCAGAAAGGTCTTGACCGACTTGCCGTGTGGCAGGAGGCATTATCTTGCATGAAAATTGCAGATTGGGTCTCGGAAGCTCGCAGATGGAACAAAGCATGTTGGCAGAGCAATTTCATGTGCAATTGTGTATTCACTGCGCGCTGTGGCTAGACGTCTTGAAACGGTTTTTCACAATTTGGGATTGGGTTCGATCTTCCCTTTTAAGATTTTTTCTTTGATTAGCGGTTGTTTACCAGCCTTACATTAACTTGTTTTGTCAGAGCTTGACAATATTAGAGCGCTTAATAGTCTCGGCAATAATTCCAGATGAAAGATGTTTGTGGCGCAATTTTACGACCAGCTCGCGGACAGAGTTATTAAGTATGTAACCGGAACGATAGCTTGCAAGAGAATGACCTAACACAAGTTATTGAAATGAAGTTAGTTTCGTCCAAACAATGCGGGTTCTCTCTACAAGAAACCTAAGCATTAGTATCATTTTAGACTTCAATTTTTCTATCATATTTCTTATATGGTGATAACTTTCGTTTTATTCAGCCAGATTTGTATAACCTTTAATCATACGGAGTTTATACATGTTAGTTATCGTACACTAATTTCGGAAACCTTGGATTTTCCCGGGAAAAATTTCTGGAAGATGTTGTAATAGAAATAACTGCCTTCTGATCTTTTGGGACGGTACTGTAAGTCTCCATTTATGCAAAGATCCTTCAAGATTTCCAAACTGAAATTGGGGTCCACCTTACTCGTCTTATTTCCAACGTATATAAGTTCAATTCCCCTAAACTCAACATATTTCTAAGCCTGGCTGATTTTTTTTATTTATTTCAACATTATTATATACTTTCCTAAAAAGGGAGATCGTAGCTGATACTGCTCTAATGGTTGTAAGAAGCAAAGTTTTATAGAGGCATAATTACAGGGGTGGGTGGGAAATATGTCGCCTAATTTTAATATAAAACCAACTGTTGACACCTTTGCGCAGTAATCTTGCTCCATTTATCTTTAAGAATTTACGAGTTCTTAAAATGTTTTCGGATTCCTCGTTTTAGACCTCTCTCAGTGTGTCTTCTAAACATTTTCAATGGAATTGAAGTCCAGTTCATAACAGTGATGTGCTCGTCGTCCAGGAAGCTCTAACTTCACCTTAGTGTGGCGCGGGGACTTTTAGGTCTCTCTCAAACACGCCTTACACAGAATAGTCCAGGGGGGAGGGGAGGTTGCAATCTTAGAGAGTTGAGAGGCGAGATGTTCGTAGAGATGTGGTCAAAGAAATGATCTGACATCCAAGACTGGATTCTTCTGCTTGCGTGGCACACGTGCGGCCTTCCAGCAGCCACATACTGGATCCATGACAACACCAACTCCTCCACTCACTTAATGTAGCCCTCCGGGAAGATAAATCGGAGCATAACGTGGCCCTCGCTAATTACCACCCCAAACACCATGATGTAGACCGGAAACTTGGTCTTCACGACTCAGAACATCTTGGAGGGACACCGCACGCTAGCGGTTGTTTTGAAAGTTGACATCTGGTCCTGGCAGAAATTCTTATCATTTGAGAAGAACCAAACCAAGTCAAGCTTCAGTTTGTTCACAAACTTCGTAGCACGTTCCTTCCGCTTGTCCATCTTGTGCAAAATAAGTTGGCCCTTTCTCATCTTGTATCAGTAGTAGCGGATATCTAACTGCTCGATGAGAAACTGGCACTCCCTTGTCCCTGGACATGGGCTGCATTGACTTGCTGGGATCTTTGTCAATGATGGATGGAAATCCGCGACAAATTTCGGGATGCTTTTCGTATCAAAAGGCTTAGAATCAGGTTTCTGAGCCGCCGTTCCCTTGCAATCACAGACCCAAACACTCAGAAATCTTCGCATTGGAGCTCTCTGACTCAATCCCACGCAGCACAGCTTGCCTTTCTCAGCTGTATGGAGGATTGAATTCAGTTATGTTATTGCTTCCTTCACATACGATGCACAACTGAGTCTAAAATATAAGAGGAAGACGAGAAAAACTACCGTAAACAACAGGCACGGATGAATTACCTACCGGACCCTGTATATTCCTTATATTTTTTGTGAATGAAGTGAAGAACTTTGTTCGTTTCCTTAGATGCTTCGATCAAACGTTTAGCCAATTCCTAACCCTTTTTGGAAAAGGGTTTCATAATCAGAGATGCAAAGTCGTTAGCGAGTGGGGAGAGGAAGCGGGTGTCGTCAAAGAAGGTTATGTTATCTGAAGAGGACGAGACTGAGGGTAGAAGAGAGCCATGTTTCCTAAAGAACCTTTTAGTGGCGGGCGACTTACATCTTACTATGTCAGTCGGTCCCCGTTTTGCTTTTTTGGTTTTTGTAATAACATTGTAACTATTTGGCCGATTTTAACGAATTCTGAAACTCCTATGGTGTTTTACATTGTCTTTCGAATGATATAATTACCAAGGTCCTCCAAAAGTTAGCCCGGGAATTATTTTTTGGGGGGAATAACATCATAACTATTCGGCCGATTCTGACGAAATTTGCCACCCCTATGTTGTTTTACATTCTCTTTCGAATGATAGAATTGCCAATGTCTTCCGGGGGTTAGTCCGAGAATCATTAAAAGTTTTGAAGGTAGTAAGCTAATAAATCAGAATAAGTGAGAGCACGCGACTTTTTGGTCAGCAGCACCTTGTTTTTTAATGGTAGTAGTTTTACCACCGATTAGCACTCATTAAGATGCCTTATATTTCTTAGTGGGGACCTAGTAATTAACGTGGGACCCAAACCACGTGTATCTGCAGCGTATGGCAGCCATCGAGAAGTCGACTCGCATCATGACACCATCCGACGACTAACCACACCCGATACAGCTTAACTTTGCTAAAATAGGAAGCGGTGTTTTCAAATTGCTAAGCGTAATCAGTTAATAGATAACTACAACAGCAAACCCATTTGAACCTAAATGCTAAGAAGGTAATGTTTCTCCCAAGAAGGAATTCATCCAAATGTCGCATTACTAAATAATAGCCCCTTTGAAATACCCTCGCAAGACGCGGGGGGGGGCTTTGCTTGAGAGGGAAGCCTTCCCCTGTCAATGAAATGCTAGAACGAACCAATTAGATGGCGCTTGCAATCAAACATATTAGCTATCTTTGGTCGAGGTCAAATGAGTTTTATAATATTTCTAATGTCAAATCAAATTCAACAATCATGCGCTACTCTCAGAGGTGGGCACTAAATACATTTAAAGTATTTAAATACTAAATACATGAAAAAATTCATTTAAATACTAAATACATTAAATCTATTTAGATACATTTTTAAATACATTTCAAATACATGATATATAATGACAATCGATAAGGACCATTGGTATGACAACCAAAAAATATCCATTAAAATGAAATTGTATATTATAATTACTAATGCAGGATTTGATGATAATTGGACTTAGGTACTATAAAAAATAGAAAATTCTATAGAATGAAATTTCAGTTAGCTATTTATATCAGCATTACATTTAAGTAATATCAGTTGCCGAAATGTTTCGTCAGATAAAGAAATCCGTTTTGGAGATAAGTTCAATTCTCCTAAAGAGAAGAGCCGTTCCACAGGAGCTGACAACGGAAGAGTGGTGTTGTATTTAATAAATAACTTTTTTATCTTTAGATATCTATCTAAACTTCGAAGTGTTTTATTTAAATCCTGAAGGTAACGGAACAATTCTAAGTCTGCGGTTGATCGTGTTTGAGTGGGTTTTGTAAATCCAAAATAATCGTCCCTGTCTGATACACCACTGGATGATTCAGCTTCGGGTCCCTCTGCTAAATTCTCAATCACTTGAGTCATAATATTTTTAACAAATTCTTGGTGGCTTTAACTTTCCCATGAAATACTGATATCTAACCAGAGGAGTTTGAAGAATGGATGGCTTGTTGATGCAATAATGGTATCTATAACGCTGGCTTCATTTGCCAAGGTCAAATAATATTGGTAACGCTTTCCAAAGCCCTTAGTGACTGAACTTAGAAGAGGTTGGCAAAATTTTAGAGAACGTGATTGAAGGCTCTTCAGCCTTTTCTCCACAGTGAGCAAGGTAGGGAGCAATTCTCCATAAAAACAGTTTTCCCTGTAGGCGATCAATTGCCACTGCAATAGGAGCCAAAACTGAGACATACTTCCCAAGAGATTAAATTTCGCGACTTCTGAACACTGGAAGCTCAAGGGACGTCATGAGTTGATGTAATTTGTCCTTGTGTTTTAAAATTAATAGCAATGCATCAAATAGAGAGTTACATCTTGTAATGCAAGGCACTTTTAATGAACAGTTGATAACAGTTTTGATAATCTCTGCTGATTTTGGAAGACCGCTTTTTTTCCATAATGCTGAGCATTTCCCCATCGCAGCATGATTGATATTTGCAAAAGAAGACATTTTCAGGGCCTGTTTTGCATCAGTTGTGGCGACGAGCCTGAGTGTGTGTAAAGCACAGGGCACATGCTTAGGTAGGCTGAAGCTGCATGGGTCAGACGAAAGGTCTTCTTCCTGATCTAAGGCACTTCTAATTACGAAACTATCCTCCAGCTCGTGCTCACCCTGATCTTCACCTACCTGGATTCCATCTTCTGAACCTGTGGACACATTTGCAACAGTGACTGCAAATTCCTTAAACGCTTTAACAAAATTAAAGCCGTTATCAGTGACGGTGCTCAGGATTTTGTGCAGGGGGATATCGTATTCATTGATGATATTCTCCATATGTTCAGCAATCTTGATGTAGTTATGTTTTCCTTTGAAGCGACAGCATGCCAATACTCTACTGTGACTGACAAGAGCAGCTTCCTCAAGCTGAAAAAATGAAACAACAGTCCAATGTTTGTCTCATAAATGTTTCCATAAATTTTACATATTAATATAATCGAGATAAATTCCACCAACAAATAGGTCTGCTTTCAACCAAGAGCTGATAACTCCCTAAATGTAAAGACATTTTCAATCTTAACATATCCAATGAACTTTAACGCCCCCCAAACTAAGGTGATCAGTTGACCAAATATCTGCAGTAAGACATAAGTAAGAGGTGCTGTCTAGTTTATTCTTCAGTAGAGCTCTTGTCACTTTCTCTTCTTCTATAAGATTTCGGCCTAGCGTCCGCCTTGAAATGACGTCAACTGAAGAATTTAGACTTGCGGTAGTGGAATATGTGATTATTGTGAGTGAAATGAGAATATATGGTATGCATATAAAATTTTATTTATAAAATGTAGCTATATGAATATCCTATAGCTATATAGGAATGGTACATTAATTCATAAATATATTATTAGTCCTTAATATTCAGAATTACATAGTAAAAATGACTTTCAGTATTGTTAGGAATATATACATTATCAAGCTTTATTTTCTACATTTTTGACGAACAGGCATGCTAGTTTTGACATAATAATAATGTACAGGTATTGCTACTGTAACGAAATACATCATTATAGGAATTCATCTAATAACTATACATATAATCGATAAATAATTGTACTAATTATTCATGAAATTTTTTTATTCAATAATATCTTCAAGTAAATGATAGCGCGCTTTAAGAATATATGTATGTGGATTCTCATGAAATTATTGCAATATATTAACCTCTGTTGTTTGTATATGCCTTCCTTTATTTAACTTCGTTATATAGCCTTACGTAGTGACCAATGATCCAACCGTTTTAGTATTCGGTCGTTATAAAAGCTTAACCTGTACTACTAATACTATAATTGTAAACAACCTTCTCAATGACTACTTCTCTTTAGTGTTTACTAAAGAGTGTGGTCCCATCCCCCAGCCCATGGATTCCTACTCGGGGAAAAAGCTGGAGGCAATGGACTTCACCGAAGGAGGAAATAAAGAAAAAGATCGCTGACCTAAAGACGAATAAGTCCCCTGGACCGGACGGGTTTCTATCCAAGGTGTTGAAGGAAGTGTGCGATGAAGTATCACGACATCTGTGCGCTATCTTTAACATGTCAATCCGGACCGGATGCATTCCTAGAGACTGGCGTGAGGCGTAGGTGACTCCGATCTTCAAGAAAGGAGACCCCAGCCATCCGTCAAACTACCGACCTCTCAGTCTGACTTCGATAGTCGGTAAACTCATGGAAAGCATGATGGTGGACAAAATGACGTCGTATTTAGAGTCAAACCTGCTACTGAGGAGTTCCCAGCACGGCTTCCGAAGGCAACGGTCATGCCTGACGAACCTTGTGGAATTCTTCCACTTCCGTGTTCAGTGAGCACGATCGGGACAAGGCGGTGGATGTGGTGTACTTAGACTTTCAGAAAGCCTTTGATAAGCTACTACACCGCCGCCTTCTCCGGAAAGTGCGAGCGCTGGGCATAGACGGAAAAGTAGCCGGCTGGATCGAGAACTGGCTAAGTGGCAGACGGCAACGGGTGGTGGTGAATGGACAGTCTTCTGAGTGGGTGCCCGTTACTAGCGGGGTGCCTTAAGGTTCTGTCCTAGGACCACTACTATTCATCATCTACGTCAACGACATGGACGGTGACATGGTTGCCAAGATTTCCAAATTTGCCGATGATACCAAGCTTGGTATGAACGTTGCAAAGGATGGAAATACTGCCTGCCTGCAGGAAGATCTTGGGAAGATTGGGGAGTGGTCGGACACGTGGCAAATGCCTTTTAACGTGGGGAAATGCAAAGTAATGCATATCGGCCACAGAAACCCCCAATCTCATTATATCCTTAAGGGCACTGCTCTTAAATCGAGTGACACTGAGAAGGACTTGGGTGTAACTATCACTAGCGACCTCAAGTTTTCGAAACAGTGCATCGAAGCAGAGAAGAAAGCCCAAAGGATGTTAGGCTACATAAAGCGCCAGTTTGGATACCGTAACAAGGATATAGTACTTTGTCTGCACAACTCCCACGTTCGGCCGCACTTGGAGTATGCCGTACAATTTTGGAGTCCTTCGTTTCGAAAGGACATCGCAAGGTTGGAACGCGTACAAGCTAGGGCAACCAAACTGATTCCCTCTATCCGACATAAAAGTTATGAGGATAGACTAAGGGAATTAGATCTGTTCTCGCTGGAAACCCGTAGACTGCGTGGTCAGCTCATCGAAGTTTTCAAAATACTTCGAGGGTTCGACAATGTTGACTACCGGGATATTTTCACACTGAGTGAGAACAGAACGCGCAATCACGGCTTCAAACTTGAACTGAAGCGTTACAACCGCAATCTGTGTCGAAATTCTTTCACCTACAGTATCTTCGGTAAGTGGAACGCACTTCCAGTGGAAGTTGTCAACAGTGAATCTGTTGACCAGTTCAAGTCAAGACTAGACAAAGTCTTGAAAAGTGGCCCTTTTGGGACGCAAAACAATTGAGCAGCCATGTGCCCGCTCGATTGCTAGTCCAAAGGTACCCTCTTTGAATGGACCGTAAGGTCTCCTAGGGTACTTTCTTTCCTTGTAACTCCTTGTAACATTTGTAACTCAGAACTCGCCTTTAATTAATCTCACAAAAGTTGGTTGCTCCATGGTTGATAGGGGATGCACACCTTGTATGATAAAATCTGCAATCAGGTTATCAATAACAGATTGTTTGACCTTCTTAGTATTCACCGCAAAACACTCCGGTAATTTATTTACTTTAACACCGCTGCATGAAGGACCATCGTCTAATACTGAACATTTTCTTTTTGAATTTTTTCTTTGAGCTGTTACGTAGTTATTCGCTCTTTGCACCAAAGCAGGATGCTTTCTCTGTTAATAAATGTACATGATAAGATAATTGAAGGACATCTGTTTTACATTGCCATAATTCACGTTAAATTCAATCAGCATATACTATAAATAAAGGTGTTGCAAAAGGAAGTGGGTAGGTTAGTGCATGTTAATCCTACGCTACTTAACATTATCGTTAGCTACTAGCAATTTTGCCATTTTTTAAAAATAAGAAATAGTGAAACTTGTCAATTCAATTAAGTATCATATAATTAGCTATAATAAATTATTACCTTCAAATGAATGCGTAAATTGGAAGTAGCATGGCAAGATTTTGCCATTGCATGATGTACATACACACTTTACTTTTTTCAGTCAGAAGATTTCCCTCTAAAAAATTTACCATTTAGTAAAGGATGACTATAATTGCATGATTCTTTATCTTTCTCGTCTTTATTATTGTCAAATCTCTCTATTTCACACTCTTTCGAAGAAGCTGAAGTTGCCATGCAACAGTTGAAATAACGCTGAGCGATCTCACTATACAACCGAACACAACTGTGACCATCTATTAACTGAATTTGAACTGATGCAAGCAATCTTCTCTCACCGACTCACGCAGTCAACCGTTTGTTCCATACAAGTTGCGACAAGCTAAAACAACTATATAAACCTATTATCAGTAAAGTACTTGCAAAAAGTATTTAAATACTTGATTACAAATGTATTTACAAATACAATTTTAAATACAGTATTTAAAATACTGCCCACCTCTGGCTACTATCTCTTCCCTCTTCTTTTCTGTCGCGAGCACGCAGCTCTTAAGTTACTATGTAGATCCGTAGGTCGATGGTCGGATGGTAATCATTTTACTTTTCAATGAGTTTTTGAAAGTTTTGAAGGTCGTAAGGTAATATAGTCATAAGTTAGAATAATTGAGAGCACGCGACTTAGGAAGGTTGACCTTGTTTCACTTCAAGTATTTAAACCATTTGGAGAATAGTCATTTTGTCTTCCCCTTTCTCTAAGACCTCCCACCTGATCTACTAATTACCAGTCCACCAAATTACCAGTGACCAAATTTTATCCGCCAATTAAATGGCCATATAAAAAAAAGATTTCATGGCATTTTCATCGTACCCTCTTTGGCAGACGAAAAAAGGCATCACTAAAATGAATTCAAAGTAATTAACGTCACAACCAGAGAGAAATAACGAACCCCCTTCCAAATAATTACTTCTACAGGAATTCCAAACCATTTATATAATTATTTAATGAACAAATAATTCACTGTCTTCAATTACCTCATCTTTTCTGTTTCTTCGCAAGGAATAAATGTGATTTTTTTTTTAATCTTGTGATTATGAACAGATGGGGAGTGGATTGCCCAAGTCCCCGAATTTCTCTTTCCCTCCCCGGAATACCCCACCATTTACAAAAATTAAAAATTATTACTAGATAACATGGATACTAACTTTATCATTCTACCCTCAGGTGTGAGGTGTACATTCATCTTTTCGCAATTAAAGATTGTAAGAAGACAGCTTCCATTCTAACCTATGGTGTACATCCCAGAATTGAGATGACGATCCTTACTTGCCCCATGGATGAATGCCACTGGGAGATGCAGGACTTCTGATGCACGAGAAGGAGGAACACTCGCAGCCCTAGGCAGCAGCCACCACGACCAACCTGAACCTGAGAGCACCCACCATCAGCGCAGACTCCCCCCACGACCATTGATCCCCATTCACATATCAGTGGAACTTGTATAAGAGTGGTATGTTCATCGCTAGCAACAAGATCACAGCTGCCCTATACTACTGTTGCGAAGACGACCTTAAGAATGACTTAATGAGAGACCTCCAGTCCGATGTTACCTCTATGTCTGAGCAGGACCTATTGGCTGTCATTAAGCACCTGGCAGTCAAAGATGAAAGCACGCTCGTCCACCGCATCAAACTCAGCAAGATGACTCAAGCGCCTGGAACTGGTATCAGGACACTTCTCGCAAGTCTAAAGAGCCAAGCATCCCTTTGCCAATACATTGTGAAATGTAAATAAGCAGGGTGCATCCACACATTTAATTATTGCAATGAGATAATCAAGGATAATCTCATCCGGTGTATGGGTGACCCTGAAATACTTTCTGACCTACTTGGTAGCCCGAATACTGACCGGACACTTGAGGAAACTGTGTCGTACATCGCCCAAAAATAACAAGGCAAAGACACGCAAGCTGCTGTCGGAGACAGCACCTCATCCAGCTCTAACTACCGCAAAAATAAGCCTCAGATAGTGTCTAGCCGCAAGTGTTGGGCTTGTGGAAAGCCACGCCACAGCAAGACCAACGACAGAGATTCAAGAGCGAGAGATTGTGAAGCATGGTCCTCCACATGCACAAAATGTTCGTTCAAGGGCCACTATGCGTCCTTTTGCAGCGGATGCCCCTCGTGTGGAACTTGGGGTCACCGTGAAAGCAAGTCCAGATGGTGCTCACAGAATGCATGCCAGAGAAGAAGATTAATGAGGCCTTCAAACCAGTAGATGATTCTGCAAGCTCCATCTTCAATCAATTGTGCGCGGCAGATTGCCATGCCCAAGAAGCATCAGTTGAGAAAGAGCTAAAGCTTCTTGAACATCACATATTTGAAGGTAAGTGGATAGCACGGCCGTCCAAACCACATCCCATTATGAACGTGCAACGGACTCCCCTCGTCCATGTCCACAGGAGCCTAGGATACCCAATGAAGAAAACCTCTGCTCTCACCTCCATTAACATTTCAATGACTGCTGACTCAGGTTGCCAAAGCTCAATTATTTCTCCTTCGCTCGGCAATGGGCCTTGACAGAAATGACATTTTCCCTCTACGACTTACCATGCGAGGAGCCATCCAGGAAGACTTAGGGGTCGAAGGTGGAATTATAGCAAGTATCACCACCCTCGATGCGTCCAGGCAGTCGTAGAACACAACTCATTTATGTATCGAGGAAGTTAGACAAGGAGTTTCTTTGCCGAGAAGCCCTTACCGTATTGGAAGTCATCTCCTCAGACTTCCATATAGCGCCTGCAAACCGCACTCAAGCATCAGTGGCATCATTAGAGAGCACAAAAGCCACATAATTTGCCTGCCTTAAACGTGATCAAAACCCGCCACCCATTCCCACGCAGTTACCACCAGACCTAGAAGACAACAAAGAGTGTGTGCCGAACCTCAAACAATGGCTACTTTACTATTACGCGTCAACAGCATTCAACACATGCGAGCATCATCCTCTACCGATGATGAAGTGTGAGCCCCTCGAACTGCATGTGGACCCTAATGCGAAGTCTGTAGCCATACACAAACCAGCTCCCGTACCCATCTACTGGCAGGACAAAGTCTTCGAAGACCTGGAGAGAGATGTGAGAATAAGTGTGTTCGAGAAAGTTAGCCCGAATACCCCTGTCACATGGTGCTCCAGAATGGTAGTAACTGCCAAAAGCGATGGTTTTCCCAGGGGCATAGTTGACATTCAGTCACAGAACCACCACTCTGTGAGGCAAACACACCACGTGCCAAGCCCATTTCACCTAGCCGACAGAGTCCCTCAGCATCTGAAGAAGACTGTCACATATGCGTGGAATGGATATCACTCGGTACCAATACGTGAAGAGGAAGGCACATCACTACATTCATCACCCCTTAGGGTCGGTACAGGTACAAGGTAGCGCCACAAGGATTCCTCGCCAGGGGTGGTGCTGGTAACAAACGTTTTGATGCAATCATTTCCAACTTCAACAACAAAGTGAAATGTGTGGATGACACTTGCATGTGGGCTAAGTCGATTGAAGCAGCCTTCTTCCAGGCATGTCAATGGTTAAGAGTTGTGTGCTAGGAATGGCATAACACTAAACCCCAAGAAATTTCAGGTTGCCGAGGATGAAGTAGAATTTGCGGGGGTGAGCATAGCGCCTACAAATGTTAAGCCCAGTGCGAAATTCTTGGATTCGATCAAGAAATTCCTAAAGTCTAAAGATATCACGGGAGCGAGAGCATGGTTTGGCATTGTCAACCAGGGAGCTTACGCATTTGCAATGGCAGAACGAATGAAACCCTTTCGTCACCTTCTCAAGCCTTCAACGAAGTTCGAATGGACTGAAGAGCTAGAATCTGTTTTCAATGTGTCGAAGGAGGTAATAATTAATGAGATGAAGGAAGGCGTTCGTTTGTTGCAGCCATCTCGTCGAACGTGCCTCATGACTGACTGGTCCTTTGGTGCGATAGGATTCTTGCTTATGCAGAAGTACTGTCAATGTAGGCCCAATACTCCAATATATTGTATAAATGGAAGGTAGTTGTGCCTGGTTGGCAGTAGATTCACCCAGTCAGCGGAAAGCATTTACGCCCCAATTGAAGGTGAAGCGCTAGCAGTTGCCTATGCCTTGCAACAAACTCGCTAATACACCTTGGGGTGCACTGATCTGATCGTAGCCACAGATTACAAGCCGCTTGTTGGCATCCTAGACGATCGCTCGCTTATGAAAATTAACAAAAGGCTCCTTCTTAACCTCAAGGGAAAGACGCTAGCCTTCAGATTCCCCATGATGATTCACGTACCCGGCAAGAGGAACACTGACGCGGACGCTGCATCCCGCTACCCTGATATCAGCAATGCAGACATGACAGCTAACCACAATACAGCCGTTGGCATTGGAGACCAGCCCCTTTTTGACAGGGACACTGCAGAAGATGAAGCCATGGTTGCCTCAGCATCAACCACGCTATATGCTGTTACAAATGTGGTTACGCGGGACATGGTAAGGCAAGCTACTGCATCAGACGAGACACACTCAAAACTTGCAAGCACCATACAGGGAGGGTTTCCTGAGAATTGCCGGGATCTAAGCTCAAAGCTTCTCCTATTCCACCGCCTATCGGACAGTCTGTGTACTGCCGACGATGGGCCAACGCTTAGTAATCCCTCGCTCACTACGCCCAAACATACTTGCATCCCTGCACACCGCTCATCAGGGTGTCAGTGCTATGCTTGCGAGGGCAGCACTCAGTATACTGGCCGCACATAACTACTGATATTACTCGGGGCAAAGACGAATGCGTTCATTGCCACCTGATTGCCAAGTCAAACCCGATGCAACCAGCCAGCCAGATCATACCACCGGACTACCCTTTCCAGAAAATATGCAGCGACTACTTCTCGTACAACGATAGTGATTACGTCGTCATTGTTGATAGGTATTCGAACTGGCCCATGGTCTTCATGTCAGAATCGGGTGACAATGGATTAGTTAAACGCCTACGGAAGGTCTTCGTTACATTCGGTGTACCAGAGGAGCTGACGTTAGACGGCAGACCCCAATTTGAGGCGGGGATCACTCGAGAGTTGCTCGCCTCCTAGGGGTCCATCACAGGATTTCTTGGGTAGCCAATCCCCACGCCAACTGCAGAGTTGAGGTAGCCGTGAAGACAGTGAAGCGTATGCTTAATGGATAACAGTGTCAAATGGGTCAATTAAAGTTGATAAGTTCCAGCGTGCAATACTAATATATCGAAACTCTATTGACCCTGAAACCAAAACCTCACCAGCATTAATATTATTTGGCCGCCCGATCAGGAATCCTATCCCCATCCCGATGGGTCGCTATTGCCCGCATAGTACCTGGTGTGAGACCTCGGCAAATCGTGATAGGGCGCTTGCCAAACGTCACTCTCGTGGACACGAACAATGGCAGGAACATACACGCAGGCTCTCTTCTTTGCGGGTAGGCGACCACGTTTATTTGCAAAATCTGGTACGGAACCACCCAAAATGGCGGTAACGCACAGGTGTAGTTGTGGTAGTTCGCCAATTCCACCAGTATGTCATTAAAATAGACGTGCACCACCATTTGCCCAGGAGCCCACCACCGTCAATCCTGGGAGAGCCGAACCAATCGACTCCATCAGAGGGGCAGGTGGGGCATCGGAGCTCATAGGGTCACCTATTAGTTTGGAAGTGCAGGAGGAACCTGGCCCAGCGGAGAATCCTAAACTTCCACGAGCACTTGCACGGTTACTATCCCACAATGAGCCTGGTAGTAATGAATCGCTACCAACCCGCAGGCCCCGCAATCGTTGAGGACAGGACCCGCCGAGCAACTATGGGTTAATCCAGCGCCTCATCCCATTGTGAAACTACTGCATATCTATGTATAGTTGGAGCTATTCGTTATTATACCATTTACTAGTTAGTTTATATACATACTGAACACGAAGGTCATTCACAGAAACTACCGAACCCTAATACATCTGTAGCTCTAAATATCATTTCCCCTCCCCCCAGCATCACGCAGTTACTATATTTTTATTACACACAACCAATAGATAACATAAATACTAACTCTATCCTTCTACCCTCACGTGTGAGGTGTACATCATCTTTTTCCACCGCATACCTCACAATTTACTAAATTTTTGACTTGAGGGGAGGGGATAAGAATCCATTTAGTACCATTATAAATTTGAATATGGCATAAAGTCTAAATACTATAAATCAGGAACAGTTACAGCAGTCAAATATCATGATTCACTTTGCCTAGTATTAAGTCAAAATTTAATAAATGTTTGTTTAAAAGGATCCATTGTATGTACATGTAAATCACCTTTTGGCAATTAAAGATTGTAAGAAGACGGTTTCCATTCTAACCTAATTACAAAAGGACAACTAAAACCCGACAAATCGTTTGGGTGATTCGAACAAGGAAAACCTTTCATACCCCAAAAGGGTAACTGGGTCACTTGAGAACCGAGGTAAACAATGTGGGTAATTGAATGCCCATTCTCGCTAAGAGGTTAGCGTAGATAGATACCTTGAACGATAACCATTTCCACATAGGGGTGGGGTTGGTGTGCATCAACGCTCGTGATAAACGACCCTTCTTTATACCCTATCAAACCACCCATCATTTTACCCCACGCCATGCACCCACAAGATGACACAGGTGCAGCATGGGCAATCTTGCTGCGGCTGACATCTGGAGGTTTAGGGACACTCACGGCCCCAATACCTGCATGAGGAGCTGCAGCTATATATATATATATATATATATATATATATATATATATATATATATATCAAAGTAGCGCGAAAGAATGATGAAAATTAACCCATTAAACCACATTGAAAGAGAAAACGGAATAATTTTTCCTTGCAAAAATATTTTGATTACCTTTTTTTCGAAGAAACCCGTGCAGGGAAGCGATTCGAACCAGGCACACTGAGGCAGCGGGCACCGCTTTGATCACAGTTAAAAGTATGCCGTTAGTACACGATGCTACGCTGCCTGCCTCAGTGTGCCTGGTTCGAATCGCTTCCCAGCACGGATTTCTTCTAAAAAAAAAAAGTAATAAAAATATTATTGCAAGGAAAAATTATTCCGTTTTCTCTTTCAATGTGGTTCAATGGGTTCATATATATATATATATATATATATATATATATATATATATATATATATATATATATATATC
This sequence comes from Ceratothoa steindachneri, assembly GCA_963969495.1. Classification (NCBI taxonomy): domain Eukaryota; kingdom Metazoa; phylum Arthropoda; class Malacostraca; order Isopoda; family Cymothoidae; genus Ceratothoa; species Ceratothoa steindachneri. The sequence continues at coordinate 181,510,362 of OZ018319.1, forward strand.
CCAGGTATTTATTTCATTTACCCTATCTTCACCACTTTCTTTAAAAACCTGAGGCATATGTCCTCGTTGCTATTGCGCTTTAGTGCCAAAAGATTATCCACCCCCTCCCTCTTACACAATATCTCCCCCTCGTGTCTCACTCAGCGGCTTCTCGAATATTCGTTCACATCATCCATATTTTATCCCGAGGTTTCCCAACCTTAACACTTCATGGCACTCATGAAAGGTACAAAATAATTAATTATACTCATCAATTTGAGAGGTGGCACCGTCTTACTAGACAGTGCCACATGTTTTGTCACTGGCCAAGACTGTTAGAATTAATACATCATTAAAATGACACTAAATTGAAGTTGGAAAAGACAACTTGTGTTAATTAATTTGCCCCCCACCCCGAGTTCTCTCCAATCGAACCCGGCAGAGGGCAAGAAGGCCACCACAGGTCCTCTTCTAAAGAGGTCTTGCGGAGAGGTTTTAGTAAAAGAGGTTACGAGTTGGTCAAGATGGAGAAGGAGGGGGGGTAGGGTGAGGATTGGTAGTATTTTTAGGTTGTGGAGGTTGCAGCAGAGGCAGTCAGGGGGATAATGTATTTATGTATGATGGGGTGATGTCCGAGTGGTAGACGGGCCCCTGAAACTGCTTCGGATTGGGGAATATCGGAGTATTGAGGGTCGATTAGAGCGCGTTGCGAGTGAAGTGGATGTCTATGTGTTCTGGTGCGGCGGGGTTGGGGAAGGTTAAATAATAATTGTGTAGTGGGTGGCAGGGATTTAGGGAAGGCGTGGAGAGGGTACGAGGGCTATCGCAGCTTACTGAAAACTTTGTACCTATCATATTTAGGTGGTCTTCGATTGGGAGGATTTTTGTTTCGATGTGGTGGTGGTGTATTGTGGTAATTTTTGTGTTGGTGCTTGGGACCAAACTGAGGGGATGTGTAGTTCAGAGTCGTGCGGATAAACTGTCTATAGGATTGTCAAGTTTCTGTTGTCCAAAGTTAATGTTTGTAAGTATTATGAGTTTGGACATGGCTTTCGTGGTTATCTGTGTATTGAGTGAAGGTCATGCGCGTGTATTGAGTGAAGGTCAGGGGCGTGTATTGAGTGAAGGTCAGGGGCGTGTATTGAGTGAAGGTCATGCGCGTGTATTGAGTGAAGGTCATGCGCGTGTATTGAGTGAAGGTCAGGGGCGTGTATTGAGTGAAGGTTAGGGGCGTGTATTGAGTGAAGGTCAGGGGCGTGTATTGAGTGAAGGTCAGGGGCGTGTATTGAGTGAAGGGCAGGGGCGTGTATTGAGTGAAGGTCAGGGGCGTGTATTGAGTGAAGGTCAGGGGCGTGTATTGAGTGAAGGTCAGGGGCGTGTATTGAGTGGAGGTCAGGGGCGTGTATTGAGTGAAGGTCAGGGGCGTGTATTGAGTGAAGGTCAGAGGCGTGTATATAGTTAAGGTCATGCGCGTGTATTGAGTGAGGGTCATGCGCGTGTATTGAGTGAGGGTCATGCGCGTGTATTGAGTGGGGGTCATGTGCGTGTATTGAGTGAGGGTCATGCGCGTGTATTGAGTGAGGGTCATGCGTGTGTATTGAGTGAGTCATTCGCGTGTATTGAGTGAGGGTCATGCGTGTGTATTGAGTGAGGGTCATGCGTGTGTATTGAGTGAGGGTCATGCGTGTGTATTGAGTGAGGGTCATGCGTGTGTATTGAGTGAGGGTCATGCGTGTGTATTAAGTGAGGGGTATGCGTGTGTATTGAGTGAAGGTCATGCGTGTGTATTGAGTGAAGGTCATGCGTGTGTATTGAGTGGAGGTCATGCGTGTATATTGAGTAATAGTCGTGTGTTGCTAAACGGCGAAACACAGAAGTGTGGGGCTACGGTTGAATGGGAGAGCTTGTCCATGGGGCACGATGGGTGTGTGTGTGAGTGGTAGTTTGATTGTTTCGTCGGAAGGGTAAAGAGAGCGACTTGATGTAGGTGAGGAGGTGGACCTTCTGTTTGGGATGACTTGTAGGTACCTGTGTAGGTTTCTGGAGGCTGTTGGTACGGAAATGGATTGGCATAGATGTTTAGACAGACTGTTTGGATAGTAGGGATGGGTATGTCATGCATGAAGTGGTCGAACATGATGGGAGAGAGGATGGCACCTTGGGAGACCCCGTTGGAGAGCTTTATACTTTTAGATTGTGTTTTGTGTTGGAGGAACTGGTCATGTACATTGTAGAGATAGTTTGCTATTCACTTATTGTGAGTGGTGTGAAAGTGTGCAGTATTATTCGTATGTAGTTGCGGGGTGGAACAATGCCATGGATGTGCGTTGTGTTGGATGGTTGTGGTTGAAACCTTCTAATGTGTGTTCTTAGGGGGGTTAATAATGTGTTAATGGCGTTCTTCACTGAAGCTATGTTGGGTGTGAGGGGTGTAATCTTTTAAATTATGTTGAAGATTAGTTCTTCTGGAGATGTTAAGGTGGCTGATATACGCGAGATAGAACTGTATGGGGGGAGAGGTTTCGGGGCTTTATTAGATTTGAGTATGATGTAGGCGTGCTTTCAGGCGGGAAAGATGTATAACCAGTAATTGAAGATGTATGCGGGAAAAAAAAGAATTGCGGAGGAAAGCATGAAAGAACAATGTGGGCGTCACAAAAATAGTTGAAAGAGTATGAAAAATAGGAATCAGCCTCCCCCGGGGTTCACAAGGCCAACGTCACCGAGAAAAAGAATGACAAAACCTCTCTCCGCACCAAAGGCCACCGAGTCCTCAGAGCTGGGCAAAGAAGCCAGCACATCCCCCAAACTGGCACTCGATCAACAGGTGCCAGCGGAGTGACGAAGCATTTCTCGTTAAAAGAGCTGGATCATTGTTCGATAAAAGGGGCAAAACAGGTGTGGCCGATCTGGAAGCGGCAGAACGCATTTCAGACCCAAGTCGACGCAGCATTCTGGCTTGGATCCAGGGATGGAGGACATAAATGCAATATGACGCATCTCATTTCCATCTCTGAGCGTATCCATCCTCCTCTCTCCCCCGGGTTTCAAACCTCACGCTTTTATGGCAGAGCTGGTGTCAAAAAAGCCGAATATAAATATTCATAATGGCAATGTCGCAAAAACGAAGCTCTTTTTTTTAGTACAGTGAGAAGAACAAAAGAGGATGATCTGTTTCTTGAAAAAGCGAGGTAACCAACGGTGTCAAGTTCGAGTTAAAACAGATGAAAAGGTCAGTAGAAGCGAGAGGAAAAGCTACAATTGGCCGAAATCTCCTTCCTATATAAAGAGTGTGTAAATATTACATATATACTGTTACAGTCATTCCATTCCGTCGAATTATATAAACCATACATAAAATACAAAATAAATACGTGTGCCTGTTAAGTAAAAACGCATTAAAAAAAGATGCAGACCAGGACTGAACGTTGCCTCGTCATAAACCTTTGTAGGGTGCCATTTTCATAAACATGTCCTCAGTCGCAACAAAATATATATAAAACACAGTAAATAGGTTAACACATATGGGTATTAACGTTTTACGCCCACGCGCTGTCACCCACACAAATAAAATCTTCCACCATTAGTTGGACAACCCCAATAAACCTTTTTGGATCTATTTACGAAAGTAAAAAATAAATCGCCAGGAACCGTAAAGGACAAGATGCGATTCAATGGCTTCGGATTATACCATGGTAGTGGCTTTACGGGTTTTGGAGATACTTTGACTGGGATGACTTTGAGCGGCCTCAGCGGCTTTCCCCACCCTTTATTTTATGCTAAGACGAGGAGAAAAGTGGATTAGTAGAACATTGAAGATACGTTGGGCACGGAAATCGGTCATTGGTAGGAGACACCTGAATACCCATTATTAGGTCTAGCATGGAGAATTGAGTGCCATACAGGTCCCAAATTGCGGAGGTTGGGCAGGCTTTTAGTTATTCCGTCCCGAGCGCTGCTTCCACGCCTTTTCATTTTCCTTCATCTTCACCTAACCTCTTCTATTATAAAAAACTAAGGGGATTCTCTCTTTAGTTTTCACTTATGTAAACATAAATGAAAACCAACGAGGTTCAGGAAAAGCAGCCTCCCGGTCTCTACACATTTCACCGCCTAATTTCACCCTTACGAAATTTTTTTTATACTGGGGGAGATGCACCTATTGGTTTTTACCCCTCCGTTAAAATAATCCCATAATTTGATTGGGTTCGGCAATGGTAGGTAGCACTGGATCCCAGTGCTTTACGGAGGGTATGAGAAAAGGACTTGGGAGTAATCAATGAAAAAACTCGGTAAAGAACCGAAGGCAAATAAAAAACGATATAAAAAAAAGAATAGCGAGAAGCTTTCAGATAAAATCCGAAACATCAAACCTTAAGACCTGGATGAAACCCAATTTGATAAATGGTGATTAATGTAAACAAAATCAGGTTTAAAAAGGTAACTGAATAAAAGGCCTCATCTTTCATAACGTAAAAACGTCTTCTTTACACCCATGGAACTCGACTCCTTCCAATCTAGAGCAGTTATACCCAAGAAATCAAGGTATGAATCTTACCCAAGCTATTTGCTGCTGCCGAAGACACCGCCAAGGCTAGAACGAGGAGAACCTGCGTTAACTGGGTGAATTTGCATTTCTTCACCCCGTGAGATGGAGAGATGGAAAAATGTCTTCTCCCAGAACACTTACACTGGAACAAGTTGCGAGGGTGCAGAGAACCGCAACTATAAGACATTCTTACTCTGAACCCAGCCAAATGTTTCATTTTATTTCAGTCTCAACCTACTTAATATAATTTAAAAATACTGACAATAGTTCTACAAATGCACATTTTTTGATACAAAATGCAATGTCCCTTCCACATTTAGATAATTACTACAGAATACGGTAGAACTTTTAGTAATTCCCATCGTAGTACACAAAAACAGTCAAGATTTTGAAATATTAAAATAGACGGATACACATAATCGCACTTTTCGGGAGTGAAGTTTTGCAGCTTTGAATTAGATGTTGATCATTCCCATGTAATTCTCCATACACAGTACCATATAAAAATAACGTTTCTATCACAGAGTTAACGACTGAAATTATCTATTTTTTTACACCCGAATAAGAAGAGTTCTTCCATTAGGTGTACGCGCATTTTACCCGCGACCTCAATGGCACATTGCCCTCAGTTTCAATGAAATGAGGCGACGTTAATAGGGTATGTATGAGCTACAGACCGAATCTTGAAATCAAAAAACTGACAATTAATTGTATATACATTTAAGTACTGCAGGCAATAAATACAAGATTCCAACTTATCAAGTCGCCGAGTTAAGCCGACACCCGTTGATAACTTAATAAAATCGCTTCACAAACATATTTCGAAATGACAAACGTTGACCTGGCAGGTCCACATCCCGAAACTCCCCGTTACTTATGCACATTGTTTCGGGGTCGTGCAGTGAGAACACACATGCTTCTGAACTCACTCGTGCGCTGGCCATGGCGCCAGAATCGGAACTTAACTGATCTTACGGCAAAAACGTTGGCGCAAAATTATTTAATATTGGGCGTATTTTCTAAATCAACGCTAATTTAAATGACTGTATTGATAGGAACAAAATTCTTAACATCGAACAATGTCATTGCAATGAGCGTCGTTCCTTCAATTAAATAAATGTGTTTCAAAATACACGGACCGCTTCTTCCGGATTCGTACACTCATACTATAGAGGAGACAGTCAATGTATAAGGGGTTAAAATAACCAGTTTTCTCCGTAAATTTCATACATACCGACACATACGCACAAACCATGGATTGTGGTTGGGCAATAACTTAGAATATATATATATATATATATATATATATATATATATATATATATATATATATATATATATATATATATATATATATATATATTAGTGTAGTTGGGTAGCAGTCTTTCTTGAATGCAAATTTTGTTGAAGACCATTGTGTATTTTGCCTTAATTAATTTCCTTTGGCAACTTTATTTTCTTCTAGCTATCTTTTTTATTCCATCTTGTAGATGGTAGATCACTTGCCAGTATTCATACCTTTTTTAAATGAATGTGTTTGGTGAAAACCAAACTAAATTGCTGAGCTTTCGATCTTATTCGATCATCTTCGGAGCGTTATAGAATTTCTTGCCTCCTTTACTGATGTACTGAGTGGAGTGAGGATCTGGCAGAAAGTAAAGTGAAAGAATTCTGGTGTGGACATTGGACATTGGACAAAATAAGAGATGAAATATAGGTAGAATTAGAGAGAGAATAGTAAGAGAGTAAAGTGGTTAAAGGGTGAGTTTAAAGAATAGATGATGTGTAGGAGAAAGAATAAAAAGATCCCTGGTGAAAGGGTAGCTCTGTCAATGTGTAGTTTTGTGTGTTTTTTGTGGTTGTTTAGTATTGTTTGATAAACTATGAATTATAAATCAATAGTTTATATAATTAAATTAAACATAGTTAATTCAATTATGATTTCGATCCTATTGATCGATTAATTGCTTTAGGCATTCAAGCCTTTATTTTTGGCGGGGGGTTTTATTCCCGCTGTGACCTTAGTAAAAGTTTTTGAGAAGTTTTTGGTTATCATTTTAAATGGATTTTTTAAAAAGTGAATGTGAAAATGATTTAATCTTGCGTTTCGCAAGTGGTTTTTAATTTAATTTGAATATGCTAAAGGAACCTGCGAATTACTTTGTATTTTGTCAGTTCTGTCAGGTGTATTTCGGTATCACGTCATTGTCTGTCTGTAGCTTGCTACTTTTGAAAGGTCTTATTTGTCGGTCTGCTTTGATTTCTAAGTGTGTACGAAAGAATTCAGGGGTCAAGCGGGCGCCAATGGCCTGCCATATCCTCTTAGCTCTCTCGTGGAGCGCCACGTTGATCGGAGATAATCCAACCGAGTCGTGGAGCTCCCTTTGTCGTTTACGTTCTCTTCTGGTGTTTGTAATAAGTAGAACCGCTTTGTTCTGGATGACTTGTAGTTTCGCAATGTGGGTCTTGGCGCTCGCGTTCAGCGGCACCGGGGGGTACAAGAGTCTCGAGCGAATGCACGCATTGAATATCTTGAGTTTATTTGAGCGAGTTAGGTCGATGAACCTATAAAACTCTCTCAAATCTCTCTTGCTATTCTCGACTGTCCGCCCGATATGACTCTTGTATCCCCCTGTGGTGATTTTGAGCCCCAGAACCGTCCCTTCCGAGCAGTAGGGGATTCTCTCCCCTTCTACCCGTATATCATTGAAGGTTGTGCGAAACATGGGAATTATTTTGAATTTTTGGGCATTGGTTGATATCTTCCATTTCCTCTCGTAAGAGTTGATGTTAGATATCTAGTGAGGAAAACCCAGGCACCCCAAATAAAAACTAGCAGCAGAGACCCAAGGATTGAAGCTCAGAAGAAAAGAGAGCAAAAGGCGAAAAAAGTTGCGAGGAAGATAAAGGAGGCAGAGGGAAACCTCGCAAGCTCCGCGTCGTCCTCAGAAGACGAAGAAACAGTAAAGCCTCAGCCCCCCAAAGTAAGAGCAAGAAGCTCAAGCAGGGGTAAGGCTCCCCAATTGCCCAAAACCCTAGATGGAGAAGAGCTTAACATGCTCTTCTTCAAAACGGAGCACACCCCTTTCCCAGAAGACCCCACCATGAGGGAGATAGTCGAAGGGGTAAAAACTGGGCAGCTGAAATGGAGTTTCGACGCTCCAATACAAGAGGCTATAGTCGACGAGGCGCTCATGACCTCGAAGATAAGATTGTACACGGATTCCTGCCTCACAATTAGTGAAGCAGAATTCGCAAGAATAAGAAACGGAAAGAAGAGAAAAGAGAGAAAGTGAAAAAGGAAGATACACACACACTTAGAGTACAAAAACACTAATTTAACAACATGGAAAACACCAGCAACAAACTAAAGATACTCACACTTAACACGAACGGTTGGGTTAGAAAATCCATCCTATACGGAAACATCTTCCGAATGGTGGATCCCGACCTGATACTCATATCTGAGCATGGTGTAAACACTGACACACACACAATAAAAATACCAAACTACACTGTAATCACGAAGAACCACACACAAGAGAGATACGATGGCGCTGCTATCGCTATTCGTAAGAACATAAAATTCCTGTGGAAATCCCAACCCTAGTTGGAGCCTTAAAAGTAGCAGCGGCTTACCAACCCCCCCGCCGAAAATATCTGCCCGTTCCTAACCTATACAACATCTTTGGACGAGGAAAAATGGCATTGCTGGGTGGTGACCTGAACGCCTGTTGCGCAGCTTCAGGCTACAGTCACCAACCAGAGGGGAAGGAACCTGGAACTACTCATCGAGAGAGATAGACTCCAGAAAGTAGGACCAGACTTCCCGACTTACCTAACGCAACATACGGCGACAAAACCGGATGTTGTATTGGCAAGCCGAAACTTCCCCTTTAACATCAGCAGCATGGAAGGTCCTGAGGTACCGAGTGACCATGTCCCCATACTAACAACCATCTCGCTGGCACCGATACTCATGCCAGTGCCACTTAGGAAGAGTTATGCGAAAGCAAACTGGGAGCTATATAGAGAGATGCTCGGCGAATACCAACCTGCCGACCTGGGTGACGCCAACCTTGAAGAGGTGGACGAGGAGATAAACACCATCACCAATCTCCTCGTTCAAGCCGACGAGAGATGCGTCCCCAGAATCGCCTATAAAATGCTCCCACAACCTAGGTGGACAGATGAGATGAGGGACAACGCTCGGGAACACAGGGAGATCCTCGAGGAAATAGGGAGGGCAGGCCCAAATAGGGAAAGGACAGCCAGAATAAGACAACTAAGCGAGGAACTTAAACTTATTATGACAGAAAAACAACAGGAAATCTGGAATGACATCATTGGTAGACTGGATAGGGAGGTCAGTCCAAAGAGTTTTTGGAATACAGTCCGAAGACTAAGGGAACTGCCCACCAAAGCCAGGATAAAACTAAAAGATGGAGAAGATCTCATTGAGGATCCAGAGTCTCTCGAAAAAAGATTCAGGACTCACAGGAAAAAGATTTTCGCTATTTCCCCTGAGGAGAACGACGACTTCGACCTGGACTTCAAAGACCAACTACTAGACGAACTCGGCACAATGATACATAGAACTCACCCACACCCACAGGTGTCTCAGGATAGAGAGATGGTTAGCCACGGTTGCCCGATAACCTTTGAAGAGACCATGAACACCATAAGGTCCTTCAAACAAAGGGCACCAGGCTGGTCCAGGATCACGAAATGCAATCTCGTGAATGCCCCGAGGCAAATCATTCAGGGACTGGTAAACACCATGAATGCCTCCCTGAATGTAGGCTACTTTCCGGACGGGTATAAGATGGCTAAAATCATCTTCATCCAGAAGGGAGGTAAGCCCCCGGACCAGGTAGCGAACTTTCGCCCAATCTCTCTTCTGGAGATGCTAGGCAAGATCTTTGAAAAGATCATAGCGAACAGGCTAAAAGCTCAACTGAGCGAGTTAGGAGTGCACAACCCACAACAACATGGGTTTCGCCAAAAAAGGGGCACCGAGACGGCCCTAGCACTCCTAACGGAAAAAAATAGCCTATTGCCGTGCGAATAAGTTCTATGTAGACATTGTGTTGAAGGATGTACAGAAGGCCTTCGACAAGGTCTGGCTGGAGGGATTGCAATACAAAATCCTCAAACTCCAGCTAGATCCAGTCCTGCAAAGGATCCTTTGTGACTTCGTCATGGACAGGAGGGCATGTCTCATGATAGAAGGACACAGAGGACCCGAGTTCGAACTAAAGTCAGGTGTTCCTCAGGGAAGTTGCCTGAACCCTCTGCTTTACTTGGTCTTTACCATCGACCTCCCAAACCCGGTGCATAGGGACACGATATATCTGCAGTTTGCAGATGACATCACCCAGATCGTCCCGTTCCCGGTGAGGAAAGCAAGGGAACAGGCAACGCGAACAATAGCGGAAATTAATAACATCAACCAGTATGAGAGACGCTGGAAGATAAGAACAAACAGGGACAAATTCAAGATCGTCCCAATATGCCGCACGTTGAAGGACCCCATAATCATTGAGGGGAGGAGATACGGCTACTCCGCCGAAGGCACCGTCCTAGGCCTAAAATTCTCTGATCACGGATACGCGAATCACTACACGGAGAGGCGGAACCTGGCAAAGAGAGAAATCTCCAAGCTATACAGGTTTAGAGATCTTAGCTCGGCCAACATCAGGAAAATATACCTGATGTATGTCTGGGCTAAGCTCATCTATCCCGCAGTTGTGACTCAAGCGGTAAACAATTCCTCAATGAGAAAATTGCAGAGAGGGCAAAATACAGCATCCCTACTGATAAATAAGGTCAGAAGGCGAGAACACCGTCGTCAGAGGGATCTCCATATTAGTAAGAAACTGGACCCTATCAACATCTTCAACAAGAAACTGGGAAGAAGGGTCTGGTTAACACTTACTAATGATGTCATACCAGAATTACGGGAAATAGGAGGCAGAATGAACATCCCTGCACGACTCCGTGGGAAAGTTACAAGAAGCACCCGATTCCCAAGCACCAAACACTGTACACAAGAAAACATAACAGAACTATACACCTAACAGACACCGAAGATACAACACAATGGTAAAGTAAAAAACAAAAAATACATAAAACCAAACCCTAAAACACAGGTAAATTGCCGAGCCGAAGCTTATAAAGGCTTGAATGCTCAACAATTTTTAACAAAAATAAGTAAAAACAACATTTGAAACACGAACAATAAGAAGAACACGCCTGCTACACGTAAAAAATTTTAATACATGAAAGAAAACACATAACAAAATAAGTAAAATACGACAACAAAAAGGAAAAAGACTGCGATGCCGTTCTACTACGCCCCCCCATCTTAAAATCTTTTATATATTCACCTACTTTATCTACTACTATCCAAAATCCTTCAAAGAGTGCAATATACCATCATCATCTCCCTAGCCGTATTTCTCGCCATAAATTCCCTGTGAACGTAAGCGGCTGTACAAATTTGTGATATATCGTCAGCGAACTGGACGTATATCGTACCTTCGGAAAGAGGTTGTGGTAGGTCACGTGTATATATGTTGTATAACAGGGGACTGAGGCAGCCCCCTTGCGGGACCCCTGATTCGAGCTCGAACTCGGGGCCTTTGTGTTCTTTGATCTGTATATATGCTCTCCTCTCCATTATATAATCGCATAGAATCCTTTCAAGAATGGGGTCGAGGCCTACTTGGAGGATCTTAAATTGCAGGCCTCTCTTCCAAACCTTGTCAAAAGCTTTTTTAACATCGCGGAGCACCAGGTCGGCATGCCTTTTACTTGCCTTGATGTTCGCAAGTTTTTACGTAATAACGGCTAGTGCCGTGTCAGTCCCTCTTTTCTTTCTGAAGCCGTGCTGTTGCTCGTTATGCAGGTTGGCTTCGTCGAGAAAAGAGTTGACCCTATTTGCCAATATCTTCTCGAAGACTTTGCCAGCAAATTCTAAGAGAGATATCGGCCGGAAGTTTGCAGGGCAGTCTGGGGGCTTTCCTGATTTGGGAAGGAAGATCATCTTGGCCACTTTTAACTGGTCGGGAAAATAGCCTGTGTTCAGAGCGGCATTCATGATGTTAAGAAGCCCACTCAGAACATTAGGCGGGGCCTTAATGAAATTCTTCCTGGTCAGCCCCGTGGTACCCGGTGCTCTTTGACGAAAGGATTTTAGTGCGACGGAGAGCTCTTGGGCAGTTATTTTACTCCTATAGCCCTCCATCACTCTTTCCTGCGACACACAATGATGAGGGGAGGTTTTATGTATTTGTGTGTTTAACTGTTGGATAATGTCATTTTCGAAATTGATGTTATAATTATTGTTTTCTTCGGGGGTAATTTTAAAGATTGACGACCAGAAAGTCCTAAAAATTTCCTCAATCTCTATAGTCTTGTCAATTTCTTTCTCGTCACGTTTGAGTATAATTTTCTTCTGTGGGGGTTGTCCTTTTAAACGTTTGTACGTCTGCCAAAAAGTCCGTGAGTCCCTCTCTATGTCAAGTCCTTCAATCAGTCTGTCCCATACCTGTATTTGTTGGTCTGTAATGGGTGTCTGGAGTTCGTCTTTTATCTGTCTTATTCGTCTATGGGCATTGTGGTTGGGGCCTATCAGCGCTATTATATTGGACAGGTCTTTATACTCTTGGGCCAGGGCTTTCATGGGGAAGGGGTCCAAATAGGAGCTGGAAGGGTTTTATATTTAATGCGGGGAATGCCATTTTTATCTGCTTTTATAAGGAGGTCAGTGATTTTATCCAGCTCTGCATCTATTTCTCCTAAATTGGCATCAATTAAAGGGTCTGGGGTATAATTTAGAAGATAATTTTTGTAGCTTTCCCAGTCCGCCTGCTTATAGCTTTTGCGTTCTGGGATTGCAATTTGAATGGGGTTTACGCCAATTGTGATTTTAACTGCCTGGTGGTCGCTTGAAATAATGGGGCCTGGTTCAATGTAATAGTTGCATGGAAACCTGATACTGGATAAAACAATATCAGGCTTCGTTGCTGCATTACCTGTAATGAATGTCGGGAATTCTGGTCCGATTCTAGTCCCGTATTTTCTGTCAAGTAGGACTTCAATGTTTATACCTGCATTGTTGTAGGAGGTATACCCTGATGCTGCACATCTTGCGTTCAGCGAAGATTGCATTCTTCTTATGGCTGAAGACCTGTAGAAGGTTGTGCAGGGGTACATAGCCGCATCTTGGGGGTTGGTACCCCGTGGCCACGACTAGACCCCCCAGGGTAGTGCCTACCTCAATGGCAAGGTAAGATTCATCTAAGTCGGGTAGTCTTTTGTATTTTATACCTTTTTTGACGGCTATTGCGCAGCCGTCATACCGTTCCTGGCTGTGATTTTTGCTAATGACGTCGTATTGAAATATTTTTATCTCTTTATGAGCGGTCATTCCGTGTTCGTTAATCAGTATAATGTCAGGGTCACTTTGTCGCAGAATGTTGCCATAGATGGAACCTTTTCCGTCCCACCCATCGACATTCATCTGTATGATTGTTAGTCTGTTGGTCATTTTGAGTAATGTAGGTTCTTTTAGTGTGTGGAGTTAAAGTAGACGCTTATTCGAGATCTACTTTAGCCCCATGTGGTGTACTGGGTTGGGTGCGCTCCCTGCCGTTTCTTTTCTTTCTGAATTCCGTGTCGGCGATCGTGTAAAAACAGTCCGTGGCCAGCTTAACCTTATTTTGTGAAAGAGCTTTCTCAACCCGTCGTTCCGGTACCTCATCAGAGCATTCCCATTTGTATCGTCCGGTCCTAAGACCTTCCGATACTTCACGGGAGTCCAATTCAGTTGGGAATGGGGCAGATTCAGGGGCGTACAATTTAAGGTTGAAGCCTCTGGAGTGGTATTTGAGTTGGTGCTCCCTTCCTCTAGATGAGGAGGTAGACCGTGGGCCGCGAGTTTTGGAGATTTTCCTTGACCTAGGGGAGCTGATCTCCTTGGGTCGGACTGCCTCCTTTGTTGGTGTGGATGTGGGGGTGTGTGTTTTTGTTTTTTTGCGGTGTGGATTTTTTGGGGGTGAGTGGCGCTTGTTTCTGTGTTTGCGTTTTCTTAGGTTTGTTGAGTCGGGGGTCACGTGAGATGGCTGTGTTTTGGGTTTGCACTTTTTGGCTTTTTTCTTGGCATTGAGGAGCAACGGTTATTCGCATAACCTCCTCTGAAGGGGGGTTATCGGGGAACCACATCTCGGTAAGTCCGTTCTTCACGAGCATACGGTTTACTTCTGTCGCAAAGGTACCAGGGCGTGTAATGTTTTGTATGTGTGCATAGTATATGCAGCACATAATTTTGGTGGAATGTTCGTTTTCAATGTGTAGGAATGTTTTTCGATTATTTGACTCGGCGATGGCGGCTTTTGCTACTTTAGCGTAGGTGGAGTTGGCTTTCTTCTCTTCCAATTCACGTTGGAGTTTGCTCTGGTTGCTCATTTCCTGTTTTTTTATTGGACATGCCATGGACATGGTCCGGTGCGGGCCTGAACAATTAAGACATTTGATGGTAGTATTCTTACATTCGCGCCAAAAATGGTCGCGACCGGCGCAGATGGAGCACAATTTAAGATCTTTTTTTTCAGGGCAGTTGGACGTGGTATGTTTGTTGTATTTGTAGCACCTGAAGCACATATGCAAATCAACAAACTCCTCACGTTCCATCTGCTCTGGGCAAACTCTCACGTTGAAAAGAAGTAGTCCATTGTCTTTAGCCTTTTGAGCCATAGCCGTGTCTTCAAATACAAACTTAAACACGTGTGTGTATGTTTTGAATTTAAAAACCTCTGCTACCTTTGCCCATTCGTGGTTATTTTCGATTTCCCGTTTTATATCGTCGGCTGAGTGGCTCCCAACCCAGGGGTCGAGGCGCCTGCAGATCAAACTGCGGTGGGTCCGTATTTGTGGTGGTGTTTGTGGTCTAAGGTTGATTTTCTTTAGGCATTCAACGGCTTTCCCGGAGGTCAAGGCTTCACAATCAGCCTCCCTCGCGCAGATAGCCGAGTAACCATTATTTAAGTCAACTAGTCTTACCAAAGCAATGCGTAGGGATCCGTTAAAAATTTTGCGGTCAGGTTTCGGGCCCTCCGGGAGGACCCGAAGAGTTATACGTAAGGTTTCTCTCATCTTGGGTGCATCATATGATGCGTTACGGTTTGTATGTGTGTAATGTTCACTGTGTTCACTTTGTGTTTTAAAGACGGAAAGGAGTGAGAGAGAAAAAGGGGGCAATGTCCAATAAGAATTTTACTTTACCTCAAAAAAACTTTCTTCAGGCAAGCGGGTGGGCCAGGGGAGGCTTCGGTCTCCGTTTCCACGAAGGAGCGAAGAGTTCTTCCGTAACCGTACTTCCAATGGAAAAGCAAGTAGTCCACTTGTTCACGAACTATCGCGCTGCTAGCAACAAGTAGGGGCACTCTGTTCACTTTTCTCGCTAAAAATTCGCTTTTATTCAAATCCGTAAAAATTGCTGTCAAAGCGGGAGGGGTCTGCTCATGCAAGCAAGGCAGTCGAAAGAATTCTGGTGTACTCAATAGTGGAAGATTTAGATAGTGGTAGATGATAGATTAGAACATAAGAAAAGAAGGAGACTGCAAAAGACCATTCATGAGGTAGGGTTACCCTTGTTTGAGGGGCATCGCAGGCATTTTTTATTCTTTAATACTTATTTTTTCCTTTTTTGTTTTTATTTATGTTGTCAAGTGTTTGTCTCAGTGTGCATTCTTCTTTGTGTTCTTCTGTTTATTTGTCTCCTCATCTCGTTTACTTTGTATTCGTGCAGTGTTTTTGTTGAGCTTTCGAGCCTTTATTAGTGTTCGAATTTAATTTATTACCTCGTGTTTTTATCTGATGTATTTTCTTATTATTTGTTGATTGTGAGTTTAGTATTGTCTCGTAGTCTATTATGTCATATTCTGTGTTGATGTTTATGTGTAAATTGGTAATGTATTATCCTCGGAACAGAGTCTAGTGCTTGGGAATCGCCGGTTTCGAGCGACCTTCCCGTGCAATCTGGCAGGGTTATTAATTCTGCCTCCAGTTCTTCTTAATTCTGGGATGATATCATTGGCCATTGTAGACCAAACCTTTTTGGCCAGGTCTTGGGTTGTGACGTTAATGGGCTCCAGTCTCTGCCTGCGGTGTAGGTCCCTCTGCCAAAGATGCTCTTTTCGTCTGGTTTTGTTTATGCAGAGGGATGCAGAGTTCTGCACTCGTTGGAGCCTCCTCATAGCGGTCTTGCTGGCCGTCTGAGTCACTACTGCAGGGTAGATGAGCTTAGCCCGGATAAACGTCAGGTATAATTTCCTGATATTCGCTGAGCTAAGATTCCTGAACCTATATAGCTTAGAGATTTCTCTCTTCGCCATATTCTGCCTCCCTTTGTAGTGACTCGAGTATCCGTGGTCGGAGATTTTTAGGCCCAGGATGGTGCCTTCGGCGGAGTAGCCATATCTCCTCCCATCAATTACAATGGGCCACGTCAACTTGCATCACAGAGGGAGGATCTTAAATTTATCCCTGTTTGTCCGGATTTTCCACCTTCTCTCGAATTGGTTGATGTTCGAGATCTCTGCGATGGTGTTGTTCGCCTGATCCATTGCTTTCCTAACGAGGAGATAATTATGCCACTATATAAAAGTATTGTTAGGCCCCATCTCGAATACGCTGTACAGTTCTGGGCCCCTTACTTAATAAAAGACATAGATAAATTAGAAGCTGTACAATACAGAGCGACAAAACTTATCCCGTCAGTACGTAACAAACCTTGCCACGAGAGGCTAAAAAAACTCAATCTATTTTCCGTCAGAAAACGAAGACTAAGGGGGCAGCTTATAGAGTGCTTCAAAATACTTAAAGGATTTAACAACGTTAATGCCAATAACTTGTTCAAACTGACAGGGAAGTCTCCCACCCGTGGACATGATTCAAAACTTCAGGGTAAAAGAGCCACTATATAAAAGTATTGTTAGGCCCCATCTCGAATACGCTGTACAGTTCTGGGCCCCTTACTTAATAAAAGACATAGATAAATTAGAAGCTGTACAACACAGAGCGACAAAACTTATCCCGTCAGTACGTAACAAACCTTGCCACGAGAGGCTAAAAAAACTCAATCTATTTTCCGTCAGAAAACGAAGACTAAGGGGGCAGCTTATAGAGTGCTTCAAAATACTTAAAGGATTTAACAACGTTAATGCCAATAACTTGTTCAAACTGACAGGAAAGTCTCCCACCCGTGGACATGATTCAAAACTTCAGGGTAAAAGAGCCACTATGGATGTAATAAAAAACTTCTTCACTTACTCGATTATTAATGATTGGAATAATTTGCCAAACGAGGTAGTGGACAGCAGAACTATAGATTCATTTAAAATGAGATTAGACAAACACTTAACAAATATTGGAATTGTTTAGCATAGGCTACAAAATGAAATAATATTACAAAAATATAACTCTTTGAGGTTTATGTAAGTGTTTTTCATATTCATTTCATTTAATTACTATTCAATGCAAATTTCCTTCAGGTACTGTCTTCTTACACGTGCAAGGTACTTTTCCCAAATTATTTCATGTACGGCTTTTGCCGGAGGGAGTGGAGGGTGAAGAGAGCCTAAAAATTTTCTATCCTTTACTTCTACTATTCTATGTGTAAGTGGCAGTAGATTTAAGGCCAGATCACCTTAGTCTGGGCCGTAAGGCCCGTGTGATCTGTGTATCTATGTAACTAACCCTACTGGGGACAATCTGCGTGACGTCATCTGCGTATTGCAGATACATCGTATCCCTGTGTATTGGAGTAGGGAGGTCGATCGATGGTGAAGACCAGGTAAAGCAGGGGGCTCAAGCAGTTCCCCTGGAGAACGCCCGCTTTGAGTTTGAATTCTGGACCTTTGTGCTCTTCAATCATGATACGCGCCCTTGTGTTGTAGTCCTCTCAGCCAAACCTTATCGAAGGCCTACTGCACGTCCCCCATCACGATGTCTACATATTGACCCTTCGCCCGGCAGTCTGTGATCTTTTCTGTTAGGAGCGCCAGGGCCGTTTCAGTGCCCCTTTTTGGTCTGAACCCATGTTGTTGTGGGTTGTGCACTCCCAACTCATCGAGTTGATTTTGTAGCCTGTTGGCTATAATCTTCTCGAAGATCTTGCCGGGTATTTCTAGGAGAGAGATTGGGCAATAGTTAGTCACTTGGTCTGGGGGCTTATTGCCTTTCGGGATAAAGATGATTTTTGCCACCTTATACCCGTCTGGGAAGTAGCCTGTATTCAGGGATGCATTCATGATGTTAACCATGCCCTGAATAATTTGCCATGGGGCATTCACTAGGTTGTTCTTAGTAAGCCCAGACCAACCGGGGGGCCCTTTGTTTGAAGGACCTTATGGTGTTAATGGTCTCTTTAGTGGTGGTAGGGCGCCCGTGGTCAACCATCTCTCTCTCACTAGATACTTGCGGTTGTGGGTGGGTCCTATGTATCATCGCTCCGAGGTCCTCGAAGTCCTGATCGAAATCGTCGTTTTCCTCAGGTGAGATTGCAAAGACCTCTTTCTAGTGGCTCCTGAATCTCCTTTCTAGGGAATCCGGATCCTCTATGATGATGTCTCCTTCCTTTATTTTTATCCCAGGCCTGGGAGGCAATCCCCTAAGTCTTCGGATGCTATTCCAAAAACTTACAGGATTTCTCTCCCTGTCTAATCTGCCTATGATATCGTCCCAGATTTCCTTCTGTTTCTCGAGGATTATGTTTTTTAGGTCCTCGCTTAGCTGTCTCATTCGGGCTGTCCTTTCCTGGGTTGGGCCTGTCCTACTGACTTCCTCGTAGATTTCTTTGTGTTCCCTAGAGATATCCCTCATTTCCTCCGTCCACCTAGGTCGTGGGAGCATTGTGTACGAGATTCTGGGGACGCATCTTTCGTCAGCTTGAATGAGGAGATTCATGATTTTATCAATCTCCTCATCAATTTCTTCAAGATTTGCGTTATCCAGGTCAGCCGGCTGATAGATGCTGAGCATTTCTCTGTACTGCTCCCAGTTAGCTTTCGCGTAACTTTGCCTAAGTGGGACAGGCTTGAGGCAAGCAAAATGGTGGTGAGAATTGGAATATGATCGCTCGGGACCACTGGGCCAGGGGTGATGGTGATGTTAAATGGGAATTCCGGACTTACCAACACAATGTCCGGTTTTGTCGCCGAGCATCGTGTTAGATAAGTTGGGAAGTCAGGTCCTACTCTCCGGACCATATTTCTTTCGAATAGTAGTTCCAGGTTTCGTTCCCTTTGGTCGACCAGCCTGTAGCCAGATGCACGGCAACTGGCGTTTAGGTCCCCGCCTAGCAACGCTAGCCTTTTGTGCCCGAAGAGGGTGAAGAAGTTGTTGATCGGTAGGTACTGTCACATGGGCGGCTGGTGGGCTGCCGCCACAGTTAGGCTTCCAACTAGGGTTGGGATCTCGACAGCCACGAATGGTTCGTCTGAGTCCGGTAGTGTTCTGAATTTTATGTTTTTTCTGATAGCGATGGCTGCGCCATCGTACCTTTCTTGTGTGTGGTTCTTTTGTATTACTGTGTAATTGTGTATTTTTATGGTGTCCGTGTTTGTGTTGATGCCATGTTCCGATATGAGAATGATGTCGGAGTCCACCGTACGAAAGATATTACAGTAAGGAATGGCCTTTTCCTTCTATCTATTCACATTCAGTGTGAGTATTTTTACAGCGTTGTTTATGTACTCCATCTTCTTGTTCTTGTGTGTTTGTTCTCTTTGGTGTGTTTTATGTGTTGTATTTTTTTACCGTTTCGTATCTTCTTGAATTCTGCATCACTTCGGGTAATGCAGGAGTCTTTGTGAAGTTTCACCGTGCCTTCATGCATCGCTTTCTCAATATCTGTTTCTCGATCTTGAGCTGAGTAGGTCTATTTAATTATCCTCTTTTGGATCCCCTGAAATATTTCCTTTGGGGAGAGCTTCTCGGGGTGTTGGATCTGCTCAGTTGTGATTATTTTTAGGTCGATCTCCTCTCCATCGTACTTGTAAGTACGTTTCAAGGTCTTCGACCTACTTCTTGAGCTTACGGGGCTCTTGGTCGCCCTGTTTTCGGCCTCCTCAGAGTCAGATTCCGAGGACGATTGGCTTGCCAGGGTGCCCTCTGCTTTTTTGATCTTTCTTGCTGCTTTCTTTTCCTTCCTCTCACGGCGCTTCTGTGCCTCCAGTCTTGGATCTGACCTGGATGTGTTTATTTTTCCAGTCGAGATTTTTTCCTCCTTCGCAGACTCTGATGTTTCCTCTTCCTTGGGAAATGGAGTCGCGGGTGCTTCTGTTGCGCCTTTTGCCAGAAATTGTAGCTGCAGCACGCGTCCTGATGGTGGATCGTCCGGGAACCACATCTCTGACATGCCGTTCTTTTATAGCATGAGATTCAGAGTTTTGGCAAACGATCCCGGGGTTGTCAGATTATTTACGTGCGCAAATAGTATGCACGTAAGAATCTTTCTCGAGTTTTCGTTTTCTAGTTTAAGGTAGGCATTCGATTGTTGTTTTTGCGTCATTCTGTTTGGGGCTGTTTTTGTTGCCTGGGCGTGAGAGGCATTATTCCTCCTCGTTTCTTCATTTTTCTTCTTCTTTATTAGTTATTTCCTTTGGGGACAGGACATGGCCATCGCCCCGTGTTTCAGGCCGCAGTTTGGACATTTTTCCATTGCTGCCGAGCACTCCCTCCATCCATAGCCTTTACCACTGCATCTAGAGCAGGTGATGTTTTGCTCCTTGCAGTCTTTAGTAGTATGCTGCTCCAGCTTATAACACCGAAAGCATATCTGGATGAGGGTGAATTCCTCCTTCTCCATTTGGTCAGCGCTGATCTTAGCGTTAAACAGCAGGAGTCCCCTTTATTTGGCCTTCTGGGCCATCTGAGTGTCACTAAATATGACTTTAAATACGTCTTGGTGTTCCGTGTTTTCCCGTTTGTTATGAAACTTCACGACTTCCACCACGTTGGCCCACGACTGAATTCGGTTAATCTCTTCCTCAATCTCTCTTTTGCTGTGTTGTCTGATCCAGGGGTCGAGCTGACTGCACACCACGCTGAGGGGTGCCTGGATCTGAGGGGGAGTGCTGGGCTGGAGGTTTATTTCCTTTAACACCTTCTGATCTTCTTCTTTCGTCAACGTCTCCATGTCTGCCTCTTTCTCGCAGACTTCAGGGTAGCCGACTGGGGTGTCCATCAATTTTGGGATAGCCACGTTCAGCCTACCGAAGATCGTTTGGAACACCGTTCCTCGGTCCGGCTTCGGTTGTCCGCCAATTGTCCTCAATGGGACTCTAGTGGCTGGGTGGGACGCCATTTTTGGTGCGTTTGCAGCCCCTCTGACTGGGGGGTTCAAATCGTCTTTACCAAGCTGTTATTCTTGGTTTGTAGCACGGCTTATGATTTTTACATGCGTGTGTATATATTTTTTACGTTTTTACTTTTAGTTTTCCTTGGGGATGAAGAGAGACCCATCCCCCCCGCGTTCGCCAGCCGCCTGGATGGAAATGGGAATTGCCTTTAGGATGGATGATACGATGGATGAGATGAATCCGGGTGAGACCCTCTCAGGGGTGTGATTGTATGGGGGACTTATTGACAACGCCGCTCCCCGAGGGTGTTTTAATCGCGACCGCATCCCAACATACCATAGAGACGGTTGTGTGTCCCTCTATGGTCCTGGAAGGGGCCTCCGCTGGGATGAGCAGCGGAGGTAGCAGTCCGTCCCTTATCCGGAAAGGTTTCTGACATTGATATCTGCTGTGGGCTATTCCTCAAACCAGCTTCCTCCAATGCCCCCAATTATGCCCATGCTACTGCTTGGCATAGTTGGGGCGAAACATGAATGGTAATCCCCTTTCACATCTGACAGGGGTTTACTCAGGAGGGTGGGCCGGGGACTTAAGCAGTCATCTGCTTAAGTGGGCCGCTGTAAAAAAATGATGGTTAGTAGTGTATGATGATGAGGATGAGTGTGACATCAAGATAGTACTCTCTCTTTTAAAATCTGGTTCTAAAATTAGAGACCAGATTTTCGGAGGCGTAGGAAAAAATTTCCCCAAATTTTTCATCCTTTACCAGATAGCGTGATGTTTCTCCCGAGGTATATCTGCCAAGAATTCCGAGCTAGCAAGTGAAAGTGGAGAAATTAGATAGATAGAGAAGAGATAGAGAAATAGTTATTTTATTGAAAAGTTTTAGTGGTGAAATTTGTAAATAAGAGATAGATAAAATAGGTCCCTGGAGAAAGGGTATCTCTGTTTCGTGTTTATTTACGCTGATGTATTTGTTCTTTTTCTTACATCTTTGTTAATTAGCTTCAAAGCCTTTAAAGTTTTCTAACATTTGCGTTAGTCTGATATATATATATATATATATATATATATATATATATATATATATATATATATATATATATATATATATAATTTATTTTGTTTTTAATTTTTATTTTGCACTCTTTGCAATTCTATCATCCAAGTCTTTGGAATGGCCACTAGTGTCATTGGGGGGATACAATATTTTTGGTCTGATGTAGGCAGAGTAGATTGTTTTCTTATTGTTGCTCCTTAGGTTTTTAACTCGATATAACTCTCCTATATCTTTCCTCGTACTTGCAATTATGCCATTACTTTGGTCCTTGTATCCCCTGGCATTTATTTTTAATCCTAAAGCTGTGCCTGTTCTCTTGCATGGGTATCTTTCATCCTCTACATAAATTGGTGCTGTTTTACTTCTTTTGATTGTTATGATGGTAAATTTGTTCATAGTAGTCGCGATTTTCCAGCAACGTTCGTAAATGTTTAGGTTCTCAATTTCATATGACGTCATCCTTGCCATAGTCCTTTCATTTTTGTATAAGGAGACCACTATCTGTGTCACGCCGTCGGCGAACTGGATATACAAAGATTCCTCTAGCCTAGGACTAGGGATCTCTCTAGTGTATATCGAGTAGAGCAGTGGACTCAAGCACCCACCTTGGGGAACGCCCCTTTCCAGTTGAAATTCTGGTCCTTGGTACTCCCCTATCTTGATGAATGCTCTTCTGTCCATGACGTAATCACATGTAATTACATTCTGCAACTGGGACTTAATCCCAGATTGGAGAAACTTAAACTGTAGTCCCTTGTGCCACACTTTGTCGAACGCTTTTTTGACACCCCTCAATACTAAATCAGCATGCTTTTTCTCTATTTCTATTTGTGCTAGTTTCTCTGTTGCTAAAGTTTGCCTTCGTCAAACCTGAGTGACCTGGGGCACGCTGTTTAAACGTTTTCAGGGTTTCGTTAAATTCTTGTAGGGAGATCCTTTTTCCTAGGCCTACCATGGGTCTTTCCGCTGTAGCGTTATTGAACGGATATGTTCGCTCTATTTCTTCATTTAACTGGTCTAATATCTCGTTCTCGAATTCTGTATCAAAATTTTCTTCCTCTTCAGAGGAAATTTTAACTATATTTGACCAGGTTCAGTGACCACTCCTCAGGTTCAGTGACCACTTCACCTTCCCGATTTTTGATATTTGCTTTTTTGGTGGCTGGCTTTCCTCTTAACCTCTTCACTGTTTGCCAGAATGTTCTGGGGGCCATTTTCTCATCTAGTTTTTCGATGAGTTGGTCCCAGATATCCGATTGTTGCTGAATGATCAGCTGGTGTAGGTGTTCTAATTTTCCTGCATCATCTGGTGGAAGTCCCTGTTTGATCCCCATCTGTTGATTGTGACTACTAAGCCTCTGTATCCATCCTGAATGGCAATCATTTCTGGTGTCCATCTTGGAGCTTGTAGGGTTTTATACTTTATCTTTGGGATGGTATTTCTATCTGCTTCCAATAATTTTGTTGTAAGGTGGTTTAATTCTTCGTCTACTTCTTCTGGGGTAGTTTCTTCTAGGCTCGCCAGAACGTAGTTCTGGCAAACGGCCTGGTAGGCCTCCAAGTCTGTTCGCACATATGACTTCCTTTCCCTTATTGGTACTTGGATTGGACTTTCTGATATTGTGATGGTTAAAGTTTCGTGGTTGCTGGGTATCACGGGTCCGGGGGCGATGTGATAATTATAGGGAAACTTTGGGCTCGTTAAAACTATGTCGGGCTTACTTGCACCTCTCGGTGAGTAATAGGTCGGGAACTCTGGTCCAATGCGCACAGCTATGTTATGTTCTAGAAGAAGTTATAGATTTTGTCCCGCCGCGTTGGTGCTGGTGTACTCAGCGGCCCTGCATCTTGCGTTAAGGTCACCAGCGAACATCACTGTTTTTTTTATGGGCAAACAGCTTCAAGAAGTTATGGATGTGAATGTACCCTCTTATTGGGGGTTGGTACCCAGTAGCAATAGTTAGGGGCCCTATCGTAGTTTGAAGCTCTATTGCTACGTATGACTCGTCTAATTGAGGCAGAACTTTGTGCATAAGTCCTCTTCGGACTGCAATCGCCGCTCTGTCAAAGGCCTCATCTGTATAGCTTGTTGAATAAACTTGGTTTCTGAATATTTTCATATCCTTGTGTTTTGTATCAATTCTGTGTTCGGATATTAAAATGATATCTGGATCAAGGTTCTGAATTATGTTTCCATATTCGGAACTTTTCCTTGTCCAACCATTTACGTTCATGTATATTAGTTTTAGGGTTTTATTTGCAGTGTCCATTTTGTAGAAAGTTTTTTCTGTTTTTTTGTTGCTTTGTTTTATCTTGGTTGTACCTTTTTCTTAGTCTTCTCTTCTGTCTTGCTTTGACCCTGAGGCCTGGTGAGGGGGTGTCCTGCATTTTCCGTTTCGTTTTTTATTAAATTTTTATTATTGTGGAATATTCCTGGAGTGTATTTAATTTTTCCTTGATAGAGGGCCTCTTCGACCTGGTTCTCTGGCATTTGATCCTGGCATTGGCATTTTTCGTTTATGATTCCCTCGGTGATGGCCTCGGCGTGGTGTTCCTTAGGGTATTGAGTGTTTCCTTTAGCGAAGAGTCTGAGATTTATCTTTTTAGCCTTTATCTGGTGTTTTTTCCTCGGAGTAGATGTTGGGGATCTTTTCCTCTGTTGGCTGTTTGACCTCTTTTGTTCTCTGGCTGTACGTTCTGAGTTTTTTCCTATTATTTGTTCCTGCTAAGTTTCTGTTACTATCTCCTCTGCAGTATGATCTTGTTTTTCTTGATTCTTGTCTGTTTCCGCTTTCTTTCTCGCTTCCTGTGCAGCAATCTTTGGATCCTTGCAGTTGGAGGCGTTTCTTCCTGCTTGAGTAGGTAGTTGACCCTGTATGGGTTCCACAAGTTTAATTTTCAGTACTTCTTTTGATGGAGAGTTGTCGGGGAACCATATTTGTGGCATTCCGTTGTATTTCAACATCATGTTTAGTTCTGTCTTGAAAGTCTCTGGTCTAGAAAGGTTCGCAATGTGGGAGTTATAAATACAGGCCATTATCTGCGTTGAATTTTCACTCTCTACGTGTAGCACAGTATTTTCCTTAGTTGGTTCTGCTTTGGATGTTTTCGCCACCTGGGCGTACATTTTATTCTTCCTTTGCTCTTCTTCCTGTCTTTTTTCCTCTTTCTTCTTTTTTATTATGTTTTTCTTGAAGGGGCATATCATTGCGAGGGTGCGTTGGTCTCCGCCGCAATTCAGGCACCTTTTTCGCTCGCTATTGCAGCTCCTCCAATTGTGGTTATCCGCAATGCATTCAGAACATTTCTCTGTCTCTTGTTTGCAGGCTCCTGTGGGGTGGTCGTCCATGCGGTAGCATCTAAAACAGATCTGTATTTCTGTGAATTCCTCCCTCTCTATTTGATCGGGAGTGATCCTCACGTTGAAAGTCAACAGTCCTGTTTCAGTTGCTTTTTGGGCCATACCTGTGTCACTGAAAAAGACTTTAAATACATGCGTATATTCTCTAAATTTTATAACTTCAATCACTGTCGCCCAGCTGTGATTGGATTCAATTTCCGTTTTTAGCTCTTCAGTGTTATGCGACCCGACCCATAGGTCTAGACGCCTACATATCACGCTTCTATGGGTCAGTATTTGGGGAGGGATTTTAGGAGCTAGTCCGATATCTTTTAGCACGTCCACTGACTTTTGTACCGTCAAAGTTTCGAAATCTTTCTCATTTTGGCAGATTGCTGTATAGCTTTGGGGATTCTAGATTAATCTAACCAAAGCAATATTGATTTTTGAATATATTGTTGCGAAAACTGCCCCCCTGTTGAGCTTTTCCCTGGTTAAGGCTTTGAGAGGGATACTTGTTGTTTCCTGCATATTTGTAGTGGGTTTTTAGTGGACCATGATGCAATTGTATTAATAGAGGACACTGGAAGGGGGGGGGGGATTATGACTTGCCTATTTGTATATAATTGTATTTGTATGTAATTATATTTAGAGTCCTAGTTGGATAGAGGGGAGTAGGAAAATATATAGAATAAAGAGAATTTTATATGTCCTTGTCGACGTACCTTTCTTCTGAGTTTTCTTCTTATATTTCTTATATTTCGAAGGGATGTACGGTTTTATAGCATAAAATCCACGGAGGAATTCATTGACATACTCCACGCTACAAGACCGTCAGGACTAATATCATCCCTTGACGTAGAAAGCCTGTTCACGAACGTGCCTATTGCTCAGACCATCGACATCATTATAAAAAACGTGTACCACCATCCTACAATGTATCTTCCAAAGCTTGACCAAAACATCTTAAGGAGCATGTTACGTTCATGCACATCAGAGGCGCCGCTCAAGACACCGGGCGGTAATCTATACACGCAAGTGGATGGAGTGGCTATGGGATCACCCTTGGGGCCGACCTTCGCTAACTATTACATAGGTCAACTCGAGGAAAGTTTATTGGACACGATGGAAAATAAGCCACACACATATTGCCGATATGTAGATGACATCTACATCAACGTCCAAAACGAAGAACATCTCGTTAACATCAAGCAACATTTTGAGGAGAAGTCCGTACTAAATTTACTTATGAATTGAGCATGGGCAATAAACTCTCTTTCTTGGATGTTGAGGTTCATAACATCAGTGGCAACTACATCACTAAAGTAAATAGGAAAAGTACGGACATGGGAAGAGGCCTCAATGCAGAAAGTGAATGCCCTGAAAGGTAAAAAATAAGCGTAATCGGCTCATACATCCGTCGAGCTTATAAATGCTGCTCTACGTGGGAATTTTTCCACCAAGAGATTACACGAGTAAAGCAAATACTCGTGAATAATGGTTTCTCAAACAGCATGATTGATAAACAACTCCAATCATTTTTAAATAACCATTACAAACATGCGGATAAAACTGAAAGTAATCATGGAGAAGTCAACAACATCAAAGTGTATTACATAAAACAGATGTACACGGCCTACAAAATAGATGAAAAAAACATCAAGGAGATTATTAACCGTAACATCAAGGTTAAAAATCAAATATAAAATCCAATTTATCATCTATTATAAAACAACAAAAGCCAGCAATCTTCTGATGAAAAATAACATCTGCCCTAACTCCTCGAATCTCAAGTCAACCAACATAGTTTACGAGTTCACCTGACCCAATAAAGACTGTAAGCTTTATAATAACTCTAAATATATTGGCATGACAACTACAACACTTTCGAGACGGTTAACTATGCATCTACAAAGCGGAGGGTCAAAAAACCATATGGAGAGTGTACATAATATTAACCTAACGAGAGATATGCTCGTTGACAACACTATTATTAAAAGAAAAGAGGTTAATAAAGCGAGGCTTAACATATTAGAAGCCATATTAATAAATTAAGATAAGCCGGCTATCAACAGTCAAGCGACAAGCTGGAATCGTACATTAAAGCTATTTTAAAAATTCCACGCACAAGAGTGGCTTATTCTATCTAACGTTACCTTTAACTAAGGCAAATAAATACCCCTTAAAAATCGTTTTCTTGGCTATTAGGGTATCGGGTAATACGATCGAAAGGTACACAAGCATTATCATAATTAGAAGGAGGATAGACACCCTCCTCAAGGAAAATTCAGGCAGGCTCTGAGATAACATAATAGGTAAGATGGGAAGAGAAAAGGATCCAAGGAAATTCTGGAGACAATTCAGGAAATTACGCGGATCAGATCAAAAAGAAGAAATAAGCATGAAAATTCAGAACAAGAAAGTAGAGCAAAATGAGGAATTACAAGAGCATTTCCGAACGCACTGGACGAAAAATTTTCTATTTCACCTGAAGAAAATCAAGATTTCGACCTAAACTATGAGGAAGAAATCATACGTAGCCTGGCAACACAACGTGAACTCATTATACCGTTTAGAAACGTCGACGAACAAAGAGAAAATCCCTTGGGGGGAGGAAAGCCATTTACTATGAATAAATACCTGGCAGCATTAAAATCATTTAAACAAAAGGCTCCAGGGCAAAGTGGGATATCTAAAGCTCACTTAATTAATGCCCCAGATAATGTGCACGAATCGGTAGTGAAGATCTTCAATGCTTGCCTAAATATGGGATACTTTCCCCAAGTATTTAAAACGGCAATGATGATCTTCCTGCCGAAGCCGGGCAAACCGAAACATCAAGTCGTCGAAAGCTTCCGTCCTATCTCGCTCCTGGAATTTCTAGGCAAAGTCCTAGAAAAGCTCCTTAACGAAAGGTTGATCAACCATCTTAACACAAACAACCTATACAACCCACAAGCGAGAGACGGACACCGCGCTAGCAATCATTACCGAAAGAATTGCTACTGCCACTGCTCGAGGCAATGGAGTTGACATTGTGCTTCGTGATGTTGCCAAAGCATTTGACAAAGTGTGGTTGCCCGGCCTAAAAGCCCAAATCATCGACTTTAACCTGGAAAAAAACTCTGCAAAATACTCTGCAGCTATCTAAATGAGAGGAAAGCGATATTGCAGATAAACAGCAAAAGGGGCGATGCAATCAACCTACAAACCGGGGTCCCACAAGGAGGCTGCCTCTCACCTACGCTGTACACAGTGTATACCAGGGACCTTCCTCACCCAACTGATGAAAGTTCGTTGTACATACAATTAGTGGACGATATCACTCAGATAGTGACCAGCGATAGGAAAAACCTAAAGGACATCGCCCTAAGAACAGGTATAGAAATTAAAAACCTAAATGATTATGAGAAAAGGAATAAAATAAAAACTAACAAGGATAAGTTCAAACTAATTCCCATGAACAGAAGGAAAAAAGCTACTGTACGCGTAGATGGAGAGGCATAACCTTTCTCAACAGAAGGACATCTCGGACTAAAATGAACAACAAGTCACCTACCACAAAAAAATCATAGAAGCAAAATCTACCTTATCAGCACTATACAGATTCAGGCAACTTTCCTCCAAAAATAAAAGAAAACTATACCTGGCCCTAGTTCAACCCAAGCTCCTATACCCAATTGTACCATTGAATACACTAAGTAACTCCCAAATCAAGAAGATCCAAAGGGTCCAAAATCAAGCCACTAGATTCATAACAATCAAAGAAAGACTAGATTACATTCTAGCAGAACAACTCCACCGCAGATCTACTATAGAACCCATAAACATAGTCATACAAAAAAGAGTTAGAAAGCTGTGGGAAAAGATTAAAAATACGATTCCACAGAATATAATAAACCAAACCATCGTACAAGAAGGCCAAATCCATCGTACGCAATATAAACAACTCTTCAACGGTAGCCTGAGAAAAACGTTAATAAATGTCAACCCAATCTATAGGTAGTAAATATTTACCTAATAGCATTAATAATAATAAAAAAAAATAATATAAAAAAATAAATAAATAAAAAAAATAAAAACAAATAAAAAAAACAATAAAATGATACAAACGCTCTACTGAGCAAAATAAAACAAAGGCTCCAATGCTTAAAATAATAATGTATCACAAAAATATAATAAAATTAAAAGAAAAACGAAAGCGTTAGCCAGGCAACCTGGCTCAAATCTCTATCATCTTCACATATCATCCTACACACATTAACACACACACAACACTTTAATTTCTATCTATCCTTTCTTACTCTCTCTGCACTCTCTCTTATCTTCTTGGCGATCGGAGTAGGTTAGTGTTGTGCAGTGTCCTGAGTCATCTGGTTCTGGCAAAGGAGGAAACGATTTGGGAGGACTGCCAAAACGCCAATAACGGAAAAATCACATTTTCGTCAGCTGTGGAGTGAAGTCCTCCACCTCCTCGAGAAACAAGAGAGGCCCAGAAGGGGGAAGGGTAGCACTGCCCGCAGGGGGACATGGGTCCCTCACCCCTCCAGGACACCAAATGGATCCCGCTCAGGTTAATAGCGGGGCCCTAAAAACCTGGAAGACAAACCGTGTTCGAAACAATATTCAAAAAAATAAATATCGAGCTATTCCGTCTCTCCTCGAGACACCAAATGGGTGGGCTGCGGTTTGCAGGAAAAACAAGGACGTGGAGGTCCTTGTTTCGGAGAAGGCAAAAGATCCCCTACGCAAGATAGGGCTAGAAGCGATTGCTCCCCACGAATTACTCGTGAGGGGCACTGTCATCTTAAAAAAAGTTGCCCCTTTTTTCCTGGACAACTCCACCGAGGATATCAAGGCTGAGCTGATCTCCAAGCAGTCATGCGCCAAAATAGACAAAGTGGAGAAAATCGGAAAGTCGCTCATCAAAATCATATTCAGCAGCAGCGAAATGGCACAAAGAGCGACGAGGGACGGCCTTCTGGGGTTCTATCTACGGGTAGCTCCAGAGCAGATTGAGGCAGAAGAGTATATTTATCTATAAAACTGCCAAAACTGCTTCGCGCTTGAAAGCCATACAACAAAAGACTGCCCAAAGTAAGAGCAAACTTGTGCGACATGCTCTCGAACCGGCCACGGTTGGAGAGAATGCAGAGAAGAAAGAGAGAAATGCACAAATTGCGGAGGGGAACATCGGGCTCTGGCCATGAGATGTCCCCTGCGCAAAGAAATGATACGGGCAAAAAGACAAAAACTAAAAAAGGAAACGGAGGCAAAGACCAACGTAGGATCATACGCCACAGCAGCATCAGCACCAACAACCACGACAGCAACGGAAAGAGCTACTCCGAAACTCGCCATGCCGGTTGAGTGCAAGGAAATAATGACCATAGTGATCTTCGTCCACTTGGCGAACTTTGCGCG
Source organism: Ceratothoa steindachneri (assembly GCA_963969495.1). Classification (NCBI taxonomy): domain Eukaryota; kingdom Metazoa; phylum Arthropoda; class Malacostraca; order Isopoda; family Cymothoidae; genus Ceratothoa; species Ceratothoa steindachneri. The sequence continues at coordinate 181,541,081 of OZ018319.1, forward strand.
CCCCGGCAGCTTCTCGGAGTAGCTAAACAATATGCTCCAAGAAGCTGTGGTTTCCGCCGAACCCAGCATCTTAGGATGTGCTAAACATCAAATTTGTGGAAACTCCGACTGAGACCGCAAAGAAATCAACAAATCAAAACGAAGAACAACAATACCAACCAGAGAGCACCAAAAAAGATGTAAGCCAGGTAATGGAAAAGGAAGAAAGAGAAGATAGAAAAGAAAACCCAGCAACCGCAAAAAAATAGCCCGAAGGAAAAACGAAACAAAAAGAAAAGGAACACCAGAGCAACAGGGAAACTAGAGCAAGAGGAGAAACAAGCACAATCAGACGACTGCTCAGAGGATGACGATAGCTACCCAGGAGTGCCTCTTACCGACAAAATCGAAGTCCTGGAAAAGGGACACTTTTTCGACGGGGAAGAGGTGAACCTAAAAATCCTCGGTAGTATCAGACGTCGACCAGAGAAGAACAACTAGGTGAAGTTAGTTCAAGGAATCAGAAACGGGGAATTCAAGTGGACCTTTGAGGGGCCGTGGTCTCCAAACGAAGTCGAAAGCCTCTTGTGCAGTGGAACTATGTATATTCCGGATTCAAGTTTACATACAGTGAACGGGACAACTTGCAAGAGTATAAAGTGCGGAATGAAGACATCGGAAATAAACTAGTCGTTAAAAAAAGTGTCAAACAATTAAAATTAAAAGTGAAGTTCGGAAGAATAAATCTAAATACATAAATAATACAAATTTATATTAATGTGAATAATAAATAGTAATAGTAAAAACCAGTAAATAGCAACTAATTAGTAGCAATAGTATAAGCGAGTGAATATTAACTAATTAATAAGAATAGAGGTATAAGAACAAAATAAAGGTAACAGTGATAAATATAAGATATTAGAAGATACTAGTAAAAATAGCATGTGAAGGCTAATAGTGTAAAGTGTAAAATAATAATAGTAAAAACAGGTGAATAAGAATAGAGAAATAAGAGGTAAATAAGCAGTGATAACTGAAAGTGTATTAGATAGAAATAATTAAAAACAGCATACGTAACAGAATTTAAAGTGCGAAATAATGAACAAACAAATCAACCAAACATTTTCATAACAAACTAGTGTAATAATTTAAATACAAAACCCTATTAGTGGGTAAAAATAAAATGTTAATTTTTTTTGTAAATTAACAATAAGCTGAACTCCTGCGTAATCATGCTCCAGGAGAACCCGCTTTATGTACTTTTGCCTCCGACTAAATCCTTCCGCTTCTCAGCGATAATTTTTACTTTTTCAACACTCTAACTATAACATTGTATGAATTATTTTATATTAATATCTTGTACTCTTTCCTACAAATATATAATCATCATCATCATCATCTTGGCGATCAAAGGCTGAAGAATTCATAGAGAAAACTACGCTAAAACTTCATCTCTTACCCGATAAAGGAGGAAAAGGATTCATGCAAGGCAGCCTCAAAACGCCAAGATCCACTTCGCTATCCCCACGGGGACTCTCCGGAAGACTTTTTTAACCCGCTCCTAGGCGAAGCTGAAATGAACTGAACTGCCATTAATCTAGTCTCACTTCAACTATGTCGGTCCACTTTGATACACATAATTGAAGACGTAAAGGAAAGTAGGTTTGAGGATTAGCCCACTGTGGAATTCTACGGAAGAGACCGCCCGGTTACGAGGCGATGCTGAAAGCTTTGGGAAAGAGTTCACTCTAATCTCTAAGGGTAGCTTCCGGCCAAGACCACAGGGGGACATGCAACCGTCCCTGTGTAAGTTGGAAACAGCATCGATAACCAAACCCCAGATGGGGCGTCATCCCCGGGTGGTGGTAGTTGATTTTATCACCACCCATCATTAAGTCCCGCACACTTCACCCGTATGAGGGGCCTCCCCGGGTTCACCCATCATCATTCCTTCCCTCATTTGGCAGTTCACGTTCACGGAAGCTGAGCGACGAAGTAGAGTGAGTCACCCACAAACAAATAAAGAAGGAAACATCATCGTAAGAAGAAAGGGAGCACGAAATTATAACAGAAACAAATCACCACTAATAAGAGATTTGCGAGAAAAAATAAACCCAGTCCAGAGGGGCCACTCTCTCGAAGAGATGCCCCAAGACCATACCACCAGAATACCTCGCGGGCAGTTGATGGACAGCCCAAGCTCAGCAGAGAGTGCGTATTCCAAGCTGTGTATGGCAAGTTGGGCATTGCCATGGTGAGACTGCTGGACATAACCTCGGGGTATATCGCAATCTGCGAAAAGGAAAGAGACATCGAAGACGTCACCAAGGAGAAAGCACTGGAGGTCCTTAGGGACATTGGGCTGCAGCCAGCAGTACCACCAGAGATCCTGGCCCACATGAGTGTGGTGTGCCGGTAAATTGATCCGTGGATTGGACAACACTCCAAGAATGAAATCATGGAGGAGATCAAGCTTCGGCAAACCTAAGCCAAGGTAGCCGAAGTAATAAAGTTTAAAAATAGAAGGGATGGCAGCGATTACACCCATGTCTTCACGGTGGTCTTCCCCGAAACAACTATGGCCCAAAAGGCAAAGGAACAAGGCCTATTAATGTTTAATGCCAAAATTAGTGGGGAACAGATAGAACAGGGAGAATACACTCCAGTCCAGTTCTGTTTCAGATGTTACAAAATGAAAGCACACGCCACTAAAGAGTGCAAATAGCCGAAAAAAACTTGCTCTAAATGCAGCGATAAAGGACACAATTGGAGATCGTGCACTAGTAACCTTGAGAAGTGCGTTAACTGCGGCCAAGGACACAGTACAATGGCCATGTCATGTCCTGTCAAAAAAACAAAAAAAACAAACAAACAAGAAGCGAAGAAGAAACACGTAGGGCGAATACGTCCTACGCCCAAGCGGCAAAGGTGGCCCTCTCGGAAGTAGACAATAAGAAGACTTATCTTAAACTACAAAACGAAAACTCGATGAAGATTATGACGTGCATCCTTTACGCGCAGGTCATGAATCTCATTCGCCCTGGCACGTTTGCAACTTTACCTAAACCAAATGTTAGCTAAAAAAGGGATGGAACAAATGTGGTTCCCAGACAACCCCCCCCTCCCTCCGGGGATGTACTGCAAAAGCAGATGGTTCGAAACCACCACAAAACGGGCAAGACAACCCAAAAATGTTACCAACAAGAAAGAAAAGAAACAAGCAGTCGATGTGAAAACTCCTGCACCTAAGCAGAAACAAGAAATCACCACAGAGAAAGAAAATAGTGACACCAATAGTTCCTCGGAGTCTTCCAACTCCTCGGACACCGAAGTTTTACAAACCAAGAAAACCAAGGGAAACAAAAAGAAAACCAAAAGATTGCGTGCGGATAGCATCAATCTAAAAATCTACGCTTGCGATCAGTTTCCTTTTCCCGAGGAGATGGAGCCCAGGGATGTTTTCCATGGAATCAAAACCAAAATATTCAAATGGGAATACGACTACGAACTCGCCCCCGAAACAGTGGAAAAAGCTCTGCTCAGCCAGAAAGTGATCCTACATCACAGCACATGTGAGCAGATTTCAGAAAAAAAGAAAAACATCATCCAAAAACACTAAAGAAACAACCTGGAGAGAGTAAGCAATAGAATGAGGATTCTGACACTCAACGTAGATGGATGGGAGGGCAAAGCTATGTCATATGGAAACATATTCCGAGTGCTTAACCCCGACATCATTCTTATAACTGAACACGGTTCGACACTACAGCTGGTCGAATTAAAATACCGAGCTACACAGTATTCATGAAAAATCATTCTCAAGAAAGGTTCCATGGTGTCGTGATAACTATCAAGGGAAACATCTCGTTCAAACAATTACCAGAACTTGATGAATCCTTTGTGGCGATCGAGCTCCACCCATTGGTAGGAGACCTCGTGATAGCTGCAGCCTATCAACCACCTCGTCGAACCTATCTCCCGTTAAATAACTTCTACACACTGTTCGGGCACCGCAGAATGACATTCTTAGGGGGAGATCTCAATGCCAGATGCCGTACGGCGGGCTATGGTAGCACCAACGAAAGCGGCCGAAACTTAAAATTGATTATGGGAACAAAAAACATCTAAAAGATAGGACCGGATTTTTCGACCTATATCACTTCCACATCAGCAACCAAACCTGATATAATCTTAACAAGTGAAGGCTTCCCATTCAGCTACCATAGTAGCCAGACCCAACAGTCCCAAGTGACCACATAGCGATCCTCACCACAGTATCTCTCGCTCCGATCCAGCTTCCAGTCCCTTTCAGAAAAAAACTAACGCCTTGGCCAACCGGGATCATTACAAGAGACGACTCAGTCAATACGCGCCATCTGACCTAAGCGAGGCGGCATTGAAGGAGATAGACGGGGAGCTGTAGAGGATAACCACATCCATACTAGAAGCGGACCGCGACAGAATACCCCAAACTGGGTATAAAACCCCTCCTAAGCCCAGATAGAGAGAGGAGATGAGAGAGATCGCTCGCGTTCACAGGGAAGTGTACGAAGAGATAAGACGGGAAGGTCCTAACCGGGAAAGAAGCTCGCTCCTTCGACGCCTAAGCACAGAGCTAAAAGAGGCTATCAACCTCCAACATGGGGAAATTTGGAACAACCTGATAGCCAAAGTCGATAGCGAACTCAACCCGACTAAATTCTGGCGTTAAGTCAAGAACTTAAAGGGACTAACAGCAAGACCAAAGGCTCGAATAAAAGAGAACGGAGACTATATAGAGGACCCGGCGGTTCTGGAAGACAGGTTCAGAAATTTCTAGAAAAACGTCTTCAGGATTACCCCTGAAGAAAACGATGAGTTCGACCAGGAATTCGAAGGCCAACTGATCGAAGATCTAAATCAGGTTATGCACCACACGCACCCACAACATCAAGTCGACGAAGGCAGGGAGATGGCGGACCACGGCCGTCCCATAACACTAGAGGAGGTCATGACCACTGTAAGAGCCTTCCAACAAAAGGCACCAGGCTGGACGGGCATCACCAGAAACAACTTGGTAAATGCACCACAGCAGATCATTCAGGGAATTGCAAACATTTACAACGCTTCCCTGAATACGGGTTAATTCCCTGACGGTTTTAAGATTGCTAAAATAATCTTCATACCCAAAGAAGGTAAACCCCCTCATCAACTCTAAATTACAAGCCAATCGCCCTGCTGAAATTCGTTGCGAAAGTCTACGAGAAGCTCCTGCCTGACAGGCTTCAAGAACAACTAGCCGAGCTAGGAGCTCACAACCCTCAGCAGCACGGGTTCCGGAAGGGATGAGGAACGGAAACCGCCCTCGCCCTCCTAACAGGAAAAACTCGCTTGCAGTAAAGCTGAGAGAAGGTACGTAGACGTGGTGCTGCGGGATGTAAAGAAGGCCTTCGATAAGGTATGGCTGAGAGGGATACATTTCAAGATCCTCGACCTCCAGCTAAACCCAATTCTGGAAAGGGTCCTTTGTAACTATGTTACGGATAGGAGAGACCAAATCGCGATCGAACGCTGCAAAGGACCTGAATTCGAACTCGAGGCGGGAGTTCCACAAGGCAGCTGTCTGAGCCCTTTGCTGTATCTCGTGTACACAATTGACCTGCCTGCTCCAGTGAGATACGATTCGGTGTATCTGCAATATGCAGATGACATCACTCAAATCGTCGTGAGTCCATTCAGGAACGCTGAAAGCCAGGCAAGGGCGACAGCTGCCGAGATTTACAACATCAATCGCTACGAAAAAAAGTGGAAGATTAAAACCAACCGCCAGAAGTTCAACATAATTCCAATGAACCGCCGGAAAGTAGACGACGTCCTCATCGACAACGAACTCTATCCGTACTCTAACGAGGGAAAAGTCCTGGGCTTACGATTCTACAAATTAGGTTACGAGGCTCACGTAAACACCAGTCTCCCTAGCGAAAAGAGAGCTAAAGAAACTTTACCGTTTGCGAAGCCTCAGTGTGCCAAACAAGAAAAAGTTGTACCTGGCCTTAGTACGCTCAGTCCTAGTGTACCCGGCTGTGATCACGCAGATGGCAAGCTGTACCTCTCTTAGAACGATGCAGAGGGTGCAGAATAAAGTCACACTGCTGATAACTGGCACGCGAAGGATCGACCGTATTCGGTCATCGGTTCTACATCAAAGAATCGGATTAAAACCAATCAATATGGAGATCCAAAAGGCTAGGGAGAAACACTTGGGACAAAATCGATCAGGAAATACGCGCGACAATAAACATCGATTTGAACATACGAGGAAACACAAGTCGCGCAATTGGTAGGACAGCTCTGTTCCCAAGCGGTAGAACCTGAGCGAGAGAAAACGTACTATCGATATATACTTAGTAGTATACAAAGGAAAATGACCTTAATGAAATGTGCGAAGTGACCTAACTCATAATCATAATTCGATTCAAATTAAAACACTAACCAAAGGACAAATTAACCTCAACAAAAGAGGCGAAATGCCCAAATTAAAAATATAAATAAAAAGAGGCGAAGTGCCCAAACTCAACAAAATTCAAAATTAAATCCAAATTAACTAATTTTACCAAAAAGAAGCAAAGTGCCCAAATTAAAAATTCAAAATTAAAAAATAAAAAGAGGCGAAGTGCCCAAATTTAAATTTAAATTTAAATTTAACAAGTATAAATCAACAAATTCAACCAACTAAAACAAGAAGAGGAAGACAGAATAAAAGAAACGAAAAGAGGCGAAGTGCCCAAAGAAATACTCAAATTGAAAATAATAAATGAAAAACTTAATAAAATTTAACTAGAGATATTTAGCATAATAAAAAAAACATTGAAAGGCTTGAATGCCACGACGGTGGATTAAATTAAACTAAACAAATAAAAATATGTATACATAGTGACAATGGAGGAACCTGGCTGTCATCGACAGTCAGCACCATTACTGACGGAGGAAGAAAACTTTATGAAATAAAAGTAATAAGAAAGCATGCTAGTGATGCTCTAACATCAGGGCGAACTAGAAAACATCTTCACACCTTTATAAAACTACCACACATTTCATCACCTTCAATAATTAATTAATTAATTAATTCTTGGCGATCTATTCTATCTTACCTTCCACACCTTTTCTACTTTATTTTACTATATTTCTTTCACTTTACTTTCTGTCAGATCCTCACTCCACTCAGTACATCGGTAAAGGAGGTAAGAACATTTCAAAACGCTCTGAAGATGATCGAATAAGATCGAAAGCTTAGCAATTTAGTCTGTTTTTTACCAAACACATTGATTTAAAAAAAGGATGAATACTGGAGAAGTAATCCACCATCTACAAGATGGAATAAAAAAGATAGAAGAAAAGAAAGTTTCCAAAGGAAATTAATTAAGGCGAAATACACAATGGTCTTCAACAATATATATATATATATATATATATATATATATATATATATATATATATATATATATATATATATATATATTTAAGAAGCAGAAGCTGATCGCAGATCGTCAGTCACAAATTTTTCAACAATGGAGAAGGTTGAGCCCCACGCAGTGATCAAATTTTTGACCAATGAAGGAAAGAATGCAAAAGAGATCCATGAACGCATGGTTGCAGTGTACACCGACACTGCCCCTTCCTATGCAACCATTCCTCGCTGTAATATGGAGTTCTGCCATGGTAGCGAGTCCCTTGAAGATGACTCCCGTCCAGGACGCCCGTCATACGTGACCAACGAGCAAAATGTGTCTCATGTGGAGAGGATGATCCTCGAAAATCGACGGGTGAAGGTCGAAGAAATCGAGTGAGAACATGGAACATCCAAGGGAAGTGTTATCAACATCATCCACGACAAAATGGCCATGACCAAGGTCTGCCCGTTGGGTCCCTAGAAACCTCACGCCCGATGATCCACTTCAACGTCGTCAAAGTCCACAAAGCCAGAGTTGCACAAGCTGCCGTGCGCGAGTGTGGTTTTGAAGAGCTCAACCATCTCCCCCCATCCTCTACAGTCCAGATCTGGCCCCTAGCGACTACTTTTTATTCCGCCAGCTCAAGGCTGCACTGCGTGGACGCCGGTTTGGGGACGATGAAGATGTCCAGCTCGCCGTCCAGGAGTGGATTGAACAGCAGTCGGGAGGTTTCTGGTTGTCGGGAATTCGAAGCCTCAGGGACAAGTGGCGCAAGTGCATTGAAGTCGAGGGTAGTTATATTGAAAAATAATAAAACACTTTTCCTCATATCTCGTTTCCTTATATCCGAATTGCAAAACTTATTGACCTTCCCTTGTATATATATATATATATATATATATATATATATATATATATATATATATATATATATATATATATATATGATTGTGAAACCACAGTAGAGGAGCCAAAATTTTAATTTATGAGACTAGTTAGTATGTAGTTTATCATAACCTTTTCAGTCGTATACTGAGAATGCAATTGTTACAAAAGTCAAAAGTCTATAAATAGCGTACAGATCTGTACGCTATTTATAGACTTTTGTAACAATCGCATACTCAGTATACGACTGAAGAGGGTAGGATAAACTACATACCGAAACTAGTTTCGTAAATTAAACCTTTGGTTTCCATACAGTGGTTTCACTATCCTATACCAAAACTCGTCATTGAGCTTTTTTACTTATATATATATATATATATATATATATATATATATATATATATATATATATATATATATATATATTTAGGTAGGAGTTTTTCTTTTATGCATGTTTTATTAAAGACCAGGTCTAGTTGAACCTTGATTAAGCCACGTTATTTTTTTAAAAAATTAGATGAATTCTTGACTAAAACAATTGCCCGCGATATAGATTAATCTTACTCGTATAATGACACAAATAATCACTTATAATGCTTTTCTCTTTGCTTTGTCCGTCTCTGACAATATAAACATAAAATTGATTGGGCTTCTTTGTTTTCTTTTGGGATATTCTTAGAAGAATTTTAAATCCGTGCTCTTTCGTGATCAGTTTTTCACATATATATATATATATATATATATATATATATATATATATATATATATATATATATATATATATATATATATATATATATATCATCACTAACTCTATAATTTTATAACAGGATTTTTGAAGATGGGTGAAAAATTAATAAATGGTTTTTTTTCCCTTAGTGGACAAATGACGTTATTTTTATCAAAATTATTTCATAATAATTTTTATTAGCAAAAAACAAAATGGTGAAGTTAAGAAATAAATATAAGTATCGAGATTTTGTGAGCTTTTTAAAATCCAAAGAATTACAAATGATGAAGTTCCGAAAATTTATTTTTATATACTTCTTCTATTCTATAACTATATTTTAGCAACGTGATATTTTGTAAGGGAAAAATTTAGTTTAGAGTTCCTTTTTAAAATTATTATAATTGGTGAAGTTCAGAAAATTTATAAAAATTTAACCATGGCTGCCTTTTTCTAGATTTTAAATTTTAATCTTCGTAGCAAAGCCATTGCCTGGTATATATATATATATATATATATATATATATATATATATATATATATATATATATATATATATATATATATATGTCGTAGAATGCCCCCCCCTTTTTGTTCTAAGAGTGCTAAGAGTGCTAATATACTGATATCTTAATATCTTAAAGAACAGAGCCGTTACGAAACACGTAAGGATATAAGAGAAACGCACAATAATCACAAAATAAACTTATATTTTAACTTTAAGCATTGAATACACAACATCTAAACATTAACTACAGCACTACTTTGAATATTATCATAAACAAGAGTTAATTAATTAGTATGACCCTCAAAAATTGGTTAATTTCTCTACACACAACAATAATATAAGAATTAGGCTTACGGACTCATCTGGAGTTTAAAAAGCCTCAGGAATGTTATTGACTTACGACGCGTGCCGCCTGGCCAGATGTAGATGGGCAGGATCACAAGGTCGTTTTGGCGAGGGTAGCAGCTGGGGGGGTCCACACGGTGTTCCGGGGAGGATGGGGTTCTTCAAGTATGAGAACATTTACGGTGCTTTATGCGGAACCAAGGTAGTCGTGGTCTCTCTGGCGAGAGTGAGTCGAACTTGGTACTTAAACCAAGTTAACTTGGAGTGCGGTGTGACCACCGAGTAACGAGCTCGAGGGGAAGCTTTTCTCCTTCGTTACTTAATTCCTCATGGACGAGGACTACCCCTGGTGTTTAAGATGCACCAGGATATGAGGAGTCTCTCTGACGAGAGTAAGTTGAACTTGGTTCCTCAACCAAGTTAACTTATGAGTTCGGTGTGGCCACCGAGTAACTGGCTCAAGGGGGAGCCTTTTCCTTCTTCTTTTCTTATTTCCTCAAGGACAAGGAATACCCCTGGTGTTTAAGGTGCAGCAGGATATGACGAGTCTCTCTGGCGAGAGTAAGTTGAACTTAACAAAGTTAACTTAGCGTTTGGTTTGATAACCAGGGACTAGCTCGAGGATGAGCTTCTTCTTAGCCCCTTAAGGTAGGTAGCCCTGCCTCTCTTGCAGGGTACTTTTTGGTCTTGCGAGCCAAGTACACTACCAATCCAGTCTAGGTAGCTCGGTTTTAATCGAGGACTTCGTCATTTATACCTAGTCACCCCACTGGGGAAGTGGTAAGGGGGGGGGAGGGGCTTGAGGACGGCCCCAGGAGAGTTCATATGCCCAACGGGTTTTCCCACCGAGTCTTACCTCGGCTCCTCGTTAGTCTTCGAGCTTGGGAGAAACACGTCTCCAATTTCTTATTTGAGGTGAAACTGGATCTCACTCTCCTGGGGGAGATCTTGCATTTTGACCTTTAGGGTTTTTCATGGCACCGGGTGGAGCGACGCTGCGGTTAACCACTGGACCCGCCGATGCCTTCGGCCGGATGTCTTTGCAGGAACCGCCTTGTGACTCCACCAAGAGTGAACGGGGGGTGGGGGAGTGACGATTTCCCTACAATATATATTGGAAGGAGCCATTTTATATGCAGGATTCATTGAAGTCGACAGCAACGGCTGCATTGTTTACTTTTGGCTGCAGCTTTCTTATAGCTTTGATTATAGTCTCAACAAATGGCTCTAGGCGAGTAAAATTGCTCGGAAGAAGCATAACTTTATTTGCCTAGACGTCTTTCGACCTAACAATAGGTCATCTTCGGGGCAGAATGGTGAAATGAAAATGAAAATGAACTTCAAGATAGGAAATTGGTGCATGATAGTAGGAGAGGTTATATAGTAAGAAAATATGTTATTAAAGTAGAAGTATTGTGTGCCAGTACGTCTGGCAATGGCTTTTCGTGGGATTCTTTTGTACATCTTGTGTTTGTTGGATATAAGCATTCAAACCTTTGTATTCGAGCTTGCTTTATCTATGTGTTGGTAGAGCTTACTCGGTTTCGGCGTCTTCATGCATATGGATTTTTGTGTCCTCTTCGGATCATTTATTTATTTTTTTGACATTTGTTTCTCTCTTTTGTTATTGCTTTATTTGTTGTCCACTACGGATCTTTTATCTATTTGTGAGCGTTTGTTTTTCTCTTTTGTTCTTGTTTTATTTGTTGTCCACTAGGGATCTTTTATTTATTTATTTGTTGACCTTTGCTTTACTTTTTTGTTATTGTTTAATTTGTTGTCCACTACGGATCTTTTTTTTAACTTACATGAAGTCATGTATGTTAGAGTTCGAATTAATGCCCTATTTACTTGTAAATTATTTTTGTGATAGCGTTTTACGGGGATTGTTCATCTATATATAGGTTCAACAACTTCCTGCGTTCGCAGTTGGCTGCTGGTGAATCCTTGACGGTAGCGTTTGTTTCGGTAGTCAAGTTCGGGTAGTCTTACGTTTTGGAATATTCTATCCAGTATGTACTCGTAAATCTTTCTCCACATGGCTTCTGCTTTATCGTGTAAAGTCAGGTTCAGAGACTCGATCTTCGCGAGATTGTGCAGTCTGGTCGAGGGGATGTAGTCCAGGCGAGTGCCTGATTCTGCACTGCTTGAACTTTTCTCATTTGGGTTCTACTTGTCAAGTGTAAAGGAATGTCAGGGTACAGCATGATAGGTCTTACCAGGGCCATGCACAACTTCTTTTTGTTACGGGAGGAGAGGCTCCTGAATCTATAGAGTTGTCGTAACCTTATTTTGGCCTATGTGACCTTCTCGTTGAGATGGTTGCCATACCCTTTTGAAGTAATCTTAAGTCTGAGAGCCCGACCTTTACGGGTATAAGGATAGAACTCATCGCGTACCAGTATGTCAGCTGTTTTGATACGTCCGATGGCGAGGGGGACTTTAAATTTGTCAATATTAGTGCGTATTTTGTTACGTCCTTCAAAAACATTGAGGTTATCGATTTTGCCTGCCGTTCTGTTGGCAATATCGATAGGAGCTAGGTAGTCGCTGGTGATCACCTGTGATATATCGTCAGCTAGCTGAAAATAAAGTGCGTAATCTTAGGTAGGAAAGGGAAGGTCACTTGTGTATACCGTGTACATCGTTGGGCTCAAACAACCCCCTTGAGGTACAACATCCTTCATAAAGAAGGGCTGCCCTTCGAAGTCATTAATTTTTTATAGTTGCCTCCCGGTCCTCTAGATAGTCAAAGAGGATTTTAGTCATGTTAGCTTCCATCCCAAGATCGTATATTTTTTTCTTCAGTCCGGGTATCCAGACCTTGTCAAATTTCAAAGCAACATCTCTAACCACAACATCCACCCTCCTATCTTCGGCCTTGGCGTTGGCAACAAACTCTGTCATCAAGGCAAGGGCACTTTCCGCACCAAGGTGTTTACGGAAGCCATGTTGTTGCACGTTTTATCGGTCCCTTGCGTCCAAATAGTTCCTCAGTCTGTCATTCAGAAGCTTCTAGAATAACTTTTCTGTAAACTTTAGTAGAGATATAGGCCTGTAGCTCTTGACTTCCCTTTTAGGTTTTCTTGGCTTTAGAAGAAAGATCACCCTCGTGCTTTTGAGTAGATCAGGGAAGTACTCGAGGTTTCGGCAGGCATTAAGTAGGTTCAAAATTGCCTCGCTGATGTTTGCTGGGGCATTTAATGAATGTGCCCTAGTGATACCTACCTGAAATGCCCGGTGACCTCTGTTTAAAGCTTTTTAGTGTTGCCTCATATTCATCGTGGGTAAGGATCTCACTTCTCCTTCCACCTGCCGAATGCTATTGACGTAGTGTAGGGGTGTTAAAGCTGGCCCTCGCTCCCCCAAATATAACAAGACTCCCACTCCATACTCCATGTCAAAGGCCTCATTCTCTTCCTCCAATGTTTTCTAAAATGATGTTTAATCTCGTGATCGTCAGTAATTTTTCTTCCGTAAGCTGTGATGGTAACGTTGGTCTTGGTAGGAAGAGTGCCGCTTAACCTTCTGATCTGTGTCCAAAACTTTTTAGGGTCGCCTTCCAAATCTATTTTATCGATGATACCGTCCCAGATCGTTTTAGATTTCCCGCTAATTAAGTGTCTGAGTTCCAGACAAAGATTCCTGGGTTCTCTGTATTGACCTGCCGTGTTTCCGTGTGCGTTTATCTCCAAAATTAGCTCTTCTAGTTTGTTTTTCTTCTTCATAATATTCTCATCCCATCGTGGCGCCGGGAGAGTCTTGTACTCTACTCTCGGGATGGCTATTCTGCCCGCTTCTTTTATTTTGGACATACCATTTTCTAAATGTCTGTCGATGTCCTCTAAGGTAGATCCGTCCAGATGTTCCAGCTGAAAATCTTGGAGGATTCTTTTATAATTGGTCCAGTTTGCCTTGGGCAAACATCTGCGAGTAGGGATTCTAACTTGGATAGGTGAGGTTGAGATGGTAGTAACCATGCTAACGTGGTCTGACGGAGTATATGGGCCTGGGACAGTAATATGGTTCAATACAAAGTTATCATTAGTGAGGATGATATCAGGGGTTGTGGAGGATCTTCTTGTCAAAAACGTGGCGAACTCTTGACCAACTCTATGCACCACGTCACGTTCCATAAGAAGGGTCCATTGAACGCCGTGGTATAGCTTGTTTCCCTACAGCGGGCATTAAGGTCACCGATCAGGATGGTGGAGTTATTTCTTCTGAACAGGCGAAGGAAGTTGGGAATGGGAAGATATGGTCGTCTTGGGGGCTGGCACCCCACAGCTATGACAAGATAGTCGATGGTCGTGTTGACCTTTATAGCGAGGTACTACTCCTCCAGGTTGTTAACTTCTCTGAACTTGATTCCCTTACACACGGCAATTGCAACGCCATCGTACCTTTCATTAGTGTGCCTGGCCGTGATTTTGTTATAATTGTAGATCTTGATGGGATTGGTATCTGTGTTAAGGCGGTGTTCACAGATAAGGACTATGTCCGGATCTACTTCACGACTTATGTTGTTGTAAACAAACTTTTTACATCCCCAGCCATTTACATTGAGTGAGAAGATCTTTAGTCTGTTGACATATCTCATATTGTAGTCCATATGATATTACAGGAAAATATATTGAATATGTTTGAACATTACCGTAATAAAACGGACCAATCAACTAACTTGAAAAATACATGGATAGATTTATGTTTAAAAATATTTTGAACATTATTGTAAGGAAACGGACCAATCAACTAACATGAAGACGGCCGAATATTATTCGATTTATACGCACTGCTGATTACCTTACAGATAAAGTATTTTCACTTGCTTAGGAACGGAATACCATTTATTTCACAGAGGATTCATAATTCAATAAGGGCTTAAGCACCTTACTGCTCCCGTCCATCGTCCTGCATGGAAACCTGTTCGGATATCCGCTATTCATTGATTTCGTCTTAACTATGCCGGCCACTTGGACTGACATAATTAAGGGATTATGTGGAAACTAGTTTGAGGACTAGCCCACATCGGAAGCATAATTAAGAAATTTTCTCGAAACTGGGGCATAACTGCGATTCCCGAACGGAGGAGAGATCTTCATCGCCCGGAGGACCCGACCAGCATCATAGACGGAAGTAACACCCGCCTCTATGTAGTTGGATGTGGTTTTTGCGCAAGTATCCGAGAGGGTGTGGCAAAACTTTAGTGGTCGTTGATTCGGCCGCTATTGCCATCAAGTCCACCATGAGTCATTCTTGTTGAGGTCCCCACTCGAGCTTTATCCCATCCATCCATCCATCACCCATAATCCTGGCAGCATCTGAGCTGGGGCCAACTGGAAAATGGACGGGAGAGCTTCTATCACGTTTGAGACCCCGCATACCTAAACTATTACCTCCTTTTTTATCTCACCACTTCATTTTCTCACCTCACACCCAAGACACCATAATTACACTTTTTTGCAGAAGAAAGAAGAATTAACCAAGAAAGAAGAAGATAAGGACACTAGGAAGACAGGGTAACCCCCAGACGACCATCGAAAGAGCAAAGGCACCGGACAAGAGCAAGTTGTGTAAGACTCTCTTCATCAACCTGAAAGTTGCCCTCATGAAATTGATCGAAATTCCTTCGGGATTCATAGCGCTTTGTGCTGAAAATAAAAACGTCGACTGGCTTTATCAGAAGAGGCTGCCGAGGTATTAAAGAAGGCCGGGCTCATGGCACCCCCCCTCTTCTCCCTAAGTGGCAGCGAATCGTAGCGTCATCTGTTACAAAGTGGAATACTCGGTTGACGAACACACCAGAGCAACTGAAAGGGGACATTCAGAGGAGTAATCAGTGGGCTAAAATTCGCGAAATAGTCAAGTTCGGCAAATATACCCACGTTTTTAAGATCACGTTTACGACCACGGATATGGCAAGACAAACGAACACGGACGGAATCCTGGTATTCAACATGAGAATACCAGGCAGCAACATCGAACAAGAAAAATTCAATAGCATTTAAATGTGTTTTGTTTCTACAAACTAGAAACCCATACCACAGTGAATTGCCCCGAAAAGGAAAAACTATGGTGCAGTGAGTGCGCTAATGAAGGCCACAGGCACGACAAATGTGAAAGCCCCAGGAAGAGATGCTTAAATTGCAAGGGGGAGCAAAGAACCATCGCCCCGAACTGCCCCAAGCGTAAAGAAATAATCAAAAGGAAATGAGAGGAACAGAAAAAGACAAAATAAATAACTTACGCTAACGCCGCCGAAAAGTCCGTACCAAAGAGCGCATCACCGACTGAACTCAATCTTACGAGCAACCTAAGTGCAACGATTCTCATCTGCATTACACACGCGAATGTCGCAAATGCAATCAAACCTGGCTGCTACAATGAAGTCATCAATAAATTACTGAAGGAGAATAACCTGCCATCATTGAAAATGCCGGCGAACCCGGAATGTTCAAGGATATTCAGGGAAACAGTGGTCAAAGGCAACAACCAAGTGAAGTCTGGGCTCGAAGCAATAGTCGAAGCCCTCTCATCGGAGGAATTCGAGGAGGAAGAAGAAAAGGAACGAGAGGAAGAAGATGGAGTTGATACCACCTCTTCGGAGAGGGGTGAGGGCCGATGCACTTGCACACGGGCTACGAAGAACCGATTGATAACCCCAGGTCCTCCACCACAAAACGAAAAGCCTAGGCACACTAAGAGCGCCCCTCAGGCCATTGGAGAAGAAAAAAAATAAGAGAAAACATCAATAATTACACGCCATCATGCACTTGAACGTGCTAAGAGTAATGGAAATTAACACCAATGACTAGACGACGCAAAGAACTCTTTACGCGAACGGATTCAGAGAAATTTATGCAGATATCTTCTTAATTTCTGAGCACGGAATCGACACAAGAATTTCAGAGATGAAGATCTGGAATTGCGATGTGTTGATCACAAATCATACGCAGGAGCGATTCGACGAAGCGGCTATTGCGATTAATAAAGGGATCAAATATAACCCCATCAGAAACCTAGAAGAATCTTATCTCGCGATTGAGGTCGAACTCAACTAGGGAAACTGGTCGTTGCCACCGGATACCAGCCGCCAAGAAAAAGATATTTGCCGATTCATTTTTTTTCTGGCCTATTTGGCAGAAGAACCCCCACTATATTAATGGGAGATCTGAATGCAAGATGTCAGGAATCTGGTTACAGGACCTACAATGGGAACGGAAGGTGCCTTAAAGTCATATTGGAATGGAATATGGTCCAACGTATAGTCCCTGACTTTCCCAGCTATGTCAGAGAAGGGAGTGGAACAAAACCAGACATATGAGAGAGAGAGAGGTACCGGCTAATTTCACTCCTAGAATTTGGTGGGAAGCTCTTTGAGAAGATCTTCAACAGAAGACTGGTGTCTCACCTGGAAGACAACTCCCTCTACAACCCATATCAATTCGGGTTTAGAAGAATGCGAATTACGGAGATGGCGATAAACGTCATAACGGAAAAGCTAGCCCAAGCAAAACGGGAAAGGACTTATGTGGACATTGTTTGTCGGGATATGTCAAAAGCGTTTTATAAGGTGTGGTAACGGGAAATGCAGTTCAAGATTTTACAGCTGGGCTTAAGTGCAAACTTAGAGAGAACTCTCTGTAACTATGTCATGGAGAGGGCGGCATATGTCAGTATGCAACCCTCACTGCGTCCAGACCTTCTTGGTAGTACGGTGTAGTGATTTCAAGAAGGAAGCCCCATTAGGAGACGCTAAGAAGAGGGCCCCTTACGGATACGAGCCGGAGATCTTGGAGAGGCGTCTACTAGCATAGGCCTATTAAAGTAGGAGGGTTGCGTAGCGCGCTAGTAGCAAGGTATTTTTAGAACCAATTGGTTCACACAGAATAGGGATTAGACCCCTAGATTCTGTCCTTTTCAGAGTATATAAGCCCCCTCCCCCTACTCAGGAAGACCATGGAAACAGAATTTATCAAGATACTTCCCCTGAGATTGGCGGTGAATGGAAGGGAAAGGACAGCGGGATTAGTTGCCCACAGGATCTTCAGCGACCTACGATTTCTCCACATCAAGTGCCTCGAAGTGCCAACGGGATTTATCGTCATATGACCCAAGAACAAAGATGTAGAATAACTCCTATCCTCTGCAGGAAATCTCACCCTCAAGAAGCTTTACGTGGAAGCAAATAACCACACCAGATCACAGTTAAACAGGAGCAAGAGTATGCCAATATTTTGAAGCATGGGTTGGAACGCACTCACCACAGGAAATAAGGAAGGTCACACCTACAGAACCTGCCAAAATTCAACTAATTAATACATTAGCTGCGGAGGACCCCACCGGATTATAGCCATGTCTTGCCCTAAAAGGAAAGATATCGTGAAAATGAAGGGATGGGAAAGCCAGGAAAGAGCAAATGGACAACAGAACATGTCATACTCCTCAGCAACTAAAACAACCAGAAAATAAACGAGAATGGAAACTCAAACGAATAGAGATGGAAAATTAAGTGTAAAAATACTGACATATATTGTACATATACACATAATAAACATAGCGAATCCCCGAAGCTATGCTAAGTCGCTCAACACAAGTAAAATGGGGTCGAGCCAATTAAGTTCTCCTCAAAAGTTGACTCTTCCGCGATCTTCAAAATTAACATTACAGAGAATACCAGAAAAGAACTGATAGAACAAACTAAGGAAAACGAGGACAAAGAAGATTTTGGCAAAAAAACAGCACTGAAGAATCCGTTCATAAAACCAGAGTAACGAGAACGAGAGTGCAGAAAACAAGAAAATCTAAATGAAAATGGAGCACTATCCTTAGAAAACAAACACCAGCCCTATTTACCCAACTTCCCTAAAGGAAAAGGAAGAATATATGTGTAGACGAGAATAAAAGAAAAAAAAGAAAAAAGCTAAATCCGAACGTCCGAGACTACAAGGAACAGGAAATTAATGTTATTATGTACAGACGGAAGAAATTGGAAAGTCTACAGATAACTACAAACGGATGTAAATATAAAGAATACAGTTACGGAAATATTTTTTAGAAAGTTAGACCTTGATATAATAGTTATATCATTACACGGAATTAACTTAAGAGGTAAAAAGGATGAAGATATGGAAATACAACATCGTATCAACTAACCCTTCAAAAATGAAAACCGACGGAGCCGCCATTGCGGCCAAAACGGAGCTGGACCATATGACGCAAGAGGGTATAATATAATCATACACTGCAATAGATAAACAACTTGAACTCATCGATCTCTAAGGAGGAACGTAATCACGATTGCCAACTTCACAAGGCTATTTAATAATAGAAAGCCAGTCCTCTTTTTGATAGAAATAAACGGCACAGAAAATGGAGATACAAGCACCGTCTTCAGGCATCTGAAGACTGTGCTAAATAGAGGAATGCAAAAAGATTGGGGCAACAATTCCTAACCTACATCAACAACAATGTAACATCAAAACCAGATATCTGCCTGTCGAATTTCAACCTTCCATTTAACTACCACTTCCAAACCGTAGACATTCCAATTAGCGCCACATAGCAACCCTGCTTACAGTTAACCAGCTCCCCATACGGAAGCCATTAAACGAATGGAAGGCCTATCGCCAGGCAGACTAGACAAAATATAAAGAGATCTTAAGAGATTATGAAACGAAGACCCTAAATGAGTCGACACTAGAAGAAATTGACGAAGAACTCAAGGAAATTAGAGAAACATTGATAAGCGAAGATAATGAGGCAATCCCCCAAAGAACCAACATAATCATTCGGAACTTCAAATGGTCCCCTGAAGTGATAAATAAGAACGTAGAAATAAGTGACTTCAGAACAGATACGTAGAGAAAGACCAAGCAGAGAAATGTACAATTATGTAAGAAGAAAAAAGAGAGCTAATGACATTAATTATTGTAAAATAAGATGAACAGTGGAACGTACTAACTCACAAGATCGACGAAGAAAGATAGATCGCCAGAAGAGTTATGGAAATGGGTGAACAGGATAAAAGACAAGCCAACCAAGGAAAGGACTAGAATTAAGGATGGGAAATAAAACCATCTGAGAGACGAAGCCGACGTTGAAAGAGTATTGAGAGAACACTGGAAGAGCGTTTTTAAAATCAGTTAATTACAAATTGAATACTTTGACATTGACTTTGAAAATGAGATTATATAAGAACTTAATCAAATAATAGAATAAAAACACCCCAACACTTTTTCAACGTAAATAGGAACACCAACGAAAGAATTGACGCCATCATCACCATCGAATAGCTTATAAGAACAATAAACAACTTTAAACAGAAGGCACGAGGAGCATCAGGACTCACGATGAAAAACTACGGCGGAGCGCTTAATAATACCTTGGAACGATAAAAGAGCGTTTTCAATGCGTGCCTGAATACTATACACTTCTCCCACGCCATGAGAGGGGCGAAAATGATTTTCATAGCCAAAGCTGGGAAATTTTCCTGTCGGGTAGAAAAGTACCGACCAATTTCACTACTGGATTTCACCGGGAATGTATTTATATGAAATTTTTTTAAATCGCATAATAAGTGCCAATTCGGATTCCAGAGAAATCGGAGCACGTACATAGCGCTCTATCCAATAAGGGAAAATTTAGAGAAGGCGAAGAAGGAAAAGATGACCGTAGAACTAAAGCTTTAGACAAAGTTTGGCAGAGGGGGATCCAGTACAAGATACTATAACTAGGATTAAACAAAACAAAATGAGAGAATACTGTGCGACTATGTCATGGATCGATACGCGTATATAGTCATAGAGGGTCACCATGGGAAGCGTTTTAAGTTTGAAGCCAGGGTTCCCCACGGTGGGTGTTTAAGTCCAGTATTGTACGCTATCTATACTACAGACATCCCACCTCCAGCAACCAAAGGATGTATCAATATACAGAGTGCGGATGACATAACGGAAGTGATTATGTTAACGTACAGGCACGGCCAATTCCAGGTGAGAACAACGGATAAAGAAATGGGAAGAATAAATGACTATGAACAGAAATGGAACATTAGCACGAATCGAGAGAAATTCAAAATTCTACCAGTCTACAAGAAAACAAAATATCAGATATATACGAAGATGACGAAAGATATAGATACAGTAACAAATGCAAAGTGCTGGAGCTAAAAATAAATAAATCTGGTTACAGGAAACACGTAATCGAAAGAACCGAATAGGGAAATAATGGACTAAAACTACTTTATAAGCTAAGATCACTCAGTCAACAGAACAAGGAGAAAATATACAAATCAATAATCTAGCCCACACTAATCTATCCGACAATTGCGATGTGCACACTCCCAAGAAACAACCTCATAAAAATGCAGAGGATCCAAAACAAAGCAATGTACCCCATAAGAAATAGGAGAAGTATAGTGCAAAGGGCTGGATGTGGACCGGATCGACTGTTCCTAAGCAGCATGACAGCAATGGATAGAGGAGGAAGAGGCGGAGGAAGAAGAGGAGAAAATGAAGGGAAGAATGAGAGGAGAAGGAGGTGGGAATGAATATATATATATATATATATATATATATATATATATATATATATATATATATATATATATATAAAACTCACAAAGTATCGCGTGAGTAAGCAATAAATGCAACAAAGCCCACAGGGAAAATTAATACGAGGATTCCAAGTACTTTCGAACTTTATTTCGAGTTCTTTCTTGCATTTATTGCTTACTCACGCGATACTTTGAGTTTTCCACATACGAGTATATATATATATATATATATATATATATATATATATATATATATATATATATATATATATATATATATATATATATATATTTTCCCATTTTATATGTCCAATGATCGGTAAGGCAGGGAAGGTAAACGCAGGCGGGTTATGATGCAATGCACTTGATATTAAGAATGTTAGTCATGGGCAAGATGGTTTCTGGCTGGAGTTTGATGTTTATTTGGAGTCTTCGTTTGCATATTGTGACGGACATGAGCAGGTGTCATCAATCACTCTCCTGGAGAATGATGGTTGTTTTGCTATTTACTATTTCTCGGGTCGTCTTAGGCTTCACTATGTGGCGTTTGATGGTTCCAGCCACATGAATTTTTTTAGATGAAATTTAGTTAACAAAATTAGATGTTGTAGTTAAGATAGTTAAAAGTTGGTGAAAAGTTATTTGAGAGTTAGCCCTGGCGATGAAGGCTAAGCTTATCTGATTTCTTTGATGTTTATTCGTTATTACCTTTTGACTTATAAGACCTGTACTGTACCTTTGTCGTGTAAATCTAAACTGTATTTTAACGCATTTAAGCTTTTCTTTGCATACGTAATCTGGCAACCCTTATTACATATAATTATTTTATATTTATTTATATAATTAAAAATTAAATCTTTGCTTTTATTATATTTACTTTTTTATTATTTTTAAATTTTTTTATCTAAAATATACTTGCTGTATGGTATATAGTACATAAAGATATAAAAAGATGATTAGTGTACTTTGCTTGCTTTTAGTGTTTTTTCTCTCTTAATTATTCATGCATTCATACATGTTCATACTAGTAAGTATGTTTTTGTAGATAATTGACTGTGTTGTGCATGTTGACGTTGTTGATGTAGGTGGTGATTTTAAGTGAGCCATGGTATCAATAATTCCTCGGATAGTGGTTGGAGCTGGTAAAATGCCTTCTTCTGGCGACTTCCCCTCTTCTGACCGCTGAGATATCTAGTCCCTGAGCCAGTTATAGTGCTATCTCGTTCATTATCTTCTCCTTTTTTCTTTTTGCCAATTTCTGGGTAGCCAGGTTGATTGGCGGCAATAAGACTGCGGTGGAGTTCAATTTGGGACATCCTATCACGGCTCCTTACCTTGTTTATGTACAGAGGCGCCTTGCTTTGGATCCGTTGAGGCGCTTCAAGCGACACACGGTTAAATTTTGAGTATCCACCGCAGTGTAGATAAGTGAGGTTCGAACATACATAAGATAGAGTTTCTTTATGCTATTTGAGTTAAAGTTTCTAAATTTGTAAAGCTTGGAGAGTTCTTGCTGCCCATATTTTCCCGCTGTGTGGACTGGTGACTGTATCTTCTGGTAGTAATGTAGAGTGCCAGGACATTTCATTCCTTGCAATAGGAAAAATTATGTTGCCCTATTGTCACATCTGCGGTGTTTCTGTGGCCAAGAGGGATGATCTTGAACTTCCGGCCGTTGGTGCGGATTTTCCACCTGTTCTCATATTCGTTGATTATGCTAATTTCGTTGGTTGTTTCGAGTACCTGAGACCTGGGATTCCTGAATGCACCAGGGATCACCTGCGTTACATCTTCCGCGAACTGGAGGTATAACGCGCCCTCCTTTATTGGAATTGGTAAATCTACTGTATAGATTAGATAAAGGAGGAAGATCAGACAGATGCCTTGTGGAACGCTTGCCTTGAAGAAGAATTCAGGTCCTCCGTAATTTTTTATCATGATCTGGGCTCGCTTTTCCATGATGAAGTAACATAGAATTCTTTCCAGGATAGGGTCTAGTTGAATGTTTCTCAGTCAGACCTTATCGAAAGCCTTTTGCACGTCTTTGAATACGATGTCGATGTACTTTCCATCTACTCTGCATTTGGCGATTTTTTCGGTTAGAAGCAAGGGTGCGGTGTCGGTTCTGGGCCTCTTCCGAAACCCGTATAGTTGTTGAATCTGGAGCCTGTTGTCTGATATCTTCTCGATAATCTTGACGATTATCTCCAAAAGAGACATGGGTCTGTAATCCATTGGTTGGTCCGGTGACTTGTTTCCCTTCTGGCTAATAATGATTTTTGCTATTGTAAATACGCCGGGGAAATAGTCAGTGTTCAGGGCTGCATTCATGACGTTGGTGATGCCTTGAACCAGGCGTAGAGGAGTGTTCACCAGATCGTTTTTGGCGATCCCTATCCAGCCTGATGCCCTCTGCTTGGAAGATTTGAGCGTACTTAAGAACTCTTCAGCAGTGATTGTGATTGGGCAGCCGTGACCTGCCATTCTCCTCTCTTCGGAGATGTGAGGAGGGTGGTGCGTGCGGTGAATGATGGCATTTAGCTCGTCAATCACCTGACCCTCGAATTCCTGGTCGAAATCCTCATTTTCCTCGTCCGTGATGGAGAAAAAATGACGATAGTGTCTCCCGAATCTTCTCTCAAGTCTCTCTGGATCTTCAAGAGTTTCTCCGTTTTCCCTTATATGGATTTTCTCTCTCGGAGGCAAACCTCTTAGTTCTTGATGTTCCCTCAGGATTTCTGAGGGTTTTGTTCTGAGTCGAGCTTCCCTTCTCTGAGCTGGCGTAGCCTTCTGGTATGTTCCCGGTTGGGGCCGGTTAGCCTGTTCTCTTCGTAGACGTCTCTGTGCTCCAGGGCGATATCTTTCAAGTCCTCTGTCCACCTGGGCTGCGGAGGGCTCTTATGCGCGATGGAGGGAATGCATCTCTCGTCCGCTTCCATGATTAGGTGTAAAATCCTATCTGCTTCCTTTTCAATTTCTTCCAGGATTGGCAAGGGAACGTTGCTCTCTTGTTTTGAAGATCGTAGTATTTAGCATGAAAAATTAATATCACTGATCGTGTGTCAACCAAGAACCTTCTTCCGGTGATGGGGTTGATAACTTGCAAGCCAGGAGAGTGAAGATTTTTTTTTTATGAGCTCATCTGACGACTGCCTACTTGGGCATTAGTCGCCGTATTCAACATTGCCTAAAATTAGGCATCTTTTAAAGAGGATGCTAAAAAAACAAAATAAAAAAACCCCAATAAAATTGAACAAAGAAAAAGGTAATAAGCAGGAAGCAAACTCAGGCGTTGGAGGGAGGTCCGCCTCTCCCCGGCGCAGGAACATGCGACCTACTAAAATAAGAAAAAACAACAACAAAACCCCCAAATATTTAAATAAAGAGGAGAGGGCCGGCCTCTTCCAAAAAGTCTAAAAGTCCACAGGGCGGTGTGCACGAACGCGTCCCAAATACAAGGGACAGGCGCTAGCGACCCCGCCCATCCCGGTACCAGGACAGGTAACGTCCGCGAAAATCGCCTAGACTGGGACATTCAACAAGAATGTGCCGAACAGTCTGGGGGACAACGCAGGCTCCACAGTAGGGCGCAGGCGAGCGCTCCATCAAATAGCGGTGCGTTCCGCGAGTGTGTCTAATTCGGAGACGACAGAAAGCAACCTGAATCCTTCGCGGCATTGGGGGGTAGGTCCATGGGAACAGTTGCAGCGCAATGGCACGTGACTTTACCTTCCCTTTGACCGTCTCCCATCTCCTTTGACAAGCAGCCCGAAGAGCTGCCCGTATTCCTGCCATGTAGTCGGTAGGAGAGTGAAGAAACAGAGATACGACGTCCTTCATTTCTGCTTCACTTATAAGTTTTCCGAGGTACCATTCTCCTTGCAACCAGGTGGGTGGCGGTTTGCTTGGCTACTTTATTATTGGTGGTACCAGCAGATGCCATCCTGAAGCATGAGAGAGTTTTGCGATCCAGTGGAAAAGTTGCGAGATCTTTCAGTAGAGTTGCGCGAACAAGATGTTGAGCGTTTCCTGAAGTGATATCTCGATTTTGGACTATGGCCAGCTTTCGCGAGAGAGTTGCAAGCTCTCCCTCGAAGGAGATCAATGCTGCCTCCATTTGCTCACGGAACTGTTGTGAAGAATCTTTTGCAATGGAAGTCGACCTTGTTTGGGAGATGCGACTGGGAGCTCATGAGGCAGCCTTAGCGACTTGCTCAAATGAGACTTCTGGGCTAAAATTTCAAGGGCTTCGTGAATGTGAGACGGAAGGCGCCGAACGAAGGGTTTTTGAGGAAAATCAGGACTCACACTATCCCCTAGTGTGTCCTTCAAATTCCTTAGGAGATCCTCTGAGGGAAGATGAAATAGCTTGGTGAAAAAAGCCAAAAGTTCCACTTTTTGAACCATGGACGGGAAAACTTTTCCAAAATAGTGTATCAGAGGGTTTGGTAGTTGATGTTAGTGTGGTCGAGCAGAAGGTGGGAAATTCCATCAATTACATCCTTAACCCCGCTAATAACTTGATAGGGAAAGTTAGAATTTATCGGTTATCTGTGAATCAAGTTTGATTAAAATTTTCCCAGCTGCTCTTCACAATATGGCAATACTAATGCTATGTTTCATTATGCTATGTTATGTCCTTCAATATTTATTTCATGCATCTATCCTCTTGAAGAACAATGGGACGTCACAGAGGCCTCAACAATGAAGAAAAGTCTTTCATCATCAAGGAAAGAGCTGAAAGCACCTTTGTTCATGTTATTGCGAAGAAGTTAGTTCACCAGTTGGACACGGTTAGAAGATTTCTGAAAGACCCTTCACTAAAGGAAAAGCGATCCGATTGTGGGACCTCCAAGCTGTGACGGCTATGGATTTGAGGAATATTGGCAACCAGTTACGTGGGAAACCCGGACAAACAAGCAAAGATATTTTCACCGCCGTTGGCCAGACCCTTGTACCGAAGACCACCAGGAACCGTATGCTAGGGTCCATGTCTTCTATGCGAACTCCCCTGAAACGGCCTACTTTAACTCCCCGTTATAAGACTTTCTTCGCTTACGAGACCAAAGACGATCCTTGGCGGACCCACCGGTTGGGCAAATGGTTGGGTATATTCGGAGATGAGCGTCACCAATATTTGTGACGTCAGAAACACGGAGGAGGAATCATGTGCTGGGCAGGTATAATTGGATACAAAATTGTTGGCCTAGTCAGGGTGCCTTATGGGTTAAAATGAACGCAGCAGCCTATTGCAATTTCTTGAAGGCGCTCCTGGATCCCTGACTAGATGGCGTACCGTTGTCGCTTCTAAAGACTCTAGTTTCCATGCACGACAACGCTCCATCCCACGGTTAACTAGACTAACAAAATGATGGTATTTTAGAATGTATCTTTTAGGTGCCTTAGAAGGACTCTTTGAGTGTTTTCTTCAAGATCGGGGACTAGGATGTCCCTCTGGACTACCTGAAGTAGAGTCAGTTGTCTGATTTTGCGATACATCAACCGCACCAATTAGTCTTGGATATCCCTCCCCCCCCTTCTCTCTCTCTCTCTCTCTCTCTCTCTCTCTCTCTCTCTCTCTATATATATATATATATATATATATATATATATATATATATATATATATATATATATATATATATATGGTAAATATTCGTTTTAACACATATTTTGTAATGAATTTAAGAATATGCTTTTCGTATGCAGTTTTATGTGTACCTTTCAGATCTGACACTCGTTTTTCCTGGAAATACATACTTTACCCATAATCGATTGAAGTTCCATAATAGGAAAAGTATATATTTCCACTAAAAACGAGTATCAAATCTGAAAAGTACACATAAAACTGCATAAGAAAAACACATTTTTAAATTCATTTAAAAGATCCAGAACCAGAATTAACCTAACCTAACCCTATCTAACCTTACCTTACCTTACCTTACCTTACCTTACCTTACCTCAATTTACTTGGTAATACTTCAGTTTAGGGGCGTACGATAGGGAACGCTGTTTCTGGGCTACAATTTTGGGCTATAATTTAGGCGTCAGACGTCATAAGGCGAAGCCCCTCATTTCGAAAGTAACTAAAAATGATAATTTTTGGCGGAAATAACCTAAAGTAGGCGGCGATATCGTCTTTATTATTTCTATAAACGTGCAGAGCCGATCGCACGTTTATAAAAATAACAAAGACAATAGCGCTACCTAATTTAGGCTATTGCCGCCAAAAATTAACATTTTTTTTTAGTATATGAGTATATACTGGGGGGCTGTGCCCCCCAGACCCCCCAATTGATTGTAACTCAGGATCATCGTAGGGGGGGGGGCCCAACAGTGATATCTCCCCCACGAGCAGTCCCCTTGAATTAACTCAAAAAAGGTGAAACATATTGGAACATGGACGAAAAATTATGCAACCAGGACCGGGGAACAGCGGAGGCGAGCGTGTCAGGCAGATCTTCAGGTTTACCCTATCTCCACCTTTCACTATTATAATTGAGCCGCGCTTATTTTAAATGAGACCACGATCTATAGAAAATTCTATTAAATTGACCGAGGAATTAACACAAGTCGTATTGAAGTCGAACAAACCGTATTCGTAGGAATCGCGCTCTTTTAACTGCTCGGTTTCAGGGTTGCCAATGTTGGAAATAAGGTTGAATTAAGGGTTGATAGTGTGTGAAATTAATGGTTTAATTTCACAAAAATAGTTAAACGAAACATACATAGTTTAATACGTTAGTAACTATAAAAAAATCAATGCATTACTAAATATTATAATTAAGTAGAAGTGCAGGCATTTACTAAATAATAAAGAAGAAAGGAAAAAACAAAATAACTAAACAAATACAACGCCGTGATTGGCCCCCTTTGAAGCTACCGTCTGACCTCATAAGGCTTAGATTGTAGCCCAAAATTGTAGCCTAGAAACAGCGCCCACTATCGTGCGCTCTGAAACTGAAGTATTACCCTTTACCTTACCTTACCTTACTTAACTTAACCTAAACTAACTCTAACGATCTTTTCCTCAACTTCTTGATAAAACAAAGTTTTGGGGAAAAAACAGTTTATAAACAAGAGGCTAGCACTTGGTCGAATGCGGGCATTAGAAAGCTACGTGCCCTTAAACGCATTAACTGAAAATTTGTATGTGATTTTATGGCCTTTCGAATCTTTTGCAGTTATATTCCAGTAAAAGAAATTTCGATCTTGGCTAAATTTTAAATTCCTGCAGTATGTAAGGCACTTGATAACTCGCGGTATTATACTGTGAACCCTATATATTTCTAAGGACTCATATCGTCATCAAAGACTTCACGTATTTTATGGTATTGTGACTTAGAAGAACCACCGCTCACCATTGTAACAATTAAACTGAAGACACAGTTACCGTTCGAAATACGCGAACCGTCCGAAATATAAACAAGATTGCTATTTGCTAATCAGTCAGAACACGCACGCGCAGATCGCCTGCAGATATAACATAGCATGATATTGGCTAACTAGTCAGGCAAAAAGTAGGTTAAATGTTCAAGGAAAGACTTCAAATGGCGCAGAAAGATTCAAATTACCAAAATTATAACATATTTTCGAAAAATGAATAACTATGTTAGTATTAAACTACGGAAGGTGAAAATGACATCGGTGAACATCATTTTAAGGAATTAAGAACGTTTATGTCTTTGAAAATTAAAAAATCGTAATTGTGTTAAAACGAATTATATATATATATATATATATATATATATATATATATATATATATATATATATATATATTATAATCCATAAAACTCTATCTTTCTTCTTCTATGAAAAGCCTTAAAACTTCCTCGTCCAGTTTTCTGTTTAGCATCTTTATTTCATCCTCGAGTGCCGGTAGATTTCCACCTATGACACGCCAGAGTGGGAGCCTCTTCCATGCTTCCTTATCCTTTCCTTATTGATTCCCCCCCCCCTCCTCCTTTTCCTCCTCCTTCCTCTTTGTGTGTATGTGTATGATCAGTGTAGGTTTTTCACCCATCCGCCATTCCTCTACCCTGCGATAAAATATTGGTATGAAATGGTACTTCAATCACGCAGGCATCGCAAAAACGGTGAGGGGGAGGTCATGAGGTATACATATGTATATAGGCAGTCCTATTACTTACACCGATGTGAATTTTTTTTTAAAAATGCCGACAAGGGATCAGTTTTATGTGATGTAAGAGAAGGAAAATACTTTACCGTTGTTCAAGAGCAAGATTTTAAAGGAACGCCCATAGTAACTATATATGCAATACTCCTCCGATTTTCGCGCGCAAATCTTCCCCCCGCGATGCGATTTGCTGTGATTTTCAAGAATGAAATTCGAGGTCTTTTTTAGGAGATTTTCTAGGTTGAATCCGGAATAATTTTCATTTTTAGTGGAATTGCTGTAATACCCACTTATACCTGGTGCGCTGTCTGTTAAGATTGGGAGCCACCATTTCTTTGATAATCAGGGCCTCGAGGATCTTCAGACGGCGAAGATGAGAATTTCTTCCTCTCTATACTGACAGCTTACTTTTTGACCGAATTCGTCGTCCACTTTAGGGTTTCGTTTTGTAGTTCCTCAGTCGTTACTTCTATCGATGTGTCCAAACTATTTCTACTTCAGAACTTTTATTATCTTCATTCTATCTGACACCCGTGTATTATCCATTAATTTATTTTTTAGTCCTTGTGAGTTATTTCTAAAATGTATTTTTAGATTTCTTTTAGATTTCTCAATTTATGTAGGCATTATTTTTTTGTCTTCATTTTCCGAGTTTCATTTCTCTAAATTAAGATTGATAATACGATGTATTTAAATTCTTTGTTGTTTAAACCTCGAAGATGTAACATATGTATAGTAAACTCTTGTGAAAAATAAACTATTTGAAACAACAAATCACTAAAACAGAAGAAAGGATTAAAAAACGAAGAAATGACAATGGATCCGGAGGAAAATTCCCACTAGGCAAGGGAAATTAAAATATGTACCGATGGTGCATCACAAGTCATGAAGAAATTTTCAATTTTTAATTCGTTGACTAAATTAAGTCTAAATATAAGTTGGGGGATAATATTTAAGAAAATAGACTATTAAAAAGTATTTTTAGTAGTAGGAAAAATGTTGAGGACAATAAATGATATCTCTAGAATTTTAGAGTTTCATCTACAGAATCAGGTAATTATTGTGACAGAAAAGGCTACTTAAAAAAATAAACTTCATCATGAAATACAAAATTAATTATAAAACGGAAGGAATCCTCGATGGACTAACGTTCTAAGAAAATTAGTTTTAAATTTCGTATTTCAAACGTTTAACTAATTTATACCTAATCCTAAAGTGATTTTACTCTAAACAGAAGCTAAAGAAATGTCATTTCTTCGTTGTGAATTTAAAGGATAATCCTATAATACCCTAAAAGTTTCTGTATAAATATACTATGAAAGAAGTGATAGATAAAAGGACATTAGCCAAATTCCATCATCAAAATATTAGCCAAAAACCAGGTTGAAAATGCGTTACTTGATCAATTAAAATACACTATGAAGCTTACTTAAGTAATTCCTCAAGGTAGAGTCAAGTAAATTCATCAAACTTAAATGTACCGAAGAATATGCATTATTTAGTAATACAGGGTGTCCAAAAAGTTAATGTGCACTGAAAAATTATTAAAAGTTATAATAAGATATATTGGAAATGGCTTGCACCGACATTCAGACATGCCTACACACCACTATGCAAGCTCGCTAAGACATTTCTCAGTGTATGTGGCATGATTTATTTTTATGTTGTTCGTTATGGCAGCCCTTCTTCCTCAAGTGCATGCATATTACCTCTGTA
The DNA here is from genome assembly GCA_963969495.1 of Ceratothoa steindachneri. Classification (NCBI taxonomy): domain Eukaryota; kingdom Metazoa; phylum Arthropoda; class Malacostraca; order Isopoda; family Cymothoidae; genus Ceratothoa; species Ceratothoa steindachneri. Next base: position 181,572,367 of record OZ018319.1, read on the forward strand.
CACCTTCCCCTTCGGTTATCGCAACAAAAAACAGTCAGGCGGTGTCCTATCCGGTGACTGGCCAAGTCATAATCCCCGGGAGATGATGCGATTTCCGAAGAAACCCTCCAGCAACTGTATTAATGCGCGGTATTTAGTGCACAGTCATTTTTCGGACACTCTGTATTTCCTATAAGAGAATATTAGTGAAAAAACAAAGGCATAAAAGGAACAGAAAATATGGCGTATTCGAGATTGACAATAACATAAAGATGAGAACTCATGCAGTGAATACGAGGTGAGAACTCATCTTATATATGGAATTGGGTTGCTACATTCTTGGATGGGAACAAAAACGAATCATAATTAGTAGAAGATATTTAAGTCATGACTTTGCTGATGACATTGTATTATTGCCTCAAATCCAGAAGAATTGCAAATAATGATAATAGAATGATCTCAATTATGTCGACCAAAGGGCTTTAAACTATTTAGTGAAAAAAATCCATAATTCAAAGGCAGAAGGGTGATGAACCAGTCGGAATAAAGGTGGAGTAAAACTGTGAAGTAATGCGTGTTAGGGATGTTACCTGTGCAGGTAAGATTCTTTATGATAGGTTACGGTGACGATTTGTATGGGGTCGCGCTTGGAGCTATGTATATGGCTCACGTAAAGAAACAACACCTGATTCGAAGCTTAGCGTCTAGTTACCATAATGACGAACTATCCGAATATAAAATACTATGTTGGAACGGAGGCTTATAATCACACCAATGTGAATGCGAACAAAAGATAATTTAAAATTTTATGTTATTTATGATTCTTCATGGACTTTCAACGCACTTTCCAGTGTTATCATGTCATTTCTATTCTCCCCTAGTAATTTGTTCGCGCTTGTTCGTGGAACTCACATAATCCTTGTTAGCTCTACTAATGAATGGTGGCTGTCAGTACTAAGATTCTTAAATGGGAACAGGACGAAACGAAAAGCAGAAGAAGAAAAAATAATGTCGATGGTGATGGAATAATCAAAGGTGTTAAGATCGGTGGAGAAATTTTAGTTAAGATATGAAGCTTCCTCCGTGGTGTGATCAAAACTGCTATTTTCCCATAAAAGGCGAAAGGGATACTGGGAAACAGATTCCTGGGAAAAAATGTCTAGGAATAGAAAGCACAAGGTAGTGAAAATGGGTGAATGATAAAGACTACAAAACCAGACACTACCAGCTTTAAAGAGCACACGCAGTTAAAAAAAGCGAGGTTGGACTCTTTTGTAAAAACTGAGGCAGGAATGGTACGCTTACAATACTTAAAGGATAAATCTAATTATTCAATACCCATAATGAACAAATGACACGCGTGTCAGTTTCAGTGTTTTCAGTGACACGTAAGTGATATTTTGATATGGCCAAGAGTTTGGATCTATCGAGTTCAATCATTTAGATTTTACGTTGATAGTGCTGCATTAATGTTCCTTCATCTCCTGGCTGCATTTGACACCTCAACCACATTATCCTGCTGCATCACCTGCCTGCGTATGTCAGAGGTGTAATATTGCCTTTAATTAGTTTTGTTTTTACTTTGTCTTATGAGCTCAATCTTTCCACATTAACGGCGTTTCCTCCAAACATGATGCTATCTGTTAGGGTCTTATAGAGCAATTTTTCCCGGCTTCAATCCTCTCCCGTATCTATTTTCTACTGCTAGTTGCCCTCTTACTCACCTTTTCTTCTATTCAACTTTACTACGATGGTACATATATTAAAATTTCCTTGGTGTTCCTTTTTTTGCATTAGCCAAATGATTTGGTGTAGTTATGTGATCATCTTTGCACAGTCATGCCACAAACTTTTGAGACTAGTATATTTTTTCATTAAGAAAATTTATACAGCTAAACCAACTCTGAAGTTGGTTTTAATATGTTTGTATCATAATTCGTAGGTAAAATAGACAAAAAATTAAAGCCTAAACCAATTTGATTAATAAATACAGTGAATTGATGCGCGCAATCAATATTTACAATGATGTTTGATTTAGAGGATTGCTTCAATTCGTTTTGGCATGATGAAGACCAAATATGTGATGATATCTTGATTGATGTTGCTCCATTTTTGTTTAATAAACACCCGCAACTGCTCCCAGTTGAATGGCTTCTGTTTATAAACCGACAGTTTGATCATAACCAACAAATTCTTCATTGGGTTCAAATCCGGGAAATTCCCGGGGCAGGGGCACAAAGGTTCAATGCTATTTGCAGCCAAGAACTTTGTTATTGCTTTTGTTTTGTGACATGGTGCTCCATCATACTGAAACATACAGTTAACATCCCCAAATTGTTCCTGAACTATTGGGGAAAAGGTGCTGATAAAGCACGTTTTGGTACCATTTTGAGTTCCTGGCACTGTTCTTGGGCAAAAATGTTAGTGATCTAGTTTCCTTAGATGAGAAGCAGCTCCATAAAAGAGAGTCTCCGGATACTTGAACGTAGGCAGAAAACGGACTCGTGATAGTACTCTCCTTTTCTCCTGTTAACGAGTTCTTCTTAACCCGAGACCTTTCTCGAAAAGTGTCCGCCTCGCTGTGAGCGCTGCTGAAGCGTTCTTACCTGCCTCTTTTCAACCATGAACAAGCTCGTCACTTAGAGGCAACCCGATCCTTGAGCTGGGACCTTACCACGAGGTAATCTTGGCATTCATTTGATGCTCTTAGGTATCCAGAAGACTACTTCACAGGAGTGTAACTAGTCTTTTTAAAGTAATTAATGATCTTAAAGATGGTTCTTTTTGAAGGAATACCCTTAACAACTAACTCCTTGCATTTCAGACACTTTGGTGGAGAGCAACAATGGTTGCACGATTTGCTTGGAAAAAAAAAGAAATTGAAAAAGATTCAAACATTTATTTTTACAAAAGATATTACGAATTAGATTATAATTACACACTACTATTCATTTAGTGCATATTTGTCATCATTTTATCCTTTGGATCGAAAAGCAAAACTCTATAGACTGAAAAACCTCCTATATGGACAGGACCAGAGCGCGATTTTGGATTCAGCCAAGGAATAGTTTGTTCTTATTATTTTTGAAATTCTGATTTTTAATATACCTACAATAATTTAATTATTAAAATCATTTTTCCTATGACGTAAAATTTAAAAACGAATGAAAAAGAATATGTCTCAAAACTTTTGACCATACCTGTCTTTTTGTTTGTGTAAAAAACATTTCAAAATGTTTTAACTCATTTCAATCAAATTGGGGTCAAGAAATAGTTGAAAATATTTTTGTGGAGGGTGACCTTGGGCCAAGGAAGAGTTGAAGATATTTTTGTGGAGGGTGACCTTGTGCCAAGGAAGAGTTGAAGAGGTTTTTTTGGAGGGTGACCTTGGGCCAAGGAAGAGTTGAAGATATTTTTGTGGAGCGGGACCTTGGGCCAAGGAAGAGTTGAAGAGGTTTTTTTGGAGGGTGACCTTGGGCCAAGGAAGAGTTGAAGATATTTTTGTGGAGCGGGACCTTGGGCCAAGGAAGAGTTGAAGAGATTTTGGGGGAGGATACATATGCGGATGTGGATTTGAATCACATTCTCTTTCTGCTTTTGTACAAAATATCTCAAAAAGGTTTTTGATGGGTTTCGCTGAAATTTTTTGGAAGGGGGGCGGGGGGAGCCAATGAAGAGTGGATCAAATTTGGGGCGGATTCAGATCTGGATCCGGATTCTGGCTCATTTATTTAATTTCTTTAACAGTGTGAATCTGGCACTTTCTCAGATTGATTTGGCTGAGGTATGAACTCTATGGATGTTTTATAATTTATTTTTTCTTACCTCTGTCAACCTCGTATCTCAGTGCAAAACCATTAAAATCTGTTTTTCGGCAACCTTAGACCATCTCCAAATCGTTAGAAACTACTCAACCCAATACCTTCCTCACCCCACCCCTCACTTAACACATTCTAAACCCCTGCTACGAGAGGTCCCCGTTTTGCTTGTATACTTCCGCATTAATTTTAAGATCCTGTTCATTACTTACAAAGTTATTGTGTCTAGTTGCCTTCCACTCATACTCTCCTTTGTTTTTCTTCCCTCATACCCTTCGCTCGTCCTCTGCTCCAAATTCCTCAAATCCATCTCTGCTGCAGGAATGACTGCGCTTTTTCATTTTATTCCCCATTATTCGGGTATAACCTGCCTGCTAATCGCCCATTCTCGCCACCTCTCTCTGCATTTGAGTGCGCCTTGAAGACCTATTTATTCCATAAGGCTTTTCGCCTCACTGGTTTCGTTCCTCTTTTCTTACTTGTCGCCTTTCTAGCATTTAGAATGGCACTCTTCGAGAGCGTCATACTATCATATTTAATAATAATTTTTGTGTGCAGATGACTTTTGTGTTTTATGATTTGTGTGTAGATGGTGTGGCGCAAAAGAAAAATAAGGAAATTTAATCAATTTTGCTAAGTCGTAAAAATAAAAGAAAATTGGAGGTAGTTGTGTTAGAACTATTTCCGGTCAGTTTCTTGAATCTGTAGCGTGGCGGATACGAAAGAGGGCGGCTTATTTACATAAAAGTTCGGTTTAAACGTAGCTTTCTAAGCTGCAGGTGGCTGAGTGTTCTGAGCTCCCGTCAATAGCACCTCAGAACGCTGATTGTGTTGATTCGTATTTCGTCACACGCTGAACTTCTTTCATTTCCTATCTGCTCCTTTCTTTCCTACATCCTTCTCCTTTAAACTAGTGTCCAGCGTTTGCAAAAAAAGTTGAGTTTGATCTCTAGTTTTTTTTTAAGGGTTGCTTCGACCTTTGTTGTGCAATTCCTACCCTTAGGATAATGACTGATGAGTCCATGTCGCGTGAATATGGAGGACAGTTCATAAGTCTCAGCCGAACTTACTGACGTCGTCGAGGTCAGTATGACGTCATGAGTTCTTGCGCTATCTTGATAAAAGTATCACCCTCTTCATCTGTTGATTAATCGGGGACGAATAGAGTGAAGAATAAAAAAAGGCGAGAAAAAAAAATTAAGTGCAACGAAACATATAGAGAATGAAAATAACTAGTAAACCAAATCAGCATCAACCTTTAATGCTGGGGTTGGAAGAAGTTATACGAGGAGTGCAAGTACTTGAAAGGAAGATTTTGAGCTCCCTTGGAGAATAGTAAGTTGTTGTTTGATCTAAAGAAAACACAAAAAAAACAAATAAAACACAAATGAAAATTGTATTTCCATATGTGCAACTGGCACTGCAAAGTATTAATTTACACATGTCAACATACAGCGGACTATACAATTCTTCACATGTTGCCACTTCTAGTTTTTCTTAACCATTTACAAACACTTTTTTACTCATTAATGAGTAAATTAAATGTACAAATAAAACACTGTTTGGAAGCATACAGTTTATTAAAACGGGACTAGTTTCGATATATAGTTTCCCATATCATCTTCAGCCGTAAACTAAAAGAAATTGACAATAAAACTGAAATACTGGGCTATATAACAACAGGCAACTGACATTCATCTAGGAGTTAACTTAAGGTGATTAACAATATCTTTTAAGATCAAATTTAAGACACGGAGACTGCATTTATACTGCCCTTCAGACAAATTCCGAATTTCAATATATCTGAAAAGGCAGTATACATGCAGTCTGCATGTATTTTTGTCAATTTCTTTTAGTTTACGGCTGAAGATGATATGGGAAGCTACATAACGAAACTAGTCCCGTTCTAATAAATTTTATGCTGCCATAAAGTGGCTTCTTTATATATATATATATATATATATATATATATATATATATATATATATATATATATATATATATATATATATATATATATATATATATATATATAATGAAAATTAATGCAATATCGCAAGAAAAGATGAGGAATTGAACCACATTCTCCGAAGACAATTTAATTCAGAACAGTTTCGGTGTATCTCACACCATTTTTCAACTGACACTAGATAGAAAATATAAGAAAAGTGCATACAAGCATAACACAAGGTCAGGTCGTAAAAGATCCCCTTTTTTTCCCCAATCTTCTACTTGTAGCTAATCGGGGGGGGGGAGGGGGAGGCCTAAACATCTTTAAGGGCTGACATTTTACTATTTTGTTTATTTGCTTTCTTATTGCAGGATTAAAAGAAAATTGACCCTCAGATAGATTTAAATTAGGAACTGACGATATCAAGCTCGATTCTACGATTCTTCTCTTAACATAGTTAGCCGATTTAAATACCATTTTACTTCCATTGAAATTGATCGTATGATTCAAGTCTCTAACATGGCAAAATATTCCACTGCTTTCGCTGCCCACTCTAATATCTCTTTTGTGTTCATACAATCTCTTGTCTAGATTTCTCCCCGTTTCCCCTACATAAACTTTATGGCAATCGTTGCATGGTATTGCATATACTCCTATGTTATGATGTTCTTTGGGTTTCCTGGCAATCATCAATTGGTTTAAGGAATTATTATATTTAAAGGCTAGATTAATACCCGCTTTTCCAAATATGTCCTTCAAATGGTCAGCAATCTTCAGTTCTTGTGTCAATTGAATTTTGCAAGCGTGTAGAGACAAATCTTTTGTCAAAATTCGATGTAACGTTGTTCGGCGCCTCAAATGGTTAGCAGTCTTCAGTTCTTGTGTCAATTGAATTTTGTAAGCGTGTAGAGACAAATCTTTTGTCAAAATTCGATGTAACGTTGTTCGGCGCTTCAAATGGTCAGTAGTGTTCAGTTATTGTGTCAATTGAATTTTGTAAGAGTGTAGAGACAAATCTTTTGTCAAAATTCGATGTAACTTTGTTGTGGAGAGGTTCAATTCCTGCGCGCGATGACGAATAGAGGTGTCTGGATCTTCGGCCACATTCTCGCGCACTGCAGCAATGTTTTCAGCTGAACGACGTAAACGAGCACGCAATGGCGTTTTCATATCTGCCCCCGACCCCGTTTGTTTGAATTTACGAACAATTTTCCCAATTGCACTCTCGGATGGTCGATTATGTTGACCTTGTATGCCAATGGTGAACTCAAAGTTTTCATTAATCTGCCTTCAGCATTGCTCCCCTTTCACTATCACCTCCACTTACTGTAATCCCCCGGCCCCACCCATACATTCGTCCTTTCTCTGTAGACTATTTAATTCCTCGCTTCCTGTCCGCTAACAAAGCTGAACTTATCTATGACTTAAACGCTTCTGAACAACTGGCACATTTCAGCATCGCCGAAATGTGGCTCCACGGCCACCATAATACCATATCGGATGCCGCTTGTTCTTCAGATACACGCTCATGCAAAAATAGGGCGTGGTCTAGGCGTTAGTTCGATCGTACCAGCCATTTGTTCAGCTCATTTATTCCTTGTATACCTTTGAAGTCTTTTTGCTTCCTTCCATGGGCAATATCCTTGACTTTGTTGTTTTCTCTTTTCCCAATCACTAGTCATACTATAACTGATCCTTCGACGGAAATTTACATCTCTCCTATGTTCACGAGTGAGGCGGCTTTCCCATCACCCCTTCTTTGGAGTCACCCTTGGACTACTCCTTATCATGACCAGCAGCAGACCCTCTTTCCTTCACACAGTAGCCTGCCAATAGAAACAGTGAGCAGGCGGCCAAAAATAACCGCTTACGGCGGAAGCCCTTCAATATGGCAAACCCCATTAGAGAGGCTAGATATGGTGTGTCCTGACTTTGTTGGAGGCCATCTTATCTGCCCCTCTTTCTTTCCCAATGGAGGTCGGCTCTCCAGCTCCAACAAAGTTGATTAGCATTGAGAGTCCACAGTTGAGATCCACGACAACTTGGGAGAGGGGATGGCCACTAGGAGGCCACTCCTGAGGTAGAAATAATTCTGTAGGTGCCCCGCCAAAGAGAGAAGGGTTTTGCAAAAGGACGGGCAAATACTCGGTAAGAGGCAAACCCGAGCCCAAGGTCGTCCTGAGGAGGCACGGGCCCCCGAGGATATAGACGGAGAGGGAGATCGATCTCCTCCTCCGCTGATGCCTCCTTGTCATTCATGAACTTATTAATTTCAGAGAAGGACATGGCTGAGGTTGGCTCGTCCGACCTTGGGGCCTTTTCCAGGGACGGGGAGAAGAGGGTTCATTCTCCGCCCTCCTCTCCTAAAAAGAGAAAGAAGAAAGATAAAAATACCAAAGAGACTAAGAGTTCCTCTAATTCCGAAATGGTTCTGGGTACGGAAGGTTCTACTGCCCTTTCAGTAGATGACCAGGCCATGAATAGCACGCCCAGCATCTAGGTGCCCTTGGGTCGGGATACCCAGACCAGGAACAAGACGAAGAACGTCGCAGATTAGTTGAGTGGAGCCAGTTGATGTCAGGGGCCTCATCGAGAGGCTTTTAGGCGTTTTCGAGCCTGTCGGCTTCAAACGTTTCCTGATTTTTCATTCTACTCTTGGAAACATGTTGTCTAAAGGAGATATGCTACATCAGTGCGAGGCATTAGTTACGGTTCTTAGTAGAGAACCAAAGGTCTCCCATTTCTTGAACTGGACCCTTCTGGTGAATGCGGTGGACCTTGCTCAGGCGCCCATGGGTGGTTTATGCGAACGAACTTGTGGACTACTTCTTAGAAGATATCACAGAAGAGCTAACCAAGCAAGGAGCGGTCATGGTCGAACGTGCGATGAAAAACATTTTCATCGCACATTTGTTCGTCATAGGCTCGCTGACTTGTTGCGTGCTGGTTGATATCGCTACCGTGTCAAGTCATTCCTGCACACAGTGCGGAGGTGTTATAGATGCTATCCCTTCAGCCATACAAATCGAACTTATAGACGTGCCAAGTCGGGTGAGCCCGAAATCTTCGAAAACTGTTCAAAGGCATTGCATGATAAATCTGTATTATACAGTTCTAAATGTGGAAATATGACAAGACGCACCTTGCTTGTTCGAAGCAATGTAGCTCGTATCATTTCAAGAATATCTTAGCCGTTCAGGCCAAGGAATTGGTCCTGTTGCACCCTGAGCAACCTAGAACATCGTATGCCACTCAAGTTAAGAAGGCACCATCTACCCCTGGCCACTCCAGGCCTATCCGCACGGTTACTTCTGCACCTATTCTTAACCCTTATGTGGGTTTAACTCTCTCGAGCCCTTAGCTGCACGGGCTCACGCCCCATATTTGCTAAACCAGGATCTCTCCTCATCCCTCACGTGACCATTTCCCGAATCAGCCCCGCTCGCCAAAGGTTCTGAGGCAGAGGAAAGCAAATACTTGCATGGCGATCCCAACCTTCCCCAGTATGCCATCAAAGGCGACAGAGCCTTGAGCGCCTTCGACAGTCAGCAGCTCCGGAGTTATGCCTCCAGGAAGTATATGGCAGTACCCGTATATGGCAGTACAGGGGACCATGCTAGGCGCGTGCACCCTATCAAGGGCATAAGGGTTTGTGACCTCCACCACCACGGGATGGGGGCCGGGCAGGTAGATGCTTAATTTAAATCAGGCTTTACGTCTCCGTTCTTCTACCCTTCTTCTTCTCACATTAAATGCCAATTTTTAGGCAGTGGTAGGGCAGCTACACCTGGAGAAGAGGTGTATATATATTTCTGCATTCATTCCACCATCAGTACGGTTGCCGAAAACATTTGTCTTCTTGGGATATTTGAACGGTAGGTCCCCACTCGGGAGAGACTACACAACCATACACAGGGGTCAGGTCCTTTCATTCCTGATCGAAGAATAGGAGATTGGGATCCTAAATGTAGATGAGCTTAGGCATCACTGCAAGAGAACAGCTTCATTTCCATGTCTTGATCTTTCCCTGTACTCCCCGGGAGCACAGCTTGATTTTGGGTGAGAAGTGTTGGATGACATCATGGTAGTGACCAATTTCCAATTCAAATATCATTTTATGGGTCGCTGCTGCATAAGAAACTACCTCGGCAGTGCCTAGAGTGGGTGAGATGGTATGCATTTCACGAAATGACTATTTTCTTTTTGTTAGTCAAGGAGTTTAGGGCGATTGATGAGGCTGTAGAGTTCTTTTGTGGCAATATATTCTCCGTGGTCTAATAGCCATTCCCAGAAAGTCTGGCCTTTGAGCACAACGTCCACTTTTTTGGTGGTTGGCCGAGTGTGAGAAGGCCTTCAGACACAAGCGATATGCTTGCATGTGCTCTAAGCGCCTCTCGCACGATTTCACCGTCAGTGAAATTCGTCGAGCTAGGGCTAGGTTGCTATATTTTTTTAAGCAAGCCCGACCACTCTTCTTGGCAGGTATAAGTGTCTTCACTTAAAGGAAAAACCCCTCTTGGAACTATGTAGAAGCGAGTTAAAAGATTCGGGGCAAGTTCGTGCAGGAACTCCTTACGTTCTACAGGATAGCGCAACCGTGTTCTGACAAAACAACGTAATTTCAAAACTAATGATTTGAGATAATTGAAATTTTTAAAATCTTTGTGCCTCGACACCAGGCTTTTCTAATTGAAAAGTTGATTGTGAATTGAGTAAAGTGATTTGATGAATTATTCAGATATCTTAATGTTGTAATTAAAACTCCAATTTAACTGCAATTTTATAAGTTTTTTATTTTAAGTAAACATAAAAAAAACTTTATATTCTGGAAAAACGACGCAAAGTAAGTTACGTCATTTTATCAGAACAAAACGTGTACTTTTCTTGTCTGGCGAAGCGAAAATGAGTTTCTTTTCCTTCACTATATTTCCACAGAACGGCCCAGGACCGTTCTGTTATAGCTGGACAGGTCCAGGACCTGGTCCAGGACCTGTCCAGCTATAACTGGAAATATCTTTTTCTCAGTATTGCATAAAGGTTTTATTTGAAAAATGGATGAAATAAATTTACTTTTATACGAACTATTATGATTATATTTCTGGTAACACATCAATTACATAACTAAAACAATAGACTTTTAGAATTGAGTAGAAAAATTATTGCATACATGTATCAGAAAGATTCGTAAATTTTAACTTAATTTGTACTATTGATTAAACTAAAAGAAAATAGAACTTGTATTCATGAGGAATATTTAGACATTTCTCTTATACCGTAAATGAAGTTTATTATTATTCAAAATCAGTTTGAAGGTCATTTGATTTAGAATTTACTTTCAAGTTGTGAAAGAAATGTTGATATATATTTGGGAGTAATGCACAAAGTTTCAATATTTCGCGTTTTTTAATATCTGGAATACCTCTCTGTTCCAAATACAACGGGGCTGTTGGAAGAAGACTTTGTACATTTTTAGCTTTATCCTTTTCTTTCAGATTCGTCAGAACATTTTGTTTCATAAACGATACTTCTTGCCAGTCACCACTGTCATTGTGGGCTTGTTTAATAAACATATCAAAACTGCCTCGTCGAAATTGGGCAACCTTCACTTTTTTCAAGTTTTATTTAGTTCGGAACATTTTTCTTGTCATTTGTGTGGGCAAATAAATTTTTATGATCCACTGTTATAATTTTCAAGTTCTTGCGGCTATGACCAATTACACCAATGTAATCCTCAAAATCACCGATTGTGCTTTTCTGTTTTAACGCCTTGCTAATGCAAGCGTGCACACTGTAGCATGGCACATAAGAATGCCCAGGTTCAAAGTATTTTATTGTAATTGTTACTGTCTCAACTTCGGGTGTATTTATTAGTTTCACTAGAGTTGAAAATAGAAGCCAACATTTATTTTGACTTGCACAGTTATCAGCATAGATAATAATTTCTCTTTCTCTTCGAGCTTCTTTGAGAAGAAAATGGCAATACACACTTGCAATGTTAGCTGCTGAACGTCCTGCCTCTCCTTCATGCCACACCACAGCCCAAGCATTTGTATTTTTACCTGGCTGGGCAAATGTTTCATTAAAGAGAAGAAGCTTTCTTGAAAAATAGTAATTTTTAGTCGGTACTTTAGGCATTAACAACGCTTTCTGCATGTCAACTGTTATAACAAATAAATCCTTGCGTTCTGCATCAGAATGGAGCCCCATTCTGCATTGTTTTGCATTTTCTAGCTGTACAGGGATCTGACTGCAATGAGCACAGTCACAAATGGTACATGAATGATCCTTTTCTTTATGCTTTTCACTATGTTTCATACAAAGTGCGCATTTATCTTGATCAGAAATGCTTGTTGATACTTTCAGACCCTGAAAAATTTTGAAAAAGTATGGCCAAGAGCGCATTTTGTAAGCCAGTCCATTATTTGATTCTTCAATATAATGATTAAAAATCTTAATAGGGGTAACATCAGGTGGTAGGTATCTACGGTTTGGGGCATGAGCTTGTCTGCAATGAGACACGCACGGCTTATAAGACTCGATAAATTGTATGAGATTAGTTCTATATTCTTCAGAAAATTTATGAGCTGGAGGTTGTTTTCCTTTCATGTCTGGAAAGGCAGCAACTGACGGATCAATTTGATGCTTTTCATTTGCATTTATCACTGCTCTTACAACCGAATCATGCTTATACCCAATAGTAGAGAGAAAAAACTCCTTGCAAACTTTTTCATTTCTCAAAACGTATGTAATACTTCTGTTTCTCTGTGATGCAATACCTACTGATTTACGCTGTTGTTTAACATTTTGTACGGATCTTTCGATGAAATCACGTCTTCTTTGTACCTTCAGTGTCCAGTATTCTGAGTGGATGCACATTTTTTCCGAGTCAGTTGGCTTGATATTGGATTGTCACATCATGTGTCGAATGATAGGCTGCGCGCCAGCAGCTGCAGCAGCTGCAGCAGCTGCAGTCCTGAAATACCCTATTTAACACGTTCTAACATCTTATATTTCGTTAAAATGCCGTAAAATCATTTAAGCTCCTTTTTCATGACATCAGCGAGCATTTTCGATCCTTAAAGAATTACGTGTTGTTTTACCGTACCATTCATGAACAAACACAAACAAATGTGTTGTTTATGGGCTCTTCTACCTCTGTATGTACAATGGATAGACAAATTTGACCCTTAAGATATTATAAAATAAGGTTCAGTGATTCAAAAAATGCATGTTCCGAGAAACTACGCATTTGACTTTGCGTTGTTTTGTCAGAACACGGTCGCGCAGCGGACCCGCAATCTTGGACCCCGCGTCGGTGGTGGTGTCTTTCGCAAACATTTACTCCACATTAGCTAGTCGGGATGATGCTCTGCTAGAATTCAATATACGTCGTGATATCGCTGAAGTCTGCTGAGTCGAAGAATATTTCAACGACAGGTTTCCGTTGATAGAGTTGCGTTCCGCTCCCTCTTCATGCGCGGACACTGCCCCTGGTTCGAACGCTGTTCCGTAATGCCATGCTTCGACACCTATGTGAGCGAGTCATGGAATTTTTGTTAGATTTATTCCACTACATCTGAACAAATGGTATCCCACCAGGTTCCTGGCTAATGGGCTGGCCTTTCGCAAATGATGGAGGGATTACTCTACCCCGGCCAGTTTCCCCCCAATTTCTCCAACCTCCTGCGTGTGCAAGTTGATGGATAATTTGGCATAAGTTAGAAAACCTTTTTCCTGGACATTGGAGGCCACCTGTATTCTGCGCAGTGCGGCTTCCACAAGTATCACTCTAAGTTGGATGTTCCGCTCTACTGTAAAATGCTAGCGTGAATTACGGCAACTTTTGCCCTTTTAATCAGTCCCCAGATGGGCTGTAAAAAAAATGCTGGAAAATGCTATCTGCGAGGCCTTCCTTAGCAGGCAGCACCAGGCCACGGCGTTTTTCCATCTAAAGAGTCGTACCGTTTCCTTGCTTTTTTTTCAACCAACGTCTTCTCCGAGAGGGCCATATTCGCAGCCTTAGATTATCTTGTACCTACGCTATGGACATTTTTCGTATCGTGAGTTTCATCACTTTGGATCCTGATAGGGTCATTGCCTTGTTTTTCTACCGATTCTTTTTTCGTGAAAAACTTGTCTATAGCTGAGAGTTTTACGCATCCGGGGCCGAGTGTGTTTTGCGGAAAGTGGACTCGATCCACCACATCAGTCTTAATCTGGCGCCTGGTGCCTTTCGTACGTCCCTTATTGAGAGCCTAATTGTCGATGCCAGGGATGTGCCATTAGCTCTGCTCAGTACAAATTAAATTATGTGCTTATAGAAGTGTGCCAGCCGTCTTCCTCAGTCACCTACAGCTCTCACTGCATTCACGGCAGATCTCGACGGTGCCTATGACGCCGAGGGCTAGGAGACGCTTTCGAGAGCGCGGTGTAGCACACGGGCCGGTGGCGCCTCTGGTTCTACCCAGGACGCCACCATGAAGGCTACCAAATTTGAATATTTGTCACCACGCCTCTGCTCTCAAAGCTTCTACAGCGCCAGGAATATTGCGCCTTCATCCGCAGGGGAAATATCTTTCTTCCACAAAGACCTGTTTTTCTCTAGACACATTGCATATTACTCTTCATTACTAATTACTCTCCCTTCTCCTCTCCCCTCTCCTTGACATCTTTAACATTTCTCGCTTAACTGATGCAAACACGTTCAATTTCACTCATGTTGCTAAAGAAACCCACCCTAAATCATATTAAAGGGGTTCATTTACTAAAGTTGTCACCCGACTGTCTCGACAAACTCCACCAAACATACGGTTTCTCCCAGAGTTTAAGTACTCCCTTTATATGTAGGTTTTGTATCAGTTGTGCTTGTATCGGGCATGTTGTGGATATTTGCTGAACAGTGTATAGTTCTTTGTGGCAACGGTGGAAGATGGCTTCATAGGTCAAGCTAGTAGAGTGTTTGTATCTTTATTGTATGTTTCATTTTGGATGCTGACCAGACCATTCTTGCAATGCCGACCTTTTTGTGACGAGGTAGGGATGTTTTTCTGGGTTGATATTTGGTGGGGTGGCGCTGATAGGGTGATTTGGACCCTGAAATAGAGTGATTGATGTTGTATCTGTGGATTCTTTTGTGGATAATGGCTGCCTGGTTTGGGGGGAAGGAGATTCCATGGAGTCTCTTGGTGTAGTAATTTAGTATATCCTGGGATCTTTGCACATGTTTCGTCGAGAGTGGTATGGGTCTTGCATGTATCAAAAGTGGGGAGCGGGGGAAACTTTCAAGTTTGGCATACTATCGATGAATTTCGTTCCAAGGATCGTGTTTTATGGGCATTACTTTTGTTTCAAAGTCCTACAGCTTCACCCCGTAGCGAGGTGGAGTGCCCGTACTATAGCTTCTCGGTTAAATTAAGCTTTCATTTGGTTAGTATAGTGCTTGTTGAGTGAATTTTCGATGATGACATTCCTGTCTTGTGTGAGTGTCGGTTGTCCGAAGCATTCTTATGGTTAGTGCGGTACTTGTTAATTGGAATGGTCGGAATTCGTGTTAGGAGGAGCCCAGTGGAATTTGTCAATTGATTTTCAGGTACTAGATCTTCTATGGTTTTGGAGATGGTCCGGAGTAGGGATTTAGGGCAAGGTCATTGGGTGGTTTGTATGTCTTGAAGATGGGTGTTATGTGGGGAGATTAAGAGACATTCGGAATAGAATTTTTGGAAAAAGAGTTGTTGCGAATTGTGTGAGGGAGGGGGGTGATGATGTCTCTTGGACCAAAGGGTTTTCGATGAATGTTTGATGTGTTATCAGGTTCAAGGCTAGGGGATATTTTGCCTGCTGTATAGTCTGGAATATTACTTCTGTATTAGATTGTGAGCGTGTCGTGGTCTATTGCAAATGAGTGAATGTGTGGGGGTTTTTTTGCTCCGAGATGTATCCTTTTACTATTTTCTTTACATAATGGTGTATGAGGATGTTTGCCTATTTGAAAAAGTTGTGTCTGTTTGCGTTCGGGTAGATGGCTTCGTACGTGTCCTATTTCCCTTCCCGTTAGAATTCTTATGTGACTTTTTGGCCTGTCATTTTATCTCTATCCTGATTACACTGGAAGCTAACCTCACATTGTCCCTCAACTCATACCCTAAGTCTGTTCAAATCCTTATCCCTGCTTACGAGTTCAACACGGAATCTCTGATAATTTCTGAAACTCATCCACGAAAAAAGGAGATTGGTTAGTGCCCCGTCTGACGTTGTTCGCTGTAAAGTTATTGTTCTTTTCTGAACCTGGTGGTCCTCAGATCGCTTTTTCTCACCTGCTAAAATTCTGAACGTCACATTTGACATCTAGTTTTCGTTTAAAGGTCATGTTACTCGTGTTTGGAAGTTTTTTCCTCTGCCCTCCATTCCCCTTTCTACTTTTCTTTAGATTAAACCTTTCTCGACTAAAAGTACCTTTACGTTTCGGCTCTGCTTCTTTGTTGCATATAACATGCATTATCTTGTGCTGCACGGGTGATTATGCCTTTTCAATCTGTGTCCCTAAGATGTGGAATGAAATGCCGGCCACCATATGGGCGGCATTCCATTCCACGTCTTAGGGACACATATCTTGGTGCCTTCGAGAGTTCCTTGTAAACCCATTTTATCTGTGAAGGATTCTCTTAGTGTTAGACAGACTCTATGAAGACTATAACTCTAAATGGAGTCTTATAAATACATTTTTATTATTATTGATAAGATTCATATCCATGGATTGACTGACACCAGACTCCTGGTGGAATCGGTATAAGTACCACGCTATCCTTCTAGAGTGCCACCGTACCTTCCAACCAGCTCCCTAAGAGATTAATTAAGAAATTTTCGTAGGAGATAAGTATACCACTCACACACATTTTTAATCCTTGTATCAAAAAGGGCGTGTTCCCCAAACTCTGAAAGGAGCCACTATCACGCCTCTGAAGAAGAAGCCCATGGTCATCCAACTAGGCGATCTTCGACCAGTTTCGTTGACTCCAGATTCCGGAAAACTTCTAGAAGGTTTCGTTGTTGGCTGTGTTCTTGAAACCATAACACCAGGGCTCGACCCAGATCAGTACGGGAACCGCCATGTTAGTTCCATCACCCACTACCTTGTCAAACTACTCGACAACGTTCTTATAGGTATTGATCAACCTCATTATATTGCCGTAATAACTTTAGTGGATTTTACTAAAGTCTTTGATTTTGTCGATCATGTAGTTGCAGTTCGAGATGTGGTTTTATTGGAGTGCCGTCTGGGCATTCCAATTAATAAAAACCTCCTGGAAAACTAAATATATATATCATCAATTATTATGTTTAAAATTCATATCATGCAATTCTTTTACTTTGTCAATTAAATCGTTCAATTATTTTACTTAACTTTTGTAAATTAAATCATATTTTATGTACAACTTAATAATTAATTAATTCATTTATTTTACTTGTCAATTCATTTAACGTACTATTGTTTCAAACAACATCTCTTAAAATTTCACACACAAACAAACAAACACACGCTTTCAGCTCAACCAAATGGAACACTATTCCTTCCCATTCGACTCTCGCCATTCTTCGCATAAAGGTCGGTAATCATTCCTTCTACAATTAGTCATTTACCTCCAAACAAATCATACTTAGTTTAATTCCACATCCTCTCACAATTCTCCGCAAACTGCCATACGAGAATAGGTCCTAATTCTATTTACTTCTCGTATTGCAGACCCCTAATTCACAGTCCATCATAGTCACCATATTATTTCATATTTATTTCACTTCACATCTTGTTACTTTAATTCATAATTTACCATATCTTACATTGTATACCTAATCTAACTTATCTCATTGTGCATCCGTTGATTTTATGAATATATTTATATTTTTTTAATTGTTTTTCTTAATACCTAGTTCAGAATTTTAAATTTATTTCGCTTTCGTCTTAGGCCTAAAAACTAGCAGACGACGATTTTCATCAAACAAATTTATGGTAATGGTTTTCGAAACGCTATTTAGGCTGATTTATTAACCGAAAATAAATCCCATTAATAACCATATACTATAATGGTCAGCATAGAAAAAGATATATAGATGCTTTGTCTGAATTTCAAAATATAACTTGTGGGGTTCCTCTAATAAACAATTTAGCACGTGACAACGACATTCACATGAAGTTTGTAGACGACCTTACCTTGGCTGAAATTGTATATATCAAGAACGGCATTAACTATACAATGCAAACTACACTCGATTATCTCTCCAATGATTGCGAATCCACTCTTATGGTGATTAATCCTGTGAAGTGTGAGGTTCTGATTCCATCTCCCCCTAAAAGCCCTATTATCTACTCACATCTACATCTCAGTGGAGTAGATTTACCAATTGTACATGAGTGTAAACTATTAGAAATTTACATCAACAACACCCTAAATTGGAAAACGCACGTTGAATATCTAATCAAAAAGGCAAACAAATGTATTTATCATCTATAGGGCCAAGCGATTTAAATTCAGGGTGAAAACTATGTTTACACTCTATACTTGGTTCCTTCATACCAGTTTATAGTACGTTGTGCCCGTGTGGCAATCAGGATTGACGGCACAGCAGACACTGTATTGAACGAATACAAAAGAGAGTTTTCCGTATCATTCTTGGTGATCATTATACGGATTATGAAACAGCGCTTGGTATTCTTGAGACGTCCACATTTCAATAAAGGCGGGAGCATCTCTGTCTTAAGTTCACAAGGTGTGTCTTGGAGTCTGAGCTCCATAGGAACCCGCTACAACCATACCTACATCAAGTACACTATCGGAATACCAGGAGGGGTTCAAGAAATTTCAGATCTATTAGGGGCAGAACCACACGGTACCGCAACTCTACAATAACTTACTTAGTGAAATTGTACAACGCAACGATATGAGTCGAGACTATGTGATAGTAAATAAGTGTATTAACTTCACTTTATCAAAATATTAGTATCAATTATATTATGTACAAATATTAATAATATATAAGTTGAATTTTGTTAACTAAGTCGCCATGCTTAAAAATATTTTTGTAACTTTCTTGGAAATAAACCATTTATTATTATTATCATTATTATTATTTGTTAAGGGGGGGGGGGGGAGAGAGAGTGTGTGTGTGTGTGTGTGTGTGTGTGTGTGTGTCACGCGGACGCAGAGGCCTAGGGAGTATTTCACAGACGAGAAGACCTTCAATCGGCGTCTTTGGGTAAACTTCCGGGTCGATAAGACGAGCTGAGACGAGCCAAACTGGAGCCCGGGAAAATATCAGCGAGAAGGTGGGTGCGAAGTTCACGTCCGCCGCTCCCTTTCAGATGGAGTGGGGCGCGCTTCCGTCGGCCGGTGGAATTGCTTCCGGTGACCCCGTATATAATTCCCAGCATGAGCATGAGAAAATCAGTATTCTCCAGTATTCGCCAGAATCAGCCAAGGACACGTCGTGCAAATTCTCAAGCGACTCCCATACCCCAATGTCTCTCAGGCAAGAAACATTTAGTCAGAATTAACGACAGTCAAGCAACGTGAAGACTCGTCCATCTGCAATAACCAGCTCAGCTCCTTCTGGCGAGAATAATCCCTCGATCCCAACCCTCGAGGCTCACCACGGAAATTATAAGACAATTACGTTTTCTCTCTTATCAACTTCGACGAGGCACGACGCGATTCGTCCTCGAAGATTCACTCATGATTCCCTCCTCCCGTTTTCTTTTGGTTAGTCATTTATGCATGCTCGCGGCGCGTGCCGAAACATCTATTTAAATCAATTTTGCTTTCCAATTAGTCCGGTGTATTTCCCATAGTGTCTCCTTTGTTGTAAAATTTTATTGTTTGTAGAGTATTAAAGATTATTTTTGTTTCCCCAGTTTGATTCTCAGAACCACATAGCCATTTGACTGAACTCGGCCAAAGGTAGAATAAGCACTCGTATATAATTTCCTTGTGACACACGCCAAAAAGGGGCATCCCTCCGCGCCTGCTTGTCACCTCATTTTCCCGCATCCAGGGAGGCAAGTGAAGGTCAGGGAGCTCATACCTGACCTACGACATTATTAGAATCATTCCCAATCAATGAGCTGAGGGGAATTCTACCCCGCTATCCTCAAGGGCTTCCTGCTGGCACTTTCATTGTCCCACATTGACTTCCTTTCCTTCCGCATCTTCGTTTTGCACAATTCTCCCCCTTTTCTCACTGTTTGGCTGGAGAGACTCAATTCCTCTTTCCTGCCCGACATTGGGCAGGAAATGTTCAACCTTTCAAACCCATAATATTTTGTTACCTAAATATGTAACATTAATCTGATATCTTACTCTTTCTCTAAGTTCCCCCTTTCTCTTTACTAAATTAGGGCATCTAAAAAAGGTAATTTTCCTTCACTTTATTCTTCAACCATAAAGGAAATGAATGGGAAGGAGTTTAAAGAGCTAAGAAAAGAATTTATGGCTATTGAAAAAGAGTCGGGATAAACCTATTTCTAAAATATAGAAGAAACCGAACCACTCCGTTCAATATGTAAATGAGTTCTCCAACCAGTCTTTTACGTTAAAAAGATGTTATATTGGTACGAGTATGTACCTATGGGAACCTGCGTATTTGTGATAGGACTTTTTATTAATGAAGAATTTCAAAACATTAATTTTTTTTCGGATTTGGGGGCACAAAGATAATTTCATAAAGAAGGCTCCATGTAAATTAGAGAAGTTTATTATGGTAGTAGCAGCGGGAATAAATCCAGGGCTAAATTTCTCAAATTTCCTCTTAACACCACTGTAATATCTTTCTTCCCCCACAGGGCCTTTCTCATCGTCTTTGTTCACTCGCACTTTATTATCCCCTGGGTTTATTGAACATGCTTAATTTTCCCCATTTGATTGATTTGGTAATGTAGAATTTATTTCTTTTCAATAAAATTAAATCTCCGCTCGGGCAGATACAAACGGTTCCCAAAGAGTGAATAGTTAAAAATGTAAGGAAGGAGCGAGACTTCTCTGAATTATAAGCCAAATAAAGCACGGCATTCGACAACCGAAGAATTTATTGACACGAAAGGTTGGAGTCAGGATGTACCTGAAGACTCACTCTACCCATAACCGTAAATCACCTGAGAGGGGAACGGAAGCGAGGGGGTAAAAATCGTATTTTTTCCCATTCAAAGGAAAGAAAAACCAGAGGCTGAGTCAACTCCGAGACGTGGAGGTTATGGTTCTGTGATGAACATTTAATTGCTGGGGAGTTTATCCAAGGCGTTTAGTAGGGAGGACCTTTCTAAAGAAATTCTACTTTTTAAAAATTATGGTTTTCTTTAAAAGTGGAAACTGTGCGAAGGAAGTTTCCTTAGTGGTGAGATTGATTTTTCTTAAGGGCTTAACGCCATTATTTACCGGTTATAATTTATCCAAGCGTGGGAAGGACTGCGGAGGAGAGCAGACAGGTGAAGAAAAAGAAGGAGAATACCAAGAAAAGAATCTGATGAAAATAAAATAAAGAGAATTTTTATAATAGGTATCATAGACCATTAATACCGAGTTAGGAAAAATTTATTTGAAGAATCCAGAAGTACTGAAATCTATAAACGCAAATTGAACCCAGCACTGGGTTTGAAGTGGGTTCTGTTCTCAAGAACAAAAACAAACGAAACATCTCTTTATTTAAAAAAAGTAGAATTCCAACAAGGGCATTTCTAGTTTTTAAAAGTGGTTTACAAAGAAAATAATTCAGTTAGAGGAAGTGAAAAGGAAAGAACTAAGCACTGGGAGACACATACAAGGGAAACTAGGGAAATAGAGGTCATGCAACTCGACCAATAAAATCATCTGACTTGGTGGGCATGAAGACATTGGGTGTAAAAGAAATGAGCTTAAATAGAAGAAAAAAGGTAGGTAGCAGTGAAATGAATAAACAGAAGGAAGAGGAAAACAATGATGGTCGCAGTTTCTCATTAAGAAGCCCCGCCATAAGAGGCCAGAATAATCTTGGCTCCTTGCCTCGCTTTTTGCTGTTTATCTCATCCATTTTATTTTCGCTCGTTCGCATCTCGTTTATTTATGGCTTGTTTGAAGTTCAGGAACAACTATCACAATCTGGATTCTTTTCGGTCGCCTCCATAATATATAGTAACTTCTAACAAACGTTATTCCCAAAGAGAGAGACAACAATGCAAATACCCCCATTGGTTCTTTCTTTTTAAGCGAGCGAGCTCTCACGCTCCCTTAAATTCAATGGTGTCAACGCTGCAGCCCTTAAGAGCACTATTTAAAAGCGCATTATTAGTATTAAACTTTGTTTACTTGAGCCTAAATGTTGCGGTGCTTTATTTTGTTTTCGACACAACAGAATAGTTTATATTAACACTTCATCTTTCAATTTCATCGACGCCACCCAGGAAGGGATAAAATGGCAGCCTGCATCAGGAGGCTTTTGTGTTCTCCCGACCTCATCCTTCCTCAAGGAAGCCGGAAGGTCACGAGTTTTGAACTTCCTCCCGTGCAGTTTGTGTCGAGAAAGATGAATGCTTCCTCCCTCCCAAGTCATGTCAGACTCGACCAAAGATACCAAAAATAGGAAAGGAAGAAGTAGGGTGGGGTAAATTGGAAACATCTGACGCCCGGAGGTGCAAACGTGAATGAGTGTCTATGAAGGAGGCCCAAAGGCGAAAAGAGATTAACTCGGCGATCTTTCCTTCAGAATTTGGTGGGGCAGAGGCCGTCTACTTCGGCCCTTCCTCCGAAAAGGAGGGAAAGCAGAAACCTGCAAAGGGCATTAATTCATATTTTTAAGTACCAATGCTTTCGTACGAATTTATTTCTGAAGACTTTCAATGTATCCTTTTATCTCTACCATTGGATAAACTACGGATTAAAAGGCCGTTGAAAACTCTTCAAAACAAGAACCATATAAAAGAGGCTAATCATGAGTAGTGATGGAAATAAGTGCTATGTAATAGGCACAAGTTCCGTTCCGTCTTTCTCAATAGTAATTTATAATTTAACGTAGGATCCGTAACATGTCATTGCAGCATATGGTAGCTACTGCAAATTCGACCAGAATTCAAACTCCATCTGGCTGTTAGCAACACCTAGTGTGGTTCAACTTTACATAGCTCGAAAGCGGTGTTTTCACTCAGCAACGCTGTAGCACCTAAAATTGTAGCACCAGATATCACCATTGGCATACTTGACCATGTTGTAGATCAAAAGATATAAGCATTGACATGTTTTACTATGCTGTAGATCATACACTTTTGTTGGATTACCACCAAAAGGTTTACTAATGCAATCACTTTGTCACGTGGCTAAATCCTACCACCGAAAGCGCTCTAACCTCCATCTTTGCATTACTGGTCCCGAGGCGGTGCACAAAGACGGACGTGAAAACGGTGAAATGCGTAAATAGAGTTGAATCTCCATTTGATCCCCCCAAGTAATACTTATCTACCTTCCTTAGGAAAGAGTCTTGCTCTTTCAGGTTTAAGTTGTCTACAAATTGTTCCATGTATGGTAAAGTGGAATTTTATAATTTACTTCTATGGTATAGTGAGATGTGTCATCTAAATCTTAAAAAAATAAGGGAAGCGTTCGCAGACTTTTATATAAAGAATAGTTTACTACTACCATTTTATGGCAATCGAGATCAACATGTAAGATCGAAGAATATAGTTTCAAGGGGATCGCAAAAAGGTTAAATTGTGGTTTACACGACCCAGTATCTCCTGTGGCTTTTTAACTAATTACCCTCATCTCTTGATTATCCCATGTCCATCATTTGGGTCCAGGGCTCTTCTTGATAATGTTCAGCTAATACCAGCGACAAATAGGGATCTCTTCCTCAACCTGCTCAATTCAGGGTATGATAACCGCAAAAAGCGCCCGTTTTGCTAATTATGAAGGCGGTGAGAGTGAGTGAAGGGCAAGTAGTTAGATTCACCTCAGAGAACATCGAAACGTGAGTGTTTGCCTGCGTCTGCGACACCAAGGAGAGTCGTCAACAAGATAGAAAAGTCCCCAATCTTCTTTCTGTCCTTTATCGTGTGAAATATCCAACGACATGAGGTTTCGCCTCCAAGGTTGCTGCTGCCTGCCAACCTTGGGACTTATAACAAGGGTGGTTAATTGGATTCTGACATCAACCACCTGCAGAATGGTTTTTCGAAAAATAAGACCCTCATGTTTTACTATCAAAGGACTTCAATTCAGGCCAATTTAACCGTCTAAATCGGACTATGTGGTCAGCTCCTGAGTCCAGCTCTCAGCTTTCATGATCGAGTTGTACTGTGATGGCCCATGGAATTCTACTTTGGCTTAGACCAAAGTCTCTGGTGGGACTTCTGTGACTTCTCTGCATGATTCTTCTTCCTAGATAAGGAGGTATGTTCCTTTAGTAATAGTATCCTCTTTTCTATGTCAATTGAGAATAATTGTTGATTTTTCTCCCGGTCTCTAAGTCTTAGGATGCATTATGGTGGGTGGGCCCACGGGGTCCATTTACTTTGATGTTAGTGGGGATCTGTTTCTGCAGGATGTGAATAGGCTATTTACTCCTGTGGGATTAAGGCATGATCTAATCCTGCGGAATGGCGATTGTTCATGGACAGCTCAACGCGTTCTCAAAGCAGTGTTACTACACAATGGAAACCCAAATCCATCTTTACCTCTTGCAGACTTAATACAGAGGAAAGAAGACTATGATAATGTTAAAGAGCTTCTTGACAAAACAACTATGATGAATTTAAGTGTGATGTTTGCGGGGACTTCAAGATACCTGCCTTCTTGCTTCGTTTGCAAGGTGGATACACAAAATATTCGTGTTTCTTTTGCTTATGGGATAGCAAATCTGATGACCGTAATTACCGAAGAGTTCAGTGGCTCCCGCGACCAAAGAAAAACAGCCAGGGAAGGTAAATGTTTTCAGACAACTTCTTGTGTAGCCTGTCAAGGTTTTATTACCTGCACTTAATATTAAATTCGGATTGATAAAACAGTCCATCAAGAAATACGTCTCATATTTCCAAAGCTTTCAGAGGCTAACTAAGATCAAGGGTGTATATTTGTTGGACCACAAGCAAACGCAATGCTTAAGTCTGAGAAACTTGAAAGAGCGATGGTCAAAGTTGAAAGAGAAGCATGCTGTGCATGTTGCAGTGTAGTTCATGGATTCCTAGGGAATCACAAAGATCAAAGCTACAAGCAGCTGGTAGCGAAGCTTATTGAGAGCTCCATAGACTTTGGTTCTCATATCTCCTTGAAGGTGCACTTTTTGCATTTATATCTAGTTTTCTTTCGTGAAAACTTGATGATGTCAGTGAGGAGCATGGCAAGTTTCCATCAGGACCGTAACAATTGAGAGAAGATACCAAGGATGATGAGATACTGCTATGATGGGATACTATATTTGTTCTAGTCAGAAAAGATAAAAACGTTCACACTAGAAATAAACAATCTTCAAAGCACTTCTATTGTAAATATTTTTCATTATTTCTTGCTTTTATTTTCTTTACACTTCCTAAATTCGTTGTAATACGTGAAAATACACTTGATACTGTCTCAATATCCTTACCAAATCGGAATAGATTTGGAAGGAGCTGAAGATAGGCATCTTCTCTCGTTCCCCGTTAGATATTTTTTGGCAGGAGACCTGCCTAACCTCTTGGGTTCTAAAGGATTTGCGCACCCACCACCACGGGATGCGACCGAGAGAAAGATGTGCGAATTACACCCGGCATGATGTCTCCGTTCTTCATTTTACTTTAAATACTTCCTTTCAGACAGTAGCAGTGCAGCTGCAGCTGATTAGGAGGTATACTGTTATTTCTGCGTACATCCCACTATGAGTTGACTTCGACGCGAGGGACTTCCGCCGCACCATGGCACGGTTGCCGTGGCCCATTCTACTACTCGGGGATCTGAATCCTGGGTGCTAGGTCCTAGGCGACCAGATCGACATGCTCTGCATAGATTTCTTAAATGTGGATGAGAACCACTTCATTTTCCTGCACAGTGTTTTTCGATCTGGAGAAGGCCTTTGATACCGCATGGCGATACGGTATCATGGAAACTCTCCACAAGATGGGGGCGAGGGGATGTCTTCCAATCTATATTTCTGAGTTTTGGCGAGATCGTCGATTCGGCGTACTGGTGGGAGGGAGCCCTCTCTGACCAAAATGAGGAGGAAGAGGGTTTCCGGAGGGAAGTGCCCTGAGCATCAACGGCATCAGCTTGGTGCTACCGGAAGATGTTCTCACTACGCTCTACGTGGACGACCTTTCGATTTATTTTGGTGCGGCCCAGATGACAACTCTAAAGCATCGACTCCAACAGGCATTGAACCGCGTCTCTCGCTATGCCGAAGTGCACATATTTCGTTTCATTGACTATTTGTCGCCATGCATCTGCTCACAAAGCTTCCATAGTGCCGGGAGTATTGCAAAAGACGTTTTTGCACCATAATTAATTTCACGCTAGTTTAGTGCCAGTGTACAAGGTTGGTTTCAAGTCCGAATAGGTGGTCGGCTTCCATGCCATATCCCCTATATTTGAATTCAGTGAAGCTCTACTAGGCATTGCGTCTGCTTTTACGCCAGAGCGGGTTCCAATATACTGATCAATGCAGGATATAATGCGCCGTGGCTTGTTCGGAGAATAGATTGTGATCTTTAGTGACTAGCAATGCGGCCTTAGGGGTATCGGGGCATTGGAATCTCCGAACCTCCAGATTCACGTTATCCGTGGTTTTATGATTGCCATGAGCCAGACGACATTATCTTTTGTGGGTTTCTATCATATACCCCGCATGGGGGTACCCTTTGTAGCCTGTTACACTTGATATACAGAGGAGCTGCACGTATTCGTGACTTTAACTCTATGATGAGTCCTGTGAAGTTGTTGGTGCGCTTTCCCCTCGTGCACACTCTAACTACCATTTTATTATTATTATTGGTAGAGCTGGCAGCAAGGAGGGCTCAGACCCAACCTCGGCTAAAACCAGGGGCCTCTCCAACCTCCCACAGCGTGAACGTTTTTTATACGTCGAAACGGCCACGCGCCTCCACCGAGTCGTTAGACTCACAGAAGGCAACTCCAGCGCCTTGTTCGGCCAAAAGAGCACGGGGATCTGCCTCCGGGAAGAGTACGGCCATTCCCGTGAAGGTCTTATCTTTGAAGGGGCCCCTGCATTTCCTTCAAGATAGGCCTGGGGGCATATTTCTTAAATGGAATTGCAGCGGACTCTAGGCCCACTGGGAGGAGCTGCGGAGGCTTGTCTCTTCCCCTTCTTCATTAGCAATGTTTTTGCAGGGGACTGTTGTATGCATGTCCCCTGTCCACCCTCCCGGGGTATAATGGTTTAGAGACCCCACAACCACGGTATGGGAGCCGGGCTGGAGGATGCACCATTTAAAACCGAGCATGATGTATTCGTTCTTCTCTTTGCTTTAAATACCTCATTTCAGGCGGTAGCAGTGCAACTGCAACTGAATATGAGGTATACTGTTATTTCTGCGTATATTCCACCGTCAAGCGACTTCGACGCATGGAACCTCCACCGCACCGCGCAGCTGTTGCCGAAGTCCAATCTACTACTCGATCAATCACAAGGGTCAAGTAATGGCCAACCTACTCCAAGAGCTGGAGATAGGTGCCCTAAATGTGGATGAGTTTACGCGTCACTGCCGAGAACTGCTTCATTTTCGTCTCGATCTATCTTTGTCTTCTCAGGATGCACAGCCTGATTTTTGGTGGGAGGTAGTCGATGGCTGCCACCTGAGACCTCTCCCCCCACTCTCGAGGTGGTGCTTGACGCGGCCGGTGTGGTCCGCATTTCAGGAAATGACTGAATTCATTCTCCAGGTCTAGGAGTTTACGTCAGTGGACGAGGCAGTTAAGTCCTTCTCCGGCAACCTCATCACCGTGAGCATAACTATTATTCCTATAACGTCTGGTCATTTTGTACACCAACCGCTTAGGTTGTGGTCAGTAAAGTGTCAAATGAGCCTCAAACAGAAGCCTTATGCATAAATGCGATACAAGTGCCACCAGGCGGGCATATTTGTCTTCACCTAACTGGAAGAACCCCATGGCAGAGGTGTGGAATTGAGTGGAGAGGATTTGGGGCAAGATCTCGCAGGACCACCTTCCCGTTCTCCAGGAGAATCAGCCCACAACCTCGGACCCGTGCTTTAGCTGAAGACCCTCGGATTGGACTTTACCTGAAGAAGCGAGAACACTCCAACAGCATGTTTACATTGAATGATTTGCGTTCCGATCTCACTTCCCCGTAAGGGGGCGAAGATTTGCCTTCCTGGCCGCCATACTGACGGGACTCAGGTTAGCCTCTTCTTCTTCTTTCTAACAGCCTGTGTTTTTACCCTACTTCCTACTTTCCTTACAATCTCTCCCATGACATTCTCTGGTCGGCCTCTAATTTCACAGGTTGACGCCGACCAGCTTCCTCTCAGCCAACCATCCCGGATCGGGGCTGATGGGGGAGGGGACAACACCCCATCGCCCCTGAACTCCAGCCTAGCGTGGCGGGTTGTTAACAACCTGTTTCATCCCTATCCACACCTCCCTCACATCCCCTTTCTTTCTCTTTTCAATTTCTATCGATTTTACGCCAAACCCAAGGTGGAGCCGTCATGCTGATGGGCTGCCAGGCCACTAGGTGGGAGGAGTGACCTCAAATGGTGGCAGCTGGCTTTGCCGGACCCTTACACACCCCTCGCAGAGCGAGCTACTGCATAGGGTGATTAGCGTTTGCGTCCCGTATAAAAATACAAGGTCCACCGGAAAAATGGAGGAGACCCTCCAAACTACTTCTAGTGGAGAGGAGGCCAGAAAGAGGGAGGCGCCCAAGGGCACCTCCCTCTTTCTAGCGGCAGTCCCTCCTTCTCTATCACAAAGGACTGCCAATAAAGCAGGCAGGCAGCTAATAATTGACTGCCCCCGGTGGGAGTGGTTCGAGAAGTCTAGCCCCCTTAGGGGGGCGAAGGAAGACAGGGCCGGTCGGACCGTGTCCACCAAAGACATGCAAGCGCGCACAGCGAACTTACAGTGCCCCCCTAGCTATCCCGATGGATGCCGGCTCGCGGTCCAGAATGCCCTAAAAGATACCTCGAAGGGGACCCATGATGTGTTGCGGGTGGACGCCCACTTGGAGGTCCCCCCTGAGATAGACATGGTCCCTGAGGTGACCCAGCTCCAGATAGTAGGACCTTCCACGGGGTCGAACACGGGCTCGGTACTAAGCACCGAACCCGAGTCCGCTCCTGAGCAAGGTCCTCCTCAGACGGCTCGGGCCCCCGAAGCCTTACAGGAAGAAGAGGAATCTCCTCCACAGCTATAGAAGGATCTGGCTGGGGCCAGTCCATCTGGCCTAGGGGTTCCGGCCTTAGAGGGAAATAGTGGGTTCATTCCGCGCCCTCCTCTCCTTTCAGTAAGCAACTAAGCAAAGATCGGCACCTCCGTCCCTGATGCTTCACCTGGTGGGGAGCCACAGACTAAGACCAAAAGTGCGCAGAGCGGAGAATCGATTACGCTGGGGCTCCTCATAGAGAGGCTACCTGGCGTTTTCGAACACGCTGGCTTCAAACGCCTCTTCGCCATTTGTTCCACTGATGGGTGCATGTTGGATAACGGCAACATGATCCATCAGAAGAGAGCTCTAGATAGCGTGATTGGTAGAGAACCGAAGGTAACCCGATTCTCGGACGGTAGCCTTTTGGCGAATGCGTAGAATGCCTCCGAGGCGGCCATGATTAGTGCCCTTCGGACACTTCATTGCACCCCGGTGAGTGTGACACCGGACTCAACCATGAACTTCACTTCCTGAAGGAGTAGTTTATGCGAGGGAACTCCTTAGAGCTGGCCGATCATGGAGCGGTCAAAGTCGAACGTGTGATGAGAAAACAGGGAGAGTCTCGAGACCCACCCCTTCACTCTTCGTCACGTTTGACTGTGAAAATCTCCCTGAGTAGGTGCGTGCCGGTGGTATCGCTACCGTGTGAATGCATACGTACCACTGCCACGGAGGTGCTACTACTGCCACCGCTTCGGCCATACTAATCGCACTTGTAGACGCGCAAAGTTAGGGTTATCCAAAGTCCATGTAAGTTGCCCGAAGGTCGCACACGATAAGTCCAAATCGTGTGTGGCCAAGTGTGTCAATT
This sequence comes from Ceratothoa steindachneri, assembly GCA_963969495.1. Classification (NCBI taxonomy): domain Eukaryota; kingdom Metazoa; phylum Arthropoda; class Malacostraca; order Isopoda; family Cymothoidae; genus Ceratothoa; species Ceratothoa steindachneri. The sequence continues at coordinate 181,602,311 of OZ018319.1, forward strand.
ACAGAGAGCCGCTCCCAGCTTCTTGGAAGCAATGTGGTGCGTATCTCCTTGGGAAGTAAATCCTGGCCGTTCAGGCCCAGGATCGTCTCCCATTTCGCAAGGCTAAGGAATTGCTCCTGGCGCGCTTGGCATTGTCAGGGACGTCTTATGCCTAAATGTTAAGAAAGACACACTCTGCTCCTGGCCCATCCAGGCCTACGAGCAGGGTAGTTTCCGCGCCCATTCGGTACCCTTTTACCAGTTATACCCACCCCTGGTGCTCCCCTGGTAAAGCCGGCGTCACAAAGGGTTCACAACAAGCCCCGACTAAAACCAGGGCTCCCCTCCCTTTCCCTATCGTGACCGTTTCTCGTACGGCAAAACGGCCGCGCTCCTTCGCCCACACCCAGTAGTAAGCTGGTAGGCTCGAAGAGAGTGGATCCTCTAAAAGAAGGACCCCCGCCCCCGAAGCCGCCTAGTCCGACTAAGGTTTCAAAGCGGAAGGAGAAAAAAATACTCGCATGAGAAGCCCAACCTCCCCCAATAAGTCCTCGAAGGTGACAGCACCTTCAGCGCATTGCCCGTCTAACAGCGCCCGGCGTATTCCTCTGGGAAGCGTATGGGCATTCCCGTGAGGGAATATTCCTTCAATTAAATTACTGCGAACTCCGGGCCAACTGGGAGGAGGTGGAGAGGCTCGTCAACCTACCGTTTCCTGTTAGCTATCTTTTTGAAGGAGACCATGCTGGGCACGTACTCCTTGCCCATCCTTCCAGGTTAAAAGGATTTTGCGCCCGCACGATCACGGAATAAGAGCCGGGCGGGAAGATGCGCGATTTACACCGGGCGTGATATCTGCGTTCTTTTCTTCGCTTTAGATCTCTCTTTTTAGGCAGTAGCTGTGCAACAGCACCTGTATAGGAGATATACTATTTCCGCATACATTTCACCGTCAGCCGACTTCAACGCGCTTTACCTCCGCCACGTCGTGTCGCAAGTGCCGAGGGCCTATCTCTTGCTCGGTGATCTGAACGGTAGATACCCCCTCTGAGAAAACTACTCGATTAACCTGATCGACGAGCTGGAGATAGGTGTCCTAAATGTGGATCGGTTTACGCATCACTGCCTGAGAACCACTTCATTTTCCTCTCTCGATCTATCTTTGTGCTCGGCGGATGCACAGATTGATTGTTTGACCAATACTGACTCTTACTTCCTTCTTGATTCTATTTAATTTTGAAATGGAGCGTTCACCACTACAGTTGGTAACTATTAGAGTTAAATAAATCTTCAACGCGATCTCCACCCAGCTGATTTGTCTCATTTTCTGTTATTGATATTTAATATAAACTATAATAAATTTTTATCTACATTAATAGGTTAAGCACATTATGTATAATACACCCCTAACTTACCCTACAGTCAGTAAAGGAAATACATATTTAAGAATCCATCTCCAAGACCTATTCAATTTATATGTTTATTTCTGCTGCACCCAGAAGGTCCGGATTTGGACCGCGGGCCGCCAGTTGAGTAGCCCTAGATTCTACGATGTACTACTATAGCATAATGCCAGACTTATTATACTATGCAATATGCTCTAGTGAAGTTTTCTATATTTTTCTTATATATAGTAATATCATATATAATAATGTAGCAGTTGACATCTTTGCAAGCTCCTACAAAGTTCGTAAAGAGGCAGTTGGCAATTTCCTGTCTGAGAAAATTATGCCTCTCGCCCAAAGTCCATTTTTGTACGACCTTTGATACCAATACGGTTACCTCAAAATCAAAGTACGTCTCCTCCCCACCATTAACAAATCAGAATAGACTTTCCCATCTCCCGAGTCCAGAGCACATTTTAACGATCACTTTTATCTCATCAGCGCTCCAGAGAAGGTCAGTAAAAATTAGCTCCCTAATTAATCATCAGTATATACAAAGTTCTAAAAATATTCAAAATGTAATTCCTTCCTTTGAATTCCAGTTCCCCTGATTTATAACTTCAAAAACCGTATCATCAAATCAGTTATATTCCATTATTTGTTGTTCAATAAATCTTGTTAAATTTATGAGTCAGTGATTTTGAAACCTTCCCGGTTGAAATAGTTATCCTTCATCACGTTTTCTCTTTCAAGTCCTTTTTTTATCTTTAAATTCATATAGCAAGGTTTAATGGCTGCTATCTAGGCAAGTTTTGTCATTAAACCCATCTCAATAGCTATGATAATAATAATAATATAAAAATCAGGAAAATGAATAATTATTTTGTTTCGGCCTTCTGTGCCTAAGGGCAAAAATTTAATTATTACTAATTTCTTACATCCCCGCGAGGCTCCCTGAAGCGCAGGGACCGTAGCACGTTCTACTAGATTAAACCAGCACTGGTCCTGGGCTGCTATGATAAAGCCCTGTTTCTGCCTTCAGTCCTGTAGCTCCTAGCCAGTTGTGTGTCTGTCTCTGGTCCACACCAGGTTGTTGAATTCGTTGGGGGTATTTGCCATGGATGTTTTTGGTTTCCCATCTGGATTTAAGTTGTTGCCCACTATGTTTGGCCTTGGTTCGACGAGCATAGTTGGTGTTTGCTTCGTCTTCTCCCGGGAGAACTGAAGGCATCTGGAGCTCATGGGTGAACTTAATTGCCTGTTTGTTGATGGAGTACAGGCGTTTGTGCTTGTCATGGTCCCTGACAAAATGGAGCAGATTGTCCTGTGTTTCCTGGAGGTACTTTTCAAGTCCGATCGTAGTGGTTTTGTAAGAGCTCAATTTGGATCAGTCCTCTACCTCCTTCCCTTCTTGGCAGGTACATCCTAACTACATCAGATTTTGCGTGGTGTATTCGATGCATTGTAAGGAGCTTACGGGTTTTATACGTGTATAATTTGGCCAGCTCTTGCATCTTACAGTAGATGATGCTGAAGCTATATGTAACTACTGGAATTGTTAAGGTGTTAAAGGCTTCCAGCTTGCTTGCAGAGTTCAGTTTTGATTTAAGGACCATCCGAACTCTACGATAGTACTCCTTTCTGATATGTTCTTTCATTTTGTTGTGTTCTACTCCGTCACCTTCATTGACACCAAGGTCTTTATAGGTACCCTCTTGTTCGAGGTCACAGATGACTGTATCAGTATCGTGTGATATTTGAAGAGTTAGTTAGGTGTCCCTTCTTGAAAGTAGCCTTGGCGCACTTGTCCAGTCCAAACTCCATTCCAATGTCATCGCTGAAGGCTTTGACTATCTTCAAGATCCCAGCCTGTCCCTCATATTTTTGTCCATAGTTAGTTAGTCAGCGGCAATCCTTCCATGGTTCTTGGGAGGATCCCCGACCGGATGATGAAATTTATATAAGGTCAGTATGACAATCGCTGGTCGGCCCGAAGCCCCCAGGAGCCGGTTCTCTTTTGGGGAGAGGTGCCAAAAAGTATTAAGTTTTGACACCAAACAGCGTTTAGGTGGAAGCCTTCGTCACATCGATGATGGAGAGGGACCTGTTCCGCGTCAGAGGTACGTGGATATAAATACCCATCGGCAGGATTCCTTTGAACAGAGAGAGTGTATGCATTTGTGTGTGTGTGTTTTGTGCTGTGAAGGCGGGAGAGGATAGAAAGCAGTGTTGTGATTGGCTATGTGTGAGGTGAGATCTACCCACCCGAAAACTAGGTGAGCACACTGTGTCCACCAATCGGTAGCCAGATCTCTACGTGCGCTGACGTTTGTGTCCGCTCATGCCGGGATTCGGAATCGAACCCGGTACCGCAACGTTGGGAGGCCAACGCTGTATCCACTCGGCTAGCATGAGGTCTATTTTTTCTATATGTCTTTAGGTTTTCCATGTAGAAAACGTGGCTTAACTAACCAGTCCTGTTCAGGATCATGCTAAGTGGGGTTAGTGCAAGGCAAAATAGTAGGGGAGGGGGATAGTGAGTCTCCTTGGTATATGTCACTGTTGATGTTAATAGGCTTAGATGTCATTGTGCCCTTGCCATGGTTGAGATGAAGGATGGTTTTCCACGTTTTCATGTTTTCCTGCGTGAAGGGAGTGATGATTGGACAGATTTTGTAGACCTCAAGGCTTTTAATTATCCAGGTGTGTGGCACGCTGTCAAAGGCCTTTTTTGTAGTCAATCCAAGCAGTGGATAGATTACGGTGTTTACTCTTCACCTCCTCAAGGATGGACTTGCTAATGAGGAGTTGGTCTTTGCAGCCGTAAATCCTTCGCCTACATCCTTTCTGTTCTTTGGGGAGTAGATTGTTATTCTCAAGGAAGCTGTAGGTCTTTTCTGTGACGATAGAGGTTAATACCTTGTACATTGTCGGTAGGCATGTAATTGGCTTGTAGTTCTTGTGGTTACCCGTGTCTTCGTTCTTTGGTAGGAGAAAAGTGGCACCTTTTTTTAGCCATTATGGGGCCTGTTCTGGATGTTTCAGGATGTTTTCGTAGGCAATAACTAGGTCTTAATGTAGGTTGGTCAGTTGTTTGAGCTAGAAATTGGCCCCAGCGTTACACCCAGCCGACTTCCAGTTGCTGGTTTTAAGAATAACTATGGCTGTTTCATCTGAGGTGATGTCTGACTATTGTTGTGATGGCACAGCCTGATTGGCTTTGGCCAGGTCTTGTATCCATTTGGCATTTATTATTATTATTATTATTATTAGTAGTAGTAGTAGCTTCAAGGACGCACACGATAAGTCAAACTCCGTGTAACAATGTGTCAATTGGGGAGGGCCATAACCCGCTTCTTCGAAGCAATGTGGTGCGTATCTCCTTGAGAAGGAAATCCTGGCCATTGAGGCTCAGGATAGTTCTCATTTCGCGAGGCTATCGACTTGGTCCTGGCGCGCCCGGTGTTTCCTGGGACGTCCTATGCATCAATATTAAAAAAGGCAACCTCTGTTCCTGGCCCTTCAAGGTCTACGAGCGCGGTCGTTTCAGTGCACACTCGGAACCCCTGTGCAGGTTCTATCCACCCAAGGCACTTCCTTGGTATGGCTAGCGACACAAAGGTTTCGCACCCAGCCCTTCTCCTCCCCCAGCGTGACCGTTTCCCGTAAGGCAAAAAGTCCTTAGGTTGGTCGTGGGCCATCTTGTGAGGCTCCTAAAGCTGCTCCCCGAAAGGTGAACAGTAGTAAAGGAGCTTCAGCTCCTACACCCACACCCAGTGGTAGTCTGGGTAACTCGAAGACGGTGGGACGCAAAAGAGAGATCCGCCCTTCCCCCCCCAACCTCTGAAGCTGCCCGCCTGCATAAGGTTTCGAAGCAGAGGGAGGAAAAAAATTGGGCATGGCGAGCCTAGCTACCCTTAATAAGTCCTCGAAGGCGACAGCGCCTTCTCCGACCAACAGCACCTTCTGCGCATGGCCGGGCCAACAGCGCCCGGAGTTCAGCCTCCGGCCATTGGCGTGATGGTATTCTCTTCGAAGAGGGCCCCCGCGTCTCCTCCGAGCTACGCCTGGAGAGCATATTCCTTCAAAGTAATTGCCGAGGACTCCGGGTCAACTGGGAGGAGCTGCGGAATCTAGTCTTCCCGCGTTCCAAGTTAGCTATCTTTTTGCAGGAAACCATGCTGGACGCGTGCCCCCTGCACACCCTCCCTGAGTTTAAGGGTTTTGCAACCCCACCACCATGAGATGGGGGCCGGGCAGGAGGATGCGTGATATACACCCATTCTTCTCTTTGCTTTAGATACCTCCTTTCAGGGAGTAGCTGTGCAGCTGCACCTGGATAGAAGGTATACTGTTATTTCCGCGTACATTCCACCGTCAGCCAACTTCGAAGCGGGAAACTTCCGCCGCGTCGTGGCCCGGTTGCAGAGGCTTTTTGTCTTGCTTGCAGATCTGAAAGCTAGTCACCACTTCTGGGGAAACTACTCGATTAATCCTAAGGGTCAAAACCTTGCCGATGTGGATGAGTTTACGCATCACTGCACGAGAACCGCTTCATTTTCCTGCCTCGATCTAGCTTTGTGCTCTCCTGATGCCTGATTTTGGGTTGGGGGTGGTCAAATGACCTCCATGAGAGTGATCATTTTCACATTTAAATATCATTTTCTGGGCCGGTCACCCTGGTGGTCAACATTTGAAGAAATGACTGATTTCTCTATCTCAGTCAAGGAGTTTAGATCAGTTGATGAGGCCGTTCTTTTCTCCAGCAACCTTGTCGCCATGGACCTAACTACTATTCCTAGAACGTCTGGTCGTTTTGCACGTCGACCACTCCCGTGGTGGTCAGAGGATTGTGAGGCGGCTCTCAAACAGAGACGTTATGCCTACATGCGCAGCCAGAACGATTTCACTGTCTGTGAATTTCATCGGGCTAGACCTAGGTTCCGGTATATTTCGAAGCACGCCCACCACTCTTGTTGGCAGGCATACGTGTCTCCAATTATCGGGGAAACCCCTCTAGCAGTAGTGTGGAAGCGAGTCGTTTCAGGGCAACTTCTCGCAGGAGCCCACTTCCCGTTCTCCAGGAATATGGGACCACAATCTCGGACCCCACGTCCGTAAAGGAATCCTTCACGACCGCTTTCTCTGCATTCTCTAGCCGGGATGCTGCTCTGCCAGTATTCAATGCGCGTCGTCATGTCGTGGAAGGCCGCCGACTGGACTTTACCTCCAGAGGCGGAGAACTCTTCAACGACCCTTTTAATCATGAGTAAGTTGCGTTCCGCTCTCGCTTTGTGCGCGGAAACCGTCCCTGGTCCGGACGATGTCCCGTACGCCATGCCTCAAGACACCTGGGTGAGCGAGGGATGGCTTTTCTGTTAGATTTGTTGAACAGGATCTGGGTAGAAGGTATCCTCCCGGATTCCTGGCGAATCGCTACTGTATTCGCTTTTCGAAAACCAGGGAAAGATCACTCTACCCCGGCCGGTTTCCGCCCAATCTCTCTTACTTCCTACGTGTGCAATTTGATGGAGAGCAGAGGCCATCTCTCTTCTGTACATTACGGCTTCCGCAAGTTCCACTCCACGTCGGACGCACTGCCCCGACTGGAAAATGCCATTTGCGAGGCCTTTCTTCGTAGACAACACTAACTACACCAAGATGTCTTTCGATCTGGAGAATGCCTAAGATACCGCATGGCGATACGGTATCATGAAGATTCTCCACACAATGGAGAATCTTTATTTCTCAATTTTTGCGAGATCGCCTATTCCGCGTACGGTTGGGGGAGCCTTCTCCAGCCCAATGGAGCCTGAAGAGGAGTGTTCTCAGTGTCGCACTCTTTTCCTTGACCATCAACGGCATCACCTCGGTTCTGCCGGACTATGTTCTTGCTACGCTCTACGTGGATGACATTTCGATCTCTTTTGGCGAGGCCCAGATGCCAGCTCTGGAGCGTCGATTCCCACAGGCACGTTCATGCGCCGTGGGCTGGCGGGCCTCCCGACGATTATTGCCCTTTTCCTTTTTTTTATTGTTATTTTAATGTAGCCTAATACTAGGCTGTCGTGAGTAAGGCGACTTATGCCCAAGTAGGCAGTCGCCAGATTTGATGGAGCGCTCACCCGCACCTTATTGCGACGAGTACGCTGTCCTCTGGGCCGTTCGGCACACACTTGTTGCATGTCTATCTGGGTGATGTTCGCGCACGTTACCCTTCTGGTACGTCGGGTGTATGGATAGAATAGCGCCATAGGGGATACAAGTCATAAATCGACATTGTTCGGGAAGAGGGTATGTTTTTCTGATAAGATAGCGGGGATATCAGCGTCTGCTCTATGGACATCCAGCGTGACGCCGCTGTTTTGTACGCGCGGTCGTTGAGAGCTTACACTCTCATGCGCTGAATAAAGATTTCCGAAGAAACTGCTTCATTCACTCATGCTATGGATTGTTTTCTCTTAGCGTTCATCTGGCGACTACATCCACGGGCATAGTCGCCGTACTCAGCCTATTATTAGGCAATTTAAAAAAAGAACAAAGAGCAAGCAAAACACTGGGAAGCACCCTTCTCGCCCCCTTAAAAAAAAGGAACAAGTAAAAACCCAGGCACCGGACGGAGGCAGGGAATACATCCAACACCCTAAAAAACTATATAGAGAGGAGGCCAAGTTCCTCCCAAAATTCAATGCTTCTAGTCAGGTTTGCAAGAATCCGTAGAGTACAAAGGGTAAGCGGTAGTGATCCCCCCTCGTCCACGTAGACTACTTTCCCCCTACCAACTAGGGGACACAACAAGAATGTACCGAACATTCTGGAGGACCAGACTCGTCCTATAAGTTAGAGGACAGCCCTTTATTAAATGGCGGTGCGTCCCGACTGTGCCCGATTCGAACACAACCTGAAGCCGTCGGGAAATTTGGGGTAGGTACATGGAAACAGTCGCGCAACTTTAGGTTCCTGTCTACTTTGCCAGATGACACGAATACTCATGTACTCATTTCCCGCAACTTCAGAAACACAGAAGACAATATTGCAGCTGCAGGGGCATCACTGCGAACCAAAGGAGGAGGAGGCTGATTCCAATATCTCGAGGAGACTCTGATTTACAGTATAGCTACTCACAACCACCTTAACCCTGATGACTTCAATCAAGGAGTAAACAACGATGAAGCCGAACTCCTCCTGATACTATAGGAATAACTGTCCAGGACATCAGTTTAACCAAGTTTCAATTTGTCAATAAATAGATTGATCGAGTTGTATGTTGTGAAAAAGAAGTTTACATGTCTGTGGAATTCTTTGTAAAAACCCAGGCACCGGACGGAGGCAGGGAATACATCCAACACCCTAAAAAACTATATAGAGAGGAGGCCAAGTTCCTCCCAAAATTCAATGCTTCTAGTCAGGTTTGCAAGAATCCGTAGAGTACAAAGGGTAAGCGGTAGTGATCCCCCCTCGTCCACGTAGACTACTTTCCCCCTACCAACTAGGGGACACAACAAGAATGTACCGAACATTCTGGAGGACCAGACTCGTCCTATAAGTTAGAGGACAGCCCTTTATTAAATGGCGGTGCGTCCCGACTGTGCCCGATTCGAACACAACCTGAAGCCGTCGGGAAATTTGGGGTAGGTACATGGAAACAGTCGCGCAACTTTAGGTTCCTGTCTACTTTGCCAGATGACACGAATACTCATGTACTCATTTCCCGCAACTTCAGAAACACAGAAGACAATATTGCAGCTGCAGGGGCATCACTGCGAACCAAAGGAGGAGGAGGCTGATTCCAATATCTCGAGGAGACTCTGATTTACAGTATAGCTACTCACAACCACCTTAACCCTGATGACTTCAATCAAGGAGTAAACAACGATGAAGCCGAACTCCTCCTGATACTATAGGAAGAACTGTCCAGGACATCAGTTTAACCAAGTTTCAATTTGTCAATAAATAGATTGATCGAGTTGTATGTTGTGAAAAAGAAGTTTACATGTCTGTGGAATTCTTTTTAAGCGCCCACCAGACGGTTCAAGTTGAGTCAGATTTAAACTCATTAAAGGATGAAACGTCTAAGGATAAACTAGTGAAGACTTAATATCTTTAATGAACAAGATTTAAAAAAATAGGACTACATAATTCAGCTATAAAAATAACTATTTGAAATAAAGTTTGGCTTAATCTACTTAATCCTTAACTCAAAATCCATCACCATAAGAGCTGAAGAATTTCGCTCGAATCCGTTTTTCTTACCTTACACAAAACAAATTCTATGACATAAACAACGGTTCAGCAGCTAAATGTAGAATTACGCACCGGAAAGGAATGAGCATTTCAAATTTGGGGTTAATTAACCCTGGAAAGACCGAATTCAAGAAAGATCAGCAAATTGAATTAAGAAAACTTGTTTGGATTCTGCTTCACTCGGATAAAGAGGGTTGCTTTGCAGCTCCATTCACGGTTTGTGCTTCCTTTTCAAGTCCATGAGCAGAATTCGGTGGAAGTTACCCATCATGAACATGAAGGACCATGTCGACATGACTTTCTGCGTTAGCCACGACTGAAAAGGGGGAAAAAAAATCCCTCAAAAAACCCTGGAGCTAGAAACTTGAAAACCGATATCTTACGAAGGGTCGGAGCGAATGTCTTTTTAGTGAGCCTTTCTGGAGGCCAAACCCCACAGACGATGCTACGGCGGCAGTTAAAAACGATGGATAGATAAATTTAACTAAAAAAAAGAAGCTTAACAGTACATTAATTTTAACAAAATAGAAACAGGACGTATACTTAGATATTCTAGGGGAGGCGGCGGCGCCCATCAACGCAATTTGGAAAAAAATGGCCATTTTGGCCATACCAATAATTGCTTCATAGAATCTCGTGGTCTCAGGGTTCATCGCTGGGCAGAAAGTACCAAGCGCGCCCCCTCACGAACCCACTTCATTCACACTATCATCCACTGCCTCATCGCTCTCAAACAAATTACACAATCAAACTACATTTATAGACGGCATACCTAACCTTTCGGATATCTAGACTTTCACTCTCGCATATTCACTTCCATACACCATTCCCATCCAATCTTCTTACATGCCTATTGCACCTCAGAACAGTCATCACATCATTATTTTTCTTGAATAGCGCTCATCTTACAACATTACCTAGCCCCCCCCCAAAAAAAAAACAAGGGTCATGCAACTAACATCGAAGATGGTCAATGTGCACGAACTCGTACCGAGTCTCAGAGGCAAGTGATAGCGACCCCGCTACGGGGAGAGGCGACTGCGACATTCAGCAAGAACGTGCCGAACAGTCTGGAGGACTACGCCGTCGTTCTCCGTGTACAACGAACTAGAGATGTAGAGGTACCAATTTATGAGACTCTTGAGGTTCATTCGCAACAAGAGCCGACACAAAAGTTCAGCGTACGGAGGGAGGTAGCCGCTTATTGGCTATGCGTTGCGCCTGCCGGTGGGGGCGGCAGCTCCTTATACACACAGCCCATCCTAGCACACCGCTGTCTCCTTTCTCTCATTTTCACAGACAACATATCCACACTTACGTCTCGGAACCTGCTGAAGGGGTATACATATCCATATACCCTGATGGGGAACGAGCACCCCTCCCTCTATGCAAGGAACAGTTCTCTGCTCCTCGGTTGTGGTCAAAAGACAAAATATATGAGCCTGCACCTTCAACGAGGACTTGCCATTGGTGACCTCGGGCTAAAGAGCGAGTGTCTTTCTGATCTTTTTTGCGAATTTCATTATTTTTATGGGGATCTCGTCCATTCTTGAAAAGGGACGGGTGACGTAACCTGTTTTCTTACTTGAATGCCGTGCACCCAGTAGCCCGAAGTCCGTTTCGAGTAGCCGATGGTCCTGACAGCATGGGACACGAACACGGATGGTGATGGTGTTATCAAACCTGGTTTGGGAGGAGAGACATTAGGATTGCCTTAAACTAGGCAGTGACGCCGACAGGAATATCTTGGCAACAAACTTTTCGAGGTTTGCAAAGAAATTCACATCTAAACGCCATCGCGGGAAGCTTCCCGGGACAGCGGCAGGTTTAGTCTCCTTTTAAGACGCGCGCATCCATCTCAAATTGTCCATCTGCACTGCTCTCACTTAAGAAATTTTCTTCTCCTTCCATATACCACCGTTGGCACCAGCGCACTCTCATGCAGTTTTCAGGCAAATATCACACTCGAACCCTCACCATTCAATAATGCTCTGGTCGCGCTTGAAACCTACTACCCATTCAAAACACTGTGGTTGCAATCTTCATTATCCCTACCACTATCATTCAAGATACATCCTCGCTCTTTTAATACCACACCCCACCCCATACTAACTCTTAACCACTTCCTCACACATAGCCTGCCAAAGGCTTCGATCAACATTTCCGAATCCCTTTCATTCGATGCCACTAACAGCAGATTATCAGCAACTATCAACATGAAATCCACCCCTCGGCAATCTCAGACCCATTCGTAGTTCTCTGTTCTCCGACAATAAAGATATAAAACAATTATGGTGACATTACACGCCCTTGCCATAGCATCCCACATTTATCATATCAATTTCTGATCTTTCATCAAAACACGCGCCAGACTTTCCCTCCACCTAACAGTTTACCACTCAACTCATACTTTCTTAGAACCTGTCAAATTGTCTGTATCTCCATAATCTTACGCTTCCTCCACATACATGATCCCAGGATACACTTTAAATCCATTACACCTTTGCCAACAACACTCACTTATTCTCTTCTAATCTAGCTAGGAAAACCCCCCTAAAAAAATACCCCGAACAAAAAATAACACAAAAGCAAAATATGCGTCGGAGGGAGACCTCCCTGCCCCAGGCACCCATACACACTAACAAAAAAGAAGTTAAATAAAATAGAGGCGGCTAGCCACCCCACCACGAGTACAAAGGACCAAGAAACCTAAATACAGGCCACTCACATACTGATTATGGGGAACCCACCCGACAAAGATTCATTTGCCCGATTAAGACGACCGTGAAAAGAGGCTAACGGAATAAAACCAAGGGATTTACTTGCCCGATTAAGACGACCGTGGAAAGAGGCTAACGGAATAAAACCAAGGGATTTACTTGCAGTTCCAATCAAGGATGAGAAACTCGTCATGTTTGTGGCTACGTAGGATGGGTTCACCGTCTGGACAGTGATTCCTTTGTCGCGGTACTCCCATTCAAGCGACTGCGAGAAATAGTCAACGAACGACTAAAAAAATTCAAAAAAATATCATTAATACTACAAATTTAAGCATTGCGCAAATATGTGCCAACACTAAAAAAACGCACCCTTACTAAAGACCCCGGAGCTACAGCGTAGCTGAGTGGAAACATCCCTTCGAATTTAAGCGAAGTTAAGGCACGTGGGGTGCGGTAAGTCGCGAGATGATATTCCTATTCTAGTGACTTCACTTCGGATGCCATATGCTATAGATACCCGGGATTCGGATCCCATAGTAATCAATAGGTCCACACAGAAAATAACGTCGCAAAAAAAAGAAAATAAAAAAATGTGAGTGCAAATCTATGCTAACACAAACTTTTTTTCAGAGCCCACCTGCCTGGCAACTGACTAATAGGGAATAAGTAGCCGTAATCATCTTGTAGCCTTATACTAGGCTAAATAAAAAACAAAAACGTGAAAAAAACACTCGAAAAAAAAACCAAAAGTGCAAGACAGCAGCACGCAGGACCTGGCGTCGCGGAGAGACCCGCTTCCCCACGGCAAAGGATCATGCGACCAACACCAAAGAATCAAATAAAATGGAGGAGGCCAGTCAAGCTCCTGTAAAAAGACAAGTTTGTGTACACGAACTCGCCCCAATAAGAGAGACAAGTGGCTGCGACCAAGCTCATCTAGATATCGGGACAGGTAACGTGTGCGAAGATCACCCAGACTGGGACATGCCACAAGAAAGTGCCGAGCAGTCTGGGAAACAACGCAGTCGTCGCAGTAAGGCGCAGGCGAGCGCTCCATTAAATAGCGGTGCGTCCTGCGAGTGTGTCCAATTCGGAGACGACAGAAAACGACCTGAAGCAAATGCGGCATTGAGGGAGGGGGAGGTCCATCAGAATTGTCCGGCGCAATAGCGCGCAGCTATAATTTATCCTCGGCCGACTCCAATCTTCTTTGCCAAGCAGCCCAGAGTGCTGCCCTGATTACTGCACGGTAATCGGTGTGAGGAAGAGCCAAGCGTTGGTCTGATCGCCCAGTCCTCGGGGACTCTTTGGCGCCCTCATTCCCCAGATGTCCATGAACCCAGCAGAAGATAATCTCGACATCCATGCAGCTAGCTGCAACCGTGAAGGTGGTGTGGGGATTCCAATACCTCGAGAGCACTCAGAGCACTTTGCGAGTCGCTAAATATCATTATCCGGTCTCCGAATCGGGCATTATGCGTTATCTCCCGTACCGACTGGTGTATTGCGACCAGCTCGGCCGTGAAGACTGACGCGGCAACTGGTAGAGCCCCGCTGATTTCAATCAAAGGTGATACGGCGTGGAAACCGCCCCCCCTCTGGGACTTGGAGCCATCCATATACACTGGCAGGGATTCAGCGTGAAACGAAGTGTGCTCCAAAAAGTACGAACGCAATACTCTCCGCGCTTTAGAAGCTTTGGGAGCACATACGTGGTGAAAAATAGTCAAAGGTACTACGTTCCAGGGGGTACACCAAGCTCTTGAAAGAATTTCCTAGCCTTAAACCCAAAAGGGCTTAGGGTATGATTGGCGTCTCTCGGCGGCATAGACACCGTCAAGATGGGCTGCAGATGCAGTAAGAGCCGATAGCGAATGAGGAGGGTCCAGGTTGGCGAGTACAGGGGCATAATGGACTGCAAGGCACTGAGTGAGTGGCATCTCCGCAGCATTGACAAGTAGGCTCTCAATGGAAGACGTGCGGAAAGTACCGGTAGCCAGGCGGAGACCAGTGAACCTTCCTCATAAACACGCTCAGCTACGGATGCATAAAACTCGCATCCATAATCAAGCTTCGAACGAACAAAGGATCATTAGAAAGCGAAGGCAGAAGCAATATCAGTACCCCAATGCTGAACGTCATGAAACGAAGTATGTCCCTGGCCTGGGTACAAGACCTTAAGGCTGCGAATATAAGCCTCCCAGGTGAGGTACCGATCGAAAACAAAATCAAGTAAACAATGTAAATCAACCACTTCCAGGCGAACCTCGTTTAGGACCAAGTCCGTGTCGGGGTGGAGACGTGGAGTGGGGCAAAAGTGCAACACCTTAGTCTTGGCTAAAAAAAAACAAAAAACGAAGCCTGTACGCTTCGGCATAGCGATAGGGTCGACGCTCCAGAGTTGTCATCTGGGCTGGACCAAAAGAGAGCGAAAGGTCGTCCACGTAGAGCGTAGCGAGAACATCTTCTGGGAGCACCGAGGTAAGACCGTTGATGCTCAGGGCAAAGTGTGATACTGAGGACACTTCTCTGCGGGACACCCTCTTCCTGCTCGATTGGGCTCCCCCCATCCGTACCGCCATGAGGTATCATAGTCCTTCTCCACATCGAAAAAGTCGTGGCGTACTGCTGTCTACGAAGGAAGGACTCTCAGACGGCATATTCCAGTCGGAGCAGAGAATCCGACGTAGTCGAACTTGCCGAACACTTGTGGCCTCCGCTGTTCAGGAGGAAGGCTAGTGTAACATTTACCAATTACTCCTTCAAGTTGCACACGCAGGGGGTTAGAGAAATTGGGTGGGAACCAGTCGGCGGCCTTCAGCGACATCGCGAGGTGCAGTGAATCATCATCCCGGCTAGAGAATGCAGATAAAGCGGTCGCAAAGGACTCCGCCACGGATGCTAGGACCGAGATTGCAGTCCCATTCTATTGAGAACAGGAGATATTGCGAGAACTTGACCAGAATCCTTTTACCTTGCTTCCACAATTCTACTAGAGGAAATTTCCCTTTAAGTGAAGAGACGTATGGCCTTCGAGAATAGAGGCGGGCGTGCTTTGAAACATCGTAACCTAGCCCAAGCTCGACGAAATTTACTGAAAGTCAAATCGTTCGGGCGGCACTTATAGCGCATGTAGGGACAACGCTTCTGTTTGAGGTCCGTCTCGCACTCGGCTGACTACCGAGGAAGCGGTCGGCGTGCAAAACGGCCAGACGATCTAGGAATAATTAGGCTCACGGTGAAGAGGTTACCGGATAAGAATTCAACGGTCTCATCAGGCAACTTAAAATTCTCGACTATGACAGAGAAATCAGTCATTTCCTGAAATGCAAACGCCGCCACGCTCCAGGCACCCCCGGGGGTTCTCTCAGGCGGCAACGGTCCAGAAAATAATATTTGAATGGCAAAGTGATAACTATCATGGAGGTAATCAAGTACCTCCCACTCAAAATTAGGCTGTGCATCCGGAGAGCACAAGGATAGGCCAATACAGGAAAATGAAGGGGTTCTCGGGCAGTGATGAGTAAACTCATTCACATTTAGGACACTTATCTCTAGCTCGTCGATCAAATTGGCAAGGGATTGACCGAGGATTCTTCACAGAGAGGGTGTCAACGGTTCAAATCCCCGAGCAGTAGAAAGGGCCTCGGCAACCGTGCCATGATGCGGCGAATGTCCCCCGCGTCGAAGTCGGCTGACGGTGGAATTTACGCGGAAATAACATTAAACATCCTATCCATGTGCAGCTGCACTGCTACTGCCTCACAGTATCTATTTAAACGAAAAAGAAGAACGGAGAAATCGTACCGGGTGTAAATGGCGTTTCTTCCTGCCCGGCCCCCATCCCGTGGTGTTGGGGTCACAAAACCCTTATACGCCGGGACGGAGGGCAGGGTGCATGCGCCCAGAATGGTCTCCTGCAAAAAGATAGCTAAAGGGAGACGGGAGGAGATGAGCCTCTGCAGCTCCTCCCAGTTAGCTTGGATTCTGCGGTAATTCCATTGAAGGAATATGCCCTCCAGGCCTACTTCGGAGGAGATGCTGGTGTCATCTTCAAAGAGAAGACCCTCACGGGAATAGCTGTTCACTTCCAGGCGCTGTCGCCTTCGATGACTTCTCGGGGAAGATTGGGCTCGCTATGCGAGTCTTTTCCTCCCTTCGCCTCGAAACTTTCGGCAGGCGTCCCTCCTTTGGAGGATCCACTGTCTTGAAGCCACCCTGTCCAAACATGGGTGGGAGCGTAGTGGTCGAAGCTCCTTTGGTGCTGTTCTCTTTTTGGGGGGCAACTTTAGGAACCCTGTAAGACGGCCTCACGACCACCTTCAGGGGTGTTACCTCCTGTGAATCTAACGATTCGGTGCAGGAGCGCGGCCGTTTCCTGTTTGTTTGTTTGTTTTTTTGTGGTAAGCATAGTAATTTTAATGGGGGGAGGAAGAAAGTAAGTGGTTGAAGTGGCAGTCCCCTTATTTCTCGAAGGAAGGTGTTGTGAAGGGTCCAGGGAATATGGTTTTATGACCAGCCTCTGGGGTTGGCTTCTTATGTTTTGTAAGAGACAGCAGGGTATAAAGTTGCCCAGGCATAGGGAAAAAGCAGAACAAAAGGAATTAGACACATGGTCAAGTGTGTTGATGCAGTCAGAAAAGCTGGACCTCTCCAGAGGGGGCAGCAGCAGTTGACGTGGGAGTGGACAGAAGCATGATGGGGGCGGAATAAAGTCCAACGATAATACAGATGTTCCTTCGGGGCATAATCCCTTTGATGAACATCTCCTACTGAAATCCTCCATCTCTCTAGACTTCCAGTCTGTGCTTAGAGGCATTTTCAGAACTCAGGTTACTGTTAGGGTATGATGTCTTCATGTAAAAAAATACTGTGCTGTATTGGTAACATGATCAGAACAGTGATCACTTTGGGTTGTTTACCACATTTTACTAAGTACATTTGTGTTCAAATGGCATTGGAACAACACACGACACACATCCGATGCTCCCAATCTGTCTGTGCATTCCCTCAATGTAAATATCGGTTGCCTTTATTTTCTAATTAAACTGCCATCATGCCTTACAAGTAGATCCCAAAACGATGACAGAGGAAGAATAATTTTGATGATAGCAAGTGGTCTTACTTTTGAGGCTGCATAAATACCCATCAGAGGTATAGGTCCTGAAGCCGCAATGGAAGCAATGTTGACAACTGCCCCTTTGCCTCTGGTCACCATTTGTGGGAGGATAAGTTTTGTCATTGCACATACAGAGGCCATATTCACATTTATGTGACTCCAGAGCTCATGTTCGGAAATTGTTGCAAAATACTTGGGTTCGGGAAGCATCACACCGACGTTGTTGACTGGAGGAGAGGAAATTGAAATAAAGTTTGGACAACCTTCACAGATCAATGGTTCTTGATAGCAATGTGGTATATCTCTGGGCAGAAGACTCTAGCAGTCCCTTCCCATACACAATATCATCTAGTTACTCCTTGGTCAGCCCTCTCTCTCAAAGTCATTCACATCATTAAGACACATTCTTACCACAAATTTCCTACCATTCGCACACCCTTGCCTTTCCCTAAATTCTTTTCACATCTATTTCCGTCTATTCTTTTTACATATTCATACCCTTCTTCACACCATAGAGAGCTCTCACTAAAACAGGTATTCTTCACTGTCTGCTGTTTGCATACCAATCACCCCGATCAAACCGCTCTTGCTCAAGCTCTCTTCCTCTACTTACATACCACAATCTCACTCTCATTGACTAACGGCAACATCATACTATCATGCAGCCCCCTGCCACATTCCATAATAGAACCCTTAACATTCACTAATGATCTGATCACCCCAGAGACTTTCCTACTTTAAAACCTTGTGGTTGTAAAATGCTTCATCTGTACCCCCTTGTATCCCTTCACAATATTGTTGTTGTTGCATTGCTCCCCAGGAGCAGATGACCTCTACTCCCTCCAATCGCTTGGGAGATTAAGGAAATGACGTGACCACTTTACAACTCTTTTTCTCTTCCACTACAGGGTAGTTAGAGTTAAAAAAACAACAACATAGCCTTGCCTGCTGGACATTTATTCACAATACAGCTTAGAATTTTACACCCAAATAACAATACATTACTCATTTCTGCATTTACTTGTGGTCTCCTCCTCACAACATACCCAGTTGAAGACTTCGATCATTGTTTCCAAATTCGTCTCTCTCACCCTCAGCCACCAGTCATTGAAATATATCAACATAAACAGAACCAATCCCTCACCAACCTCTCAACCCTTTCCCATTCGTACTTCTCTCAATACCCCATTTATAAAGATATTATGCAGATAAGGCAAC
Source organism: Ceratothoa steindachneri (assembly GCA_963969495.1). Taxonomy (NCBI): domain Eukaryota; kingdom Metazoa; phylum Arthropoda; class Malacostraca; order Isopoda; family Cymothoidae; genus Ceratothoa; species Ceratothoa steindachneri. The sequence goes on from OZ018319.1 coordinate 181,620,976, forward strand.
ACCACACAACCTTCTCTTAACTCCAATGCACATCAAACCACTCCCTCCCTCTATTTTTCACCATAATGCATGCCTTAATCCAACATAAATACCCTTCACACCATCCAACTCTTTAACACACACTACATATGAGTACATTGTTAGCACCTGCCATAATGCTCCTCTCTCTACACGATCCTAAGCTTTCTCTAGACCCTCAAAACCAGTATATACTTTACAATTCAACCTTACAAGTGTTACTTTGCATGCTGGAAAAAGAAATGAAATTGGTAGGGGGTTTCCCCCTGATCTCAGTGGGGACCCACTAATTAATGTGAGATCTGAAATGGTGGAATGACTCGGTGAAACATGCAGTGATGAACAAAAGGTAGATGTACTTGCAAGTGCTTAATAATGCAGATGAGAATGTCAGTGTGATGTATATGAATAAATACACAGGTGAAAAGAATGATATGAGTGAATAATCATAGTAATAAATCGGCAATGGACAGAAGATAAATGAGGGTCTGGATGGGTAATGGATGAACTGATAAACGTAAGAAATAAGATTTTTTTTTCTTAACATTAAGAATGAGGGGATACTTGTGAACTTGTAAAAGGTTGTTAGCGGTGTGAGAGGTCTATGGAAAAATTCTGATTTAGTGTGTAAGGATAACCAAAAGATTGCTAAGGGATAAGCAATGAAAAATGAAGGTTTAGAGCGAATATGAAAACTGTAAACTTGCAAGAGGTTGTAAGTTTACGTTTCCATACTCTCAAACAACATACAGGTTGTACCCACTAAGTGAGCCACATTTACTTCATCTTCCATTGTTAAGAAGAAAAAAAAATCTTCTTTCTTACGTTTATGCATTACCCATCAAGACCCTCATTTATCTTCGGTCCAATGCTGATTTCTTATTATGATTATTCACTCGTTTCATTCTTTTCACCTGTGTATGTATTCATATACATCGCACTGACATTCTCATCTGCATTATTAAGCACTTGCAAGTACATACTGAGATCAGGGGAAAACCCCCTACCAATTTCACTTCTTTTTCCAGCATGCAGAGTAACACTAGTATGAAGACACAGATAAACATACATCCCTTACTACCCACTCTCACTTCCTTAAATTTGTTCCACATTTTGCTCTTTCCCTAAGATCACACACCTTCCTTTTTTCTCTCAAGCATTACCACATAATCTTCCCTCTCTCTCTGATTAAACAGTCTTTCCTTTTGAGTTTTCCTTCCTCTCTACCTTTCTTTGTGTCTTCTCATCTATACTCCAACCAATTTCACCACACAAAGAACAATCAAGGGGGTCGGATAACCTCATACTTGTGTCTCAGACCCAGACTACATCTCAAACATCCACATAAAACTTATGGCTTCACAGCCAAATCTTCACTCAAAGACATTTTCAACTACTACTGGTTATACCCCCAACCCCCATCTGGAAACATGCATATATCACCGCCATCCACAAACCAAATAAAACCCCAAACCTTTCCAATGCCTTCAGGCTTAGCTCACTCATCTCAACACTCAATTTTTTTCCCAGAAAAACTAATCCAACAGAGTCAAACTCATTAAGCCCGTCTCTCACATCCAACATGAATCCAGAGAAAAACCCTCTCCACTAACCACCTTAACATATATATTAGAAGGTTTAAAGCAAACCATCCACTCCTTGCCACAATAAACATCAGCAAAGCCTTCAACACTACCCCACACCACATCCTCATGCAAAAAATAAGAGACGCCAATGACAAAAAATGGATAGCAAACTTTCCAACAGACATGGCCAAGTATGAAAAAGTTCCCTTAAACAGTTCATGCATGCCATACCCATCCCCACTACACAAACAGTCCGACTAAACAGATGACATCCATTACATCCCAATCTACCTCTGTACCTACAACCTCCAGAAACCTAAAACTCCACACTAGTTTACACTAAACAGAATGTCACCCTCCTCATCCCTGACCTAACTTTTCCACCTCAATTGTAACTCCATGCTTCTGGATGTCACCCTAGAGCCACACATAACCACCTTCAAAGCCATGTCCAACCTCAACACCCCAAGAACACTTACAAATACCAACTTTGGACAACACAAAGCAGCTGTGACAATCTTATACAGAGTTCATCCGCACAACAAAGAACTAAGCATTCCCAGCCTTCACATCAACCATAGCTAATAGACACATTACAAAATATAGCCCTGAACATTACAACTGGCTGCACTAAAACCACGACGTCCAAACAAAAATCCTCTCAATTGAGGACCACCTAAACATGCCCCTCACAACCTTATCCTTCTACCCACACCCCTTGACATCCTCTATACCAAACCCCACCAAATCAGAACAGTATAAACCCACCCACTTTACCCAAATACCAAAGATCGTCAACCAGAGTTAGACTGCCATGCCTATGATCAGAACAACACCCTACCCTACATGAATACAAAAAAGATTTAATCATGAGTTGTTCTCTTGCAACCTGAAAAAAACACCCCCACCCCATCCTGTTCTTTCCCCCTTCTCCTTTTGATATCTCAGAACCTCTGGAGGAGACCACATGCCGTGGCAGCCTTCCTGAGAGCTGCTGGCTACGATTCAAGAGAACCCAGTGGGTGACAAACTAAACATTCACATCAAAAACATTCTCTAGAATTATATTTTTTCTTACTAAGAATAAACCAATCATACGCTTACCTTTTCTCTCTCCAAACCCATGTCTATGCACATCCTTGTGCTGAATGTGTGCCACACACACATTTTAATTCTCTCAATATGTACCCAAACTACAGTTATTCCATCTTTTATCTGTCACCTATTCATTGATTCTCATGTTGTACAACCATCAGCAGATCTGCATTGGCACCTCCATCCTCCACAAGTCATTCTAGAATCTCTCTTTCTCAGCTTCACTTCTATCAAGACATAGTCCATACTCTGCAACCCTGCAGTTTTACCTTTGCAAATCTCAGTTTCACCCACACAATCATATCCAACCATTGCATCATACAACTCCTCACTCAAAACAACTTACGCTTACTCCTACCACCCTGATTACCAATATCCTATACAAACTCCTCATTCCCTTTCATGTTTATTTTATATAAAAAAACATCTGCACTACTTTTTTTAAACATGCCTACTACCACTCTTATCTTTTCCACATCATATCCACTCAGTTCAGAGATTGATGCAGATTTACTGGCGAGAAAGGGAAGGGTATAATGGTTATAGAAAGACTTTCAAAGGAATGGACAGGCAAAAGTGGTATAAACAAAAGCTATTTACACAAGTGCTCACATACCTCTTACAGTCTCATTAAAACAATACGATTCTACACATATGAAAAATGCACTTTTCACACAACCAACAACCCTTCTGTTAATGACAAATTCAGCCACATCCACTATTCTATGACCATCCTGAAGATAACTTAACTTGCCTTCAAGGCAGGATGGAGGCATATTCAGGAGACCCGCACCCCCTTCCCAACTTCTCTATTCAAGATACTATCAGAGTGCTTGTTAATAGTAAGGGTGCGAGTGTGTAATGTGGAAGTTTCCATAAGAGTACATTGATACCAACTTTCATGTATGGGAGTAAGGATAAAAATATAAAAGATGAAAGTTAAAGCATGAGAACAGCTCAAATGCAACAAGAAATGTTATAAAGCTTTCATAAGTCTCTATATTTGTTATCTCATCTTCAAAATAAATGTTATTGTCTGACATAACATCAAATCAGGATTTTCACCACCACATAGATTGCAAAAATAAATGAGTGGACCACATATTTCACCTAGATGAGCATGATTGAATTTTGTTGATATGTACTCATAATTTTTAAGAGAAATAATAAAATTAATCCCAAATTACCATTGAGCCTTAACTTACTTAGCATCCCAATATCTTTAGTATCCAAATGTTTTGCAATTTTATCATAAATTGGCCTTCCATCAGAGAAGTCAATTTGAACAACTTCAGTTTCAATTTTGTACTTGCTTCCTGAAATCAAGAGAAAATGTCACAAATTTAATATGATCAAGACATCCTCAAATAAAAAAAAAAACAGGTTCCTATAACGTTGATACCACTACAACAATCTTGATTCAATTAACTTTATTTTCCTCACTTTCTCACAAAGTGGTGTGTATGCATCAACAAAAATATTGTATTTTGTGATTGCATATTAAAACTTTCGTTCATGCAACTTCCCAGCAGACCCCTTATACAGTTTTCTTCAAAATTTAAAGTGCATGAGCAACAAAGCTGTATCACACAGAGTAAGGAAAGATCTATATAGAAAGTAGAAGGTAGATGACGCAAAAATAGTGGGAGATCCTCCTGTAGCAAATGGGGATGGAATGGTAGACAAATGTGGTCACTGGGAACCGAGAGTTTACTTCCCATATCCAGGCTTAGTCACCATTTATGATATACATTAGAGGACTGTCGAGGTTTAGTGAGTGGGTAATCCCAGTCCCACTTCTTGGACATATATTTTATTACTGCACCAAGGTGAAGTGGAGGTGAAGTGTATACAAAAGACCTACCGTAGCCACTTCCGGTGAATAAGAATAACACCGGTGCTTCTCTTTTGATCAAAATTAAGATAATGCTCCCCTGAGTGTGTCCTCACTCAGTAAAAGCCAGTCATGGGTGGACTTGTGTAATATTGAGATTTAAGCCTAGTGGATTGCTTATTAATTGCCAAAGGATCGTCCAAAATAGTTAAATACACAGATACAAAAATAATCTTTAATGTACATGAATTAGAAATATGAAACAGTGTTAATAGGTATAAATAGAATTAATCTTCGCACTGAATAAGTAAGCCTACATAATGTCATGGGGATTACACTTGAAAATTACTCACTAGGATGCTTGTGTCTTAATGGCATCCAACAGAATGAATGTAATATTATTGAATTAAGCACTGAATTAATCACTTCTAATACTTGAGGTTATGGGCTCGGGATGGGAATTCTAGTTAACAAATAAACTGGTGAAGTTAGGGGAGGGGATAATTAACTTTAACGATACCTTTGAGTTCGTTAGTATTTCGAGAATGACGGTGAAGATCTTCTTCTGGTGACGATGATTGCACTTAGTCCGGCCGTCCGAGGTTACTGGATGAGAAGCTAATCCTAGACCGGTGATATAATGATCCTATGCTGGATCACGAAGGCGAGCCAAACTGTGACTCAAATCGGACTACTTCTTCCTCGAAGTGAGTGTCCGATTATTCGGCTCCTGGAGTGGGTAGCCAAAACCGATTACCTAGCTACGTCTAGGGTAATCGGTAGAGGGAGGTTCTGTGTAACCTCTGACTCTGAAGGGGGGGAGGGGGAGGCTGCGAGAAGTTTGGCACGTAAAAGTACCGTGATGGCAAAACACAAATTCTCCGGTTTCTTTCTTACAACGGGCGAACTGTTTCTTTTGTGGGAGTAGCTCTCCACACTCAATGTAGGTCCAAGATCTTCTGCCCGACTACAGGAAGAATTTTCCCTTGTAATTTCCTCACGAGCAGAAATCGAGAGAGAGCACCAAATTCTCATAAAATCTGTATCACTGCACTGCTGCCAGACAAAGTAAATCCTTCACACCTTCGAGCTATCCTTGCTCCACGTCGCGAAAACTCGGCCCTTCGTTGGTTCGGGTATTTTTTAGCGGCAGACATTTTCCTGAGCAGCCGGCCACAAATTTGGTCGTCTCTTTGGTGCAAAAAGGGGCGGAGGGAATTCAAGGCGAAAGGCGAATTTGGAATACGGGAAGAACTTGCAGCTTGTGTCGGGGTATTTCTGGATACACTAATGTACATGGTATTTAGACTTCTACAAGGATAGTATGGGTATTCTTCCTGCAATACTCACTATTGAAATAGTTAGAAGTGTTATTATCTCAAGCAATGGGTAGTAGGGTAGGGTAGGGTAGGGTTGCTATCATTAATATTTGCCATCTAAGGTCAGCATTATATCTATCTTCTTTATCTTTTAGCAACAATGTGTTATGCCCCAAGAGCACTCAACTAAGAATGCCATGGGAACAGTCACTGCACAATGCCATGCAGTTATAAGTTTCCCTCAGCAGTCTCCAATCTTGTTTGCCAAGCAGCCTGGGGGGATGCCCCGATTCCTGCAATGTAGTTATTGAGGATGAGCAAACTGCTTGCCTAGTCGCTCATTCCCTGGGACTCTTTGCGGCACTCATTCCCCACAATTCCCACATGTCCAGGAACCCAGCAAAAGATAATATTGACATCCACCTGGGTCACAGCAACTATAGCATCACAGATACTGCCCAGATCTTCAAACTGGGCATAACAATTACCTCTCATACTGAACAGTGTATTGCAACCAGCTCAGCTGTGAAGACAGACGCAGTGCTTGTTAGAGCACCGATGACTTCAAAAAGATGGGAATTGGAGTGGAAGCAGACCCCTCTTGGGACTTGGAGACATCTGTGTACACTGGGACAGATCCTGCATGACATGAAGTGTGCTCCCAAGAGGTAGAATGCAATGCTCCTGGCACTGTGGAAGCTTTGGGAGGAGAGGCATGGTGACAAATAATAAAGGGTGGCATCCTGGGCAGAACTAGAGATGAGATAGCATTGCCTCTTGAGCTACACTGCACTCTCGGAGTTTCCTAGCCCTAAACCCAAATGGCTTAGGGTTTGACTGGAGTCTCTCAGTGGCATAATATGCACCATCGAGATCAACCACTAAATCAGTTAAAACCATTGTTGACAGAGAGGTGCCAGGTTTGCACGTGCAGGCACATAATGCACTGCTCACAGTGCAGAGCGAGTGACATCTTCCCAAAATTGACAAGTAGGCAGCTATCAATGGGGGATGTGCAGAAGGCACAAATCGGTGTGGTGGATCACATCCACCTTCCATTATACATGCTTGGCTGTGGATGCATAAAACTCACATCCATATTCAAGCTTTGAAAAAACAAAGGATCAGTAGAAAAAAATGTGATAGCCCTATCAACACCCCAAGTACTGAACGTCATAGAATGAATAACATCGAAGGCACGAGTACAAGAGAGCCTAAGACTACGAATATGAGCCTTCTTGGGGAGGCATCAGTCAAAATAAGACAAAGGAAAAGGTGCTAATAGACCCCATCCAGGCAAACCCCATTTATGAACAAGTCTGGGTTGGGGTGGAGCCATGGTTGGTGACAGAAATACATCACCTTAGTCTTGACCAAAGAAAACCAAAACCTGTGTGCTTCCGCAAAGTGAAATATGTGGTTTAATACCTGTTGGACTTGGCACTCCATAAATGGAATCTGGGCCGCACCAAAAGAGATTGAAAGGGCATCCACATATAGTCATGAGATCATTATCTGGCAGTAGTGAGGTGGTACCATTGACGCTCAAGACAGGAGTGTGACAGAGGACACTGCTGCAGGATGCCCTTTTCCTGCCCTATTGGGCCAGAATGGACTCGCCCCACCTGTACACAGGATCCATTTTGTGTGAATTCAGAAATGAAAATTGGGAGGCATCCGGTTGTTCCCATTGTGTGGAGGGTCTCTATGATACCATATTGCATGCATTATCATAGGGCTTCTTCAGATTGAAAAACATGATGGAGCAGTACTGCCCATATATTCTTAGCTGGCCCCTGAGAAAGCACAGGGAGGGAGGGGCACCTCAGTCAGAGGTGGAGCTGCCTGGGGTTGGCTCCAAAGTTGGCAAAGGGAAACCCCCTTTGTGACAGTCAGTAGGTTGGAGGGGTCCCCCCACCAGTCAAAGTGGTGTGGGTCATCACACCCTGGGGACCATAATCAGTTCAAGAGGGGCCTGCAAGTGCCCCTCCCCCCAAGGGTGTCACAGATCCCAATCAGGGACTCCCCCAAAGGTCATTGAGGTAGGCACACTGGACCCAAACAAGATCAGAACACAATGATTAATGAAAGTGGCAGGCAGGGGCCAAAGGGGAGCCACTCACAGTGCAGTCAATTTTGGGCTGCCTGCTCAGTCTCCTTGGCAGTTCCCTAGTACTAAAGTGGCGTTGTATGAGGGCAACTACAAAGAAGTGGGTGAGGGGAAAGCCACTTCACCCGTAGACCGAGGAGACCAGCGAACCCCTTCTTCGGTTGGAGGGGGACCCTGAGAAAGCATAGGGGGTTGGGGTGGCTCCAAAGTGGAAGCCCTTTTGTCACACAAAAATGGTAGAAGGGAATCCAGCCGCTCTCACCTATGCCATCTTGAGTTTTCACTTTTCAGGGGTCCAACATGGGTCCGTTAATGGTGGTGTTCGCACATGTGCAGTGATACACACCAACCTCAAGTTGCTCTGTGGGCTGGTAATCTCCAAAGGCCATAGATCCCAATAGTAACCAATAGCAGGACAGATTTCCTTAATATGTGAAAAGATCTGTTGTTAAGGACCCGACTTTTAGCTGACCTGACACCCAACGAGGCAGTACAGCCATCTGCACCAGAGAACAGCTGCAGCCCATTGCACACAGGGAAGAGATTATTGGGGGAAAACTGATCTTCCCATTAATCGGCCCTCCAATCCTGGTCTCTTGGGATGTACAGGCATTAAAGGGTGTTGTTTCTAGAGGTTCCAAAGCATCTCTTCTGACATGGCATGTGGTAACTGGTCAGGCCTTTAAGCTCAGACAGAGAGTTGAAGGTATAGCAGATTTTTCAAAAGTTCTGTTGCACTCATTTTTTAAATCTTTTGAGAGGTTTAAGTGTAATTAAAAAGTTTTGTCAAACAAACTTAAAGTTCTACTTTTCCAGCACGTGTCATTAAAACGTTTTTTCCATCGTGAGCAGGTGTATTGAGATGGAAGTGAAATGAATGTAGATCTCTGCTCTCCTGCATGTGGGCCAAAACAAGTCTGACATATCTAGCGGCTCACCATCAGCTGGATGACTGTCCAAGGAATCATGGAGAGGCTCAAGAATGGGAAAGAGGCCGCAAAGATTGATCTCCTTCAAGCAGACTTCACATTGTCAGCCGTTTGGTTGTGAGAAAGGCATTCAAAACTGTTCTGAAACTAAAAATTACTACGCTTGCAAAGAATGTCTTCGTGTCCACAGGCTTCAAAAAGAGGGCAGCGAGAGCTCAAAGTGCACAGAAAGGTCTCTGCTCACCAACCATAGTGCGAACGATGTCAGGAGCGGTCATTGCCTTCTCAATGACTTAAAGAGAAATGGCAATCAAATTCTCATTTTTCCTGATGAAAAAACCTTCACAGTCAATCAGGTCTTCAACATGCAGAACAAGTGCATGGTTTGCTTGGGCCAGGACATCACCAAGCATACAGCCTCTGTGATGATGCAAGAGTGGTTAGGGTTGAACATGAACTTCTGGTTGAAGGAAGTTTAGTTGGCGCAGTTGCCTGACCTCAATCCCATCGACTACATCATGTGGGAGCATGTCATTTTTAAGGGCTGCCACAGCAATGGCAACAAGCTGAAGTCTGTCAACTGTGTGTGGGCCAGCATGAGGAAGGACTTTGTCTACATGTTCATGGCCTTCAGGACCCACTAGTAATAGAAAAAAGGAATGCTGAGAGGGAACATGGAGGAAGCACAACTTCCCACAGCCCTGTCAAAGAGTTTAAGTTAGTCCAGTGATGGGGCTTCCCTAATTTGTACTGAGGCTGGGAAGGAATGTGGTTCTTTCAGGTACCAAGTGTAACAGGCTACAGGGGATACCACCCTGCAGTGAAGGAGATGAGGGGAGTTGGTACAGAAAGTAGATGTTATCTGAAAGAGGAGAGAGTAAGCTGGTGCCAGATGTGGCAATGAGGCCCATTAGCACAGTGGCAAGGAAACCATAACACTATGCCCCTTATTGCGGGTGGACAAAAGATTAAGGGAATAATTGTATAAAAAAAGTAGCTGAGATGGAGCAAAGAGGAAGTACACCACCAACTTAGCAATTCCCTGTTGGCAAGTTCAATTCATTCCAATGACAGAGTTTGGCAAATTTGCACTCAGGCTGGTAGGACATGCAGCTGCTCTAGGTAGTAAGTGAAATAGGCTACTACCCTGAGAGGATAATGCATGTGTACACTTAGTTGTAGATGAATGATTAACAAGAGGAAGAAGAGAGTCCATTCAGAATGAATGTGTGATTTGGGTAAACAGCAAATTCATAGCCCAAGACAAGAATTGCAATATCTCACCATGGGTGCAGAGAAAGGAAAAAAACCCCTATGAAATAGAAGCAAAATTCAATAAATAGGCTTTAGATAGTTGGCTACTTCTTTTTTAAAAAAGAAATTAGTAAATTAGTCTATTTAATCTTTTTATAATACTTACCCAACTCTCCCGCTACTCGGTTAAGCTTATCTATATTGCGCGATATTAAAATCAAATTTAATCCTTCCTTTGCTAATTGTTCAGCATACTGCCTTCCAATTCCATCTGTACAACCAGTCACAACTGTAAAATAAGATTAGATAAAAATAATTATGTTGAATTTTCACTCGTCCTTATTACAATACTTGCCCTAAATCTTTATATAGGGTTGAGTAAGAAAATATTATATCTTGAATCTGGATATTAAAAAAATGTACCAATAGATACGGAAAGCTTCCAATAATACAATAGAAAGCCATGAAATCTGAACATATAGGAAAGAATGAAAAATATAGGAAATTCAAATAACTTATATTCTCTAGGAAGTTATGCACAGAATATTATTATTTTTATTATACAAAACAGCAGAATCTTTTGTTTTTAAGGCACCATTAATTATAAGTAAAAACATCTGGAAAAATTTGTAATAATATATGTAATGTTTGTTCATCATTTTGTCAGAATGAATTGACCATTCTGAACAGTGTTTACATTAATGTAAACAATAACAATAAAAAGATTGCTCTAAATTATTAAATTCAGAACAGAGTTGCAAATTTAAAGAGTGATTATCTTTTGACTCAGGTGCCTTAATGACTGGTGGTTCAGATCTCACATTAAAGTGTAGATAGCCAATGTCAAAGCCCATGCCCAAATTGGCAGTAAAATCCATACCCAACATATTTACTTAATGGCATTGAGTGGGTATATGGTAATGGGAAGAGAATAAGAAAAAAAGTCCCTCCAATAGTTGTGAGGAAAGTGGCTAACATCATGGATATCCTACCTCAAGTGCAGTGCTAAATGAGGACAAAAATTAAGACATTAAGGAAAAATGGCAGCACAAACTGTTGCCTTTTCTTTTATTAACACAATCAATGTTTTCCTGGGGAGGAGTGTTTGAATACCAATAATGTACAGGTCAAATACAACTCGGGCAACATTTTTTTAAAAGAATTTTGGGAGCTCATCTGGCAGCCAAATCAAATAAGCCAAGCACTTGGCTAAATACAACCTCTCCCCCACAAAAAAACTAATGAGTGCAGGAGGAAAACTGGCTCCCTCAAAAAACTTGCATCACTCTATGGTCAGGATTGCAGGACCAGTACAGGTAGTAAGTGTTCAAAGTTTCGCCAGACTGGATGGAACATTCGATGAGAATGTGATGAAGTTTGGGGGAGCACTCCCACAAATGGGTCTGATTTTGAAGACAAATAAATTACTTAAAACCATCGAGGCATTGGGGAGTGGGTCAACAGGGTGCAAGGGCATACAACTTAGATTCCCATTAGCCATCTCAGATCATCTTAGCCATAGCACCTGCCATATAGTCAAGAGTGGAGAAGAGCTAAATGATGGTCCAGTTAATCCAGTCCATGCACACACACTGGCCCTATCATCAGCATTGCTCATTTACCGCAACCCCTACATGTCTAGGAAGCCAGTAGAAGACAATCTGGACGACTTCTAAAGTTGCGGCAGCTGTGGTATCACAAATACTGAGAATCACTAAAAATCACAATTGGGGCTTTGAACCTGGAAATGTTTAAGCTTCAGTATCAAGCATAGAATTGCTACCAATTCAGCAGTGAAAATCGATGCAGCACCTGTCCAATGACTTAAAACAAGGAAGAGATCGCAGGTCTTTTGTTTTGGTTTTGGTTTTTAAGTCAGTCTTCTCTGGCAACTACCAACAAGGACATGTCTGCCCACAACACAGCATATCTAAGAACACTCAGGGCCTTTAGTGTGCTCCCAATAACTAAATACTCAAACTATCCACAATTGGGAGTGAGCATATCTGTCCTGTGTACAAAGGACAATTGGTAGAACCCCATTTGTCACAGTACTGGGAGAGGTAACACACACAAAGCTCTACCAGACTGCGATATTCAACAAGAATGTGCCAGACAGTCTGTGGAAATAGCAGGGAAGCCAACCCTCTTTTCAGATTTGTAACCACACTGGCATAGCTCCAGTGTGGCACACATGTGATCGAAAAGGATAATGGTGATACTCCCAGTGACAGCTTTAATAGAACCAGCAAGGACACAAGCCCAAGGACTATTTCAAACTCTAGAGGGAGTTTCCTACCCCTAAATCTAAAGGGCTTAGGTCATGATTGGCATCTAAAGTCTCACAGGCACCATAAATATCTAATGCAGTCAAAATGAGAGCTGTTTTGAGACCTGAGGAGATGCACTCACATGTACAAGTGCACTGTGTAAAGTGAGTGACATCTACCCAACATTGACAAGGAGGTACTCTACAGGGGACATTCAAAGGTCACCAGTTGCCAAGTGGAGAGGGGTGTGGTGGATAAAGTCCCAATCTAGCTGAGAATGAACACACAAGTACTAGAAAAGTAAAGAAACAGCCCTATCAGCACCCTAGGTGCTGAAGGCAATGGAACAAAGAATGACCACAGTATGGGTACAAGAGACCCTAATGCTGTGAATATACACATATTAGGTGAAGTGTCAGTTGAAAAAAAGAGCAAGGAAATGATGCAACACTATCACATCCAGGCAAGCCCCATTCAGTAACAGGTCAAGGTGGAGGTTAAGCAGTGGATAGCTGCAAAAGGGGCACCACCTTAGTCTTGGCTAAAAAAAATCAAAACCTGTCCGCTTTGGCGATATGAGAGATGAGGTCCAGAGCCTTATAGAATTAGCACCCCAAGGTAGGCTGCACAAAATGATAAGTGAAAAGTTACCCATGTAGTGTGTCATGAGAAAATCTTCAACTAGCACTGAAATGATACCATTGATACTCCAGAGCAGAGTGAAAATGAGGAGACTTCCCTGTGGGATGCCCTCTTCCTACCCTATTGGACTGGAGAGTGCTCCCCCACCCATATGCAGAATTAAAAACACCAGATTAACTAAATTAAATGAAAAAAGTATATTTTGATCCCCAAACTTTGATTTTGTAGGTAGGGCACTGAATATCTAAATTTGCTCCTTTAGAAAATACTAGGGTTTTTATTAATTTCAGAAAAAAATGAGAATATATAAAAGTCTGTAAGCTTTAATTTTTTTCAAAGCATGGTAAAAAATCATTAACCTTATTTTAAAAAATGGATTGGAATGTTGTTTTAAGGAAACCTTCAAAAACATTCTAGCTAAGAAATTTCTAGAATTTAGTAGAATTTTATGAGGTTTCACAAATGTTCCGGAACTTGCCACGAACACACCCTTGGAAACGTCTAGCAACTTTCTGGAATATTACTTCAGAAATATTTATACAGAGATTCACATATCTGCTATCATTTCAGCTCTAGCTACCATAGTGAATACATCTCCAGATGCATTGTTATATCTGTGGACAGTTCATGAAAACAAAAGCAAAAATTTGAGTGTGAGAGTATCTATGAGTGTGTGAAGCTTACAAAATATACTTTGGCAAGCTAGTTGGGGACCAAGAAAACCCTTGGGCACCTCATTTTGCATGTGAACACTACAATTGAACTTTGAAAGGTAAGAAAATTGTTTGTTGTAGAGTAAGCCAAATGAGTACGAAAGTATACTTTTTTTTACTTTTACAGGATGATATAGAGGAGAAAGTTTTTTTTTTTTTTTTACAGCCCATCAGGCAACTGCCTACTAGGACAAAAGTTTCTGTCATCACGTTATAGCCTAATACTAGGCCAGATAAAAAAAAAGAAGCAAAAACCAAATAACATACAAATAAAAACAAAAACAGGCAGAGAAGCAAAAAAGCAAGCATGATCCAATGTCGCAGGAGCTTGCAATCAAATAAAATGGATGAGGCCAACCTCCTCCAAAAAGCCGGATAGTCATAAGTCTGTGTACACGAACTCGCCCTGAGTACAAGCGGTAGCAACCCCACTCATTCCAATACTGGGATAGGTAACATAAGCGAAGATCACCTGTAGTGGGACATGCAAAAAGAATGTGCCAAAACAGTCTGGGAGACAAAACAGCCATCACAATAAAGTGGAGGTGCGCACTCCGTCCCACAAGTGTGCCTAATTCAAAGATGCCAGAAAGCAACCTGAAACCATTCCAGCATTGAGGATAAGTCCCTGGGAACAGTCATGGTGCAATGGCACAAACTTTAAGTTCCTCTCAGCCATCTCCCATCTTTTCTTTTCAACTCTATTCCTGTAGAGGAGAAAGAAGAGACATCAAGTTTGCCATTCCAATGACTTGCCGTAAACTCACTGACCACTCAAGCAACTGCTACATCTACATGGTGGACCCTTCCAAATGTCAAAAAGGCAAAAATGCACCTGTTATTTACTATCACAATCTTCCATCCTCTATTACACCAATTCCCTACAGTGCTGATCTTCCTGTACCTACCCCTACAGAAAGGAATAGAGCCACTCTCAGAAGAAAGCAAAAATTCAGAAGCTAAAAATATCAGTGAAGATGTTGACTTAAAAAAAAAGAAGAAGAAAATGAGAGCCCATCTGGCAGCTGCCTACTAAGGCAAAAGTCACAGTACTCTTGAAGATATAGACTACAGTATCAAAGATATGGCTGTTGAGAAGAATCCATACTATCCAAACCAAAGAGACCTCAATGACTTTGTCAGAGATCTTGGTTTGTCAAAGTCAAATACTGAGCTTTTGATTTTCCAGACACAAAGCGTGGGATTTGTTGGATGAAAATGCGAAAGTGACAAACTAAATGAAATGTCAAACATTTCTCAAGACTTTACTTATCAAGCTGCACTATCCTACTGCAATGGTATATCTGGTCTGTTTGGTGCAATTAGAATTACATGTAATCCAGATGAATGGAGGCTCTTCATTGACGCTCCTCAAGAAGTATTAAAGTTGTACTTCTCTATAATTGGAATAACCATCCATCACTTCTCTTGGCTCATTCAGTATATCTTAAGGAGGACTATAACAATGTCAAGCTCCTGCTACAAGCTTTTAATTATGAGTATGGCTGGAAGGTGATTGAAGTGAAGACTTCAAAATGGCAGCATTTTTGATGGGTCTATATGGAGGATTTACCAAGTTTCTATGTCATCATCTATCTTTAGGATAGTAGGGATACCTCAGCACATTAAGACAAGAACCTCTGGCCACAAAGGAGGGCATAATATCAAGGATAAGCAATTGATAGACCCTCAAAATGTGTTGTTTCCTGCATTGCATTTAAAACTAGGTCTCATGAAGCAGTTTGTTAGAGCTCTTAATGAAGAGTCTACAACCTTAAAAATTCTTTTCCCAAACTCTCTGAGGCAATGGTGAAAGGTGGGGTCTTTGTTGGACCACAAATCAGTAGTTAAATACAAATAAATGAATGGTTTTTTTACTCACCTCTTCTCACAGGGTCTTCACAGCAAAATACACAGAATATGAAAGACAGCTAAACCAAACACAATGAAGGGCAAAATCAACTTGACAACCATCAATCAGTTCACAACTTAAAATAAGCAGCTGGCTGATATCATTGACAGGCAACACAGCAACAACAAACTGTGACACAACAACAATACACCACTACCGACTGCCCTGAGGAAAATCATAACAAACTGGTCTCTCCTCCAATTGCCAGAACAGTGAAAATGCAAACCAACCAAGAAAAAGGAACCCTAATCACTAAAAAGGTTAAGTTAGAGATTGGGGGTCAGGAGCAACTGTGGAACACCTCCTCACTCTACCAGGCCTGATGTGACAATGTCAGAACAGTTGATGTCTGGCTGCCATTACAAAAACCGGAAAATGTGTTCAGTATTCCCTAAAAGTTTACTAAAAAAGAAAAAGAAGCCTAGAATAGTTTTGTTTATGTGTCAGGGCTTTTTGGACAACCACAAGGCTGACAATTATGTGGAACCGATTGAGAATTTAGTGAAAAGCTATGGCCAAATGGGCTGCAGGATGTTTCTGAAGGTGCACATTCTTGATGGCCATCTTGACAGTTCAAGAATATGGGAGCATACTCAGTGGAGCAAGGTGAGTGCTTCCATCAAGATATACTGAACTTTGGATATAGATATAAAGGAGTATACAATGAAAACATGATGGGGTACTACATTTGGGGGGCTTGTACAAGTTATTTACTTTACAAACAGAAATCTAGGAAAATTGTTCACTTCTATTTATTTTTTTACTTGTTTTTATATATTTCTTGTGGAATTTTCAATAAAATTGAATAAATTTAACTGTTTTTAGCCCTAAAATGGATACAAAATTTGCCTATTTTTAATAAATACTTCATCATACAAACCACAAAAGCAAAGTTTAAAGCAAATAATGGCTATTTTCTTATTGTTTTGCAATAAAAAAAGTTGGAAAATAACACTAAATTGCCAGGAAAAAAAATTGCATTACATAGTGTGATCTTGAAGGAACTCCTATTGCTCACACAGTATGCACTCTCTCCATAATACTGTATTGCAATGCAGTATCATAGGCTTTCTCCAAAAAAAAAAAAAAGGTGTGGCAAAGTGCTGTCCACAAAGAAAGATAACATTTTCCAAACAGATTAGTACAGCCAAAATGGAGTGGAACTTGCAAAGGCCTCAATAAACAGGAAATAGGTGACCTCTATTGTCCCCAAAATAGGCTAACCTAAAATAACCAATTTTTGTATCACCTTGGGTGAATAAATAGGTCAATGAAGGTTGTCTAGTAGGCAGCCTTCATTCAGCAAATGTGACATGCTATAAATGAAGTGTGAATATGTGACAAAGAAGAGATGAGATGGGCGGATGAGAGATTATTGTGGGAGGATGTGCTAAAAATTGTGGAGAATCGTGAATTTGAGGATCATGGAAGGGAGCAGGCCTCAATTCCCACTGTGCACAACCTAAGTAGAAGTAAGTTGCCCCAGTTCCAGTCATACCGTGATGCATTGATTAAGGATCCAGTTGAAGTGATGTACAAGTTTTGGGAAAATTAATAAAGACAGGATAAACAGCAGAGGGTGTATGTTAGCTGCGAGCGGAGTGGGAATAAAAGTAGGAAAGAGGGTCGGAATGGTTTTTTGTTGTCGTTTTTTTAATTTTAAGAGCTCATCTGGTGACTGCCTACTTGGGATTTAGTTGCCGTATTAAAAACTGCCTAGTACTAGGATACTTTAAAATAAGATTCAAAAAACAAACAAACAAAATAAAACACTAAAAATAAAAAAAGGAAAAAGGCAACAAGCAGGAAGCAAGCTCTGGCATTGGGGGGAGGACCGCCTCCCCCCGACGCAGGAATGTGCGACCTACTAAAATAACAAAAGCCGAACTAGTTAAATAAAGGGGAGAAGGCCGGCCTCATCCAAAAAGTCTAAAAGTCCACAGGTCGGTGTGCACAAACCTGTGCTGAGTACAAGGGATAGGTGGTAGCGACCCCACCCATCCCAGTACTGGGACAGGTAACGTGTGCTAAAATCACCCAGACTAGGACATTTGACAAGAATGTGCTAAAAAGTCTGGGAGACGATGCAGTCATCACAATAGGGCGCAGGCGAGCGCTCCATCAAATAGCGATGCGTCACACGAGTGTGCCCAATTCGGAGATGACAGAAAGCAACCTGAAGCCTCACGGCATTGGGGGGTAGGTCCATGGGAACAGTCATGGCACAATGGCACTAAACTTTAAGTTCCCTTCGACCATCTCCCATCTTCTTTGACCAAGCAGCCCAAATTCCTGCCATGTAGTCAGTGTGAGGAAGAGCGAAACGCTGGTCCAGTCGCAGAATCCTCGCAGACTCTTTGGCACCCTCATCGGGGCGCTCATTCCTCGCAATTTCCTCATGTCCAGGAACCCAGCAAAAGATAATCTCGACATCCGCCTGGCTTGCCAAAACTGTGGCATCATGGATATCGCGAACCAGGGGATGCAGAGTTTCCAATGCCCTGAGAGCACTCAGGGCGCTTTGTGAGTCGCTATAGATCACAATCCAGTCTCCGAACCGGGCACGTCACGTGATCTCCCGTACCGAGTGGTGTATTGCCACCAGCTCGGCCGTGAAGACTGACACAGCGCCTGGCAGAGCCCCGCTGACTTCAAACAGAGGGGATACGGTGTGGAAGCCGACCCCCTCTTGGGACTTGGAGCCATCTGTATACACTGGCACAGTTCCAGTGTGACACGAGGTGTGCTCCAAAAAGGTCGAACGGCAATACTCCGGGCACCGTACAAGCTTTGGGAGCAAAAGTGTGGCGACAAATAGCCAAATGTGGTAGCCTCCAGGGTGGCGTCATGGGCAGCACCAGGGGCACCCCTGGCCCGAGAGCTATACCTAGCTCTCGAAGGAGTTTCTTGGCCCTAAACGCAAAGGGCTTAGGTTATGACTGGCACCTTTCAGTAGCATAGGCAGTGTCAAAATTAGCTGCGGATGTAGTGAGAGCTGTTGGCGACTGAGGGTCGGAATGGTTGGCATAAAAATCAAAATGGTAGGAGTAGTAGTTGCGTGAATGGAAGGAATGGCAACAGATCCAGAGGGAAGGAGCCTGGGTGTCTGCAATGCAGGTAAGTTGGGCACATGAGGGCCGAATGTCACTGGTCACTAGGAAGTTGTTTCGGCTGTGGGCAGTCGGGACATTTGATAAAAGATTGTAGCAGTGCAAGAGAAAGTGTGTGTTATGGATATGGGAGTGAGACACACACGGCGCAAGATTGCACTGAGGGTGGGCAAGTTAACATGAGTAGGCCTGGATTGTGTAGTAATCATGGGCAGATTGGGCATTATGCCAGGATGTGTGCCAGCCCGAAGAATACATGCAGTAAATGTGGAATGGTAGGTCATGTGACAAGGTTGTGTAAGACTGGTGAAAGACTTGGGAAAGAAAGAATGAATGGGAATAATGTGAGTAATAGAGAGAGTATGACTCAGGGAAACTGAAGAATGAAAGGGTTCCTTCTGGTGAAATCTCAAGAATCCAAGTGATGAATGTGAGAGAGGGATTGTAGAGTCTTGGAGTGAATTGTGGTCACAAAGTGAACAGGTGTATGTGTGTCAAAGTTAAATGTGGACAACAAGAAGTAAGTGCATTGATTGATACAGGATGAAGCATTTGTAGGAATGAAAGTAAGTGAAGCTAAGGATAGTGGATATCAATTGACTGGATTGGGTGAGTAGGATGTGCCAATTGTTGGAAGGTTTAGAGCGAAGGTTTCGATTGCAGGTGGCCAAATGAATTAAGACAAGTTTTGTGTAGTAGAAGGTGCAAACACAAACTATATCATGTTATTAGGTTATAAGTTTTTGAGAGCAAATGGTATTGTGATTCACTCTGATGTAGAAATGATTGAATGTAGGAAGTTTGGAAGTTTGAAGTGTCAATGGTATGTGGCTCAGGATGGAAGTGTGAAAGTGAATACCTATCATGGAAGGTCTGGAGGTATATGCAATGGAAAGTGTGCCCTTGAAACATAATGAAACATTTGAGTGTTAGGATTGGATGGAATTTGGAATTTGTGATGAGTGAGAATTATGGGAATATGTATGTCTTGGATGGTAGTGCTGTGAACTATCAAGTGAAGTGAGTTGTACATGTGTTTGATGATGTAATTGATATGAAAGATCCATGTGTGTGTATCCAAGTTTGGCCCGATCTGCAAAGGAAGAGTTTGAGAGGAGTACAAGTGGGAGGTAAATTGGATGTGTTGAATACAGTGGTGAATATGGAGAAGGATAAGCATGTGGCGAATGCAAGTGTATTTTCTGTGAATGTGAATCAAATGGTTGGAGGAAAAGTTGAGTGAATGTGAGAAACAAAAGGTTTTCAGAATATTGTGGAATAGGAGAGTTGCTTTGAATCAGGAGGATGAGGACAAGTTTAAGATTGTTTAGTGATGACACACCAATATATCAAAGGTCTCATCATTACCCTCCTCCGTGGCTAAAGAGATCGAGGAACAGTGAAGAATTGGTGTAATTGAGCCAAGTGTGAGTGCTTGGAATAGTCCGATTGTACCTGCGCGAAAGCCAGGTGGAAGTTTGCGACTGTGTATTGATTACAGAAGAGTAAATGAACGAATGTTGAAAGACAAGTTTCTCATGACTGTTGTGTCTGAGTGTGTGTACAGCATGCATTGAATGAAAGTATTTACGATGATAGATCGGGTACGTGGCTAGTACCAGATGCATGTGGCTAAAGAGAACAGGCCTATTACAGCATTCTCCACTGCAAAATGCCATTATTGATTCAGAAACCTGAGCTTTGGGTTGGCGAATGCTCCAGCCACTTTTCAACATTCAATCAATGTGGAGTTGAGTGGTTTTCCATGTAAGAATGTACAAGTGTTTTTGCATGAAATTTTGGTGATGAGCATGAAAATGGAAGATCATATGACCTTGGTGAATGATGTTTTGAGAAAGTTGGAAGAGGATGGTGTGAAAGTGAAGTTGTCTTAAATGTGTGTGGTTTGCCAGTGAAGTTAAGTTTTGGGGAAATAAGATGTGTCTGGCTGGATTGTGTAAATCAGAAAAGTTTGTGGGAAAGGTCAGGAATTTCTCTAAGCCTACCACAGTGAGAGAGTTGTGTGGATTTCTTGGTTTGGTTGATTTTGGAGGAAAATTTATGAAAGATGAATGAATAGTGCCGAAAATAAATGCTGCAAAGCCCAAACGGACTTGCTTGCAGCCAAATTCAAGGACGGGTAATTTGCATGAGTGTTCTCAATAAAAATATAGACATCTTGGAGAATATACAAAAATATAGCTATGAAGTTAAGATCAATAGAATGGAAGTACAGGAATTTAAAACCATCAAGGGGTGCAAAAGAATATAAAAAATAAACTATTGAGAACTCGACAAAGGATAAAAACATAGACTATAGATGGATGAACAATAGATACAAGAACAGAGAATATAAAATCATGAAACAATATATTAAATTTTGGCTAAAAGATTAGATTCTTCTAAAAATTTTAAAATTCTATTCACACTAAAAGAGACACGAGTCTCAGACAAGATGCCCCACAGAACTTGTTGGGGGGGGCCATCTGCCCAGTAATGAAAGGGAAGACCCTCCTCCCGAGATTTCTCTCAAAAGGGGACACTCGGCAAGGATGTGAAGGATAGACAGCTGCACCCCGCACAGGATGCACAAAGCTGGGGGCTGCCCATTCATCAAGTGCCCATGAGTGAGGCGGCAATGGCCTATACTCAGTCAGCACAAAATAACCTCCAGTCTACGTGGTCTCATGGTACGTGGCCATGGGAGGACTGAAGGTTTTATGGAATGAAGCTTGGTGGGAGGAAGCTCATCTCACATCTTCCGCCATAAGCTGACTACATATTCGGTGATGAGGGGATAGACATCACAAAGTGGGACTGGGGCTGATGGGGGTGTCCCTAATGATGCTGCCTCCTTGGCCGCAGCATCCGCCCTTTCAGTACCTGGGATGCCCACATGACTGGGCACCCAGCAAAAAGAAATCTTATGAATAGGAGAAAGATAAAAAAGCCACCGCTGGATCTTGGAAACCAGCAGATGGCTAGAACCAAAAGCACTCATTGCCTCCAGAGAACTAAGGGAGTCAAGAGAAAATTGTAAGACAACCAGATGGCAGAGGAGCAATAACAAAGAGTGCAGCAAGAATGGCAACAAGTTCTGCTGTGAAAACAGAAGCTGCACTTGGTAGGCGAACAATGCTGTCTGAGATATGAAGACAGCAGAAGCTCCAACTCCATCTGATGACTTGGACCCGTTGGTGAACACAAAAGTGCTAGGCCGATGGTGGGAGGAGTGTTGATCATACATGGTTATCAAGGCTACAGGCAAGAACTGATCCTTGGGCCTACCAGTTAGCCCCTTGTATACCACTACAGGTGGTATGGTATGGGGGAATCTTTGGTATTGAAAACGGAATAGCAGAAAACTCCTTTAGACGTCCTGTGTGCTCGGTCATGTGCAGAGCAAAGGGGCGAGCCAGGGATGGAAATCTATCATATGAGGCCACTGTTCACAAATTGAACGTGCACTCATATACTGGCGACCATGGTAATTGCTAAAGTCTAAAAAGATATTTGAGGTTAGACTTGAGCCTGTGAAAAGGAAGAGGAAGAGCCCCGTTCTCTGCATAGAGACTACAAATAGGTAAGGACTTGAAGGGTCCAGAAGCCAGGCACACACCCTGGTTACGCACAGTATTTAATTTTCTAAGGATGGACGGTGAGGCAGGAGTACACCTGTGACCCATAGTCCAGCTTTGACTGTACCAAGGCTGAATACAGAAGTCACAGGGTGCGTCGATCACTTCCCCAAGAAGTGTGTGACAGTAATTTCATTATGTCCATTCTCTTCAGACAAGACCTTTTCAAAGCGTCCAAATGAGGCCTCCAAGAAAGCCTTGAATCAAAGATCACCCCTAAAAATCTGAAATGGGTTTCAAAGGTGACAGGGACATCATAGAGTGACAAATGGGAAGGGTCCCATGTCACGGCTCAATGATTGTAAGAGTAGAAGGCCTTGGTCTTTACTGCGGAAAAGCGGAAGCCCTTGGAAGAAGCATTATCAGCTACCGTATTTATAACCCGCTGTAGCTTACGGATGACAAATGGAAGTCTAGGCGATGAACAGATAAGCAAGGAGGAAGATACAGCGAACAGACTGAATAATGGAGACTGGAAAACAGGCGGACAGCAACTGCCTGCAGGTCTGTGTTAACAGAGAGTTGGTTGTGGGGAACCCTGTTGTTAACAAAAACAGCAGCACCATGAATTGCTTCTCTGGGGTTCTTATAATATCCCACAAAACCCGAAATGTTGGGTACTCTGCGAGTACCAAAGCAAGTCTCTTGTAAAGCAATACAATCGGGATTGTAATCATTAAGCAGCAGCTTGAACTCTTCCCATTTAGGGAAGAGATCTTGGAGGTTCCAATGAATAATTGGAAACATTGTTACCATTTAAGCATAACGGTAGATTTTTTTTTTTTAATTAAGGGGCTATCTGGCGACTGCCGACTAAGGCATAAGTTGCCGTAAACAAACAGCCTAGTTCTAGGCTACTTTAAAAAATTGAAAAGGAAACAATAAAAAGAAATAACAAAAACAATAACAAAAAAAACAACAATTAAACCGGGTTAAATGAAAGGGAGAAGGCCGGCCTCCCCCAAAAAGTCAATAAGTTCACCAGTCAAAGTACACGCACTCGTCCCGAGTACAAGGGACAGGCGGTAGCGACCCCGCCCATCCCGGTACCGGGACAGGTGTCGTGCGCGAAGATCACCCAGACTGGGACATTCGACAAGAATGTGCCGAACAGTCTGGGGGACGACGCAGTCGTTGCAATAGGGCGCAGGCGAGCGCTCCATCAAATAGCGATGCGTCACACGAGTGTGGCCGATTCAGAGACGACAGAAAGCAAACTGAAGCCGCCGCGGCATTGGGGGATAGGTCCATGGGAACAGTCGCAGCGCAATGGCACGCAACTTTAAGTTCCCTTCGACCATCTCCCATCTTCTTTGCCAAGCAGTCTGAAGAGCTGCCCGCATTCCTGCCATGTAGTCAGTGTGAGGAAGAGCGAAACGCTGGTCCAGTCGCAGAGTCCTCGCGGACTCTTTGGCGCGCTCATTCCCCGCAATTCCTACATGTCCAGGAACCCAGCAGAAGATAATCTCGACATCTGCCCGGCTCGCCAAAACCGTGGCGTCAAGGATTTCGCGAACCAGGGGATGCGGAGATTCCAATGCCCCGAGAGAACTCAGGGCGCTTTGTGAGTCGCTATAGATCACAATCCGGTTTCCGAATCAGGCACGTCGCGTAATCTCCCGTACCGAGTGGTGTATTGCCACCAGCTCCGCCGTGAAGACAGACGCAGCGCCTGGTAGAGCCCCGCTGACTTCAAACAGAGGGGATACGGCGTGGAAGCCGACCCCCTCTTGGGACTTGGAGCCATCCGTATACACTGGCACGGTACCAGCGTGACACGATGTGTGCTCCCAAAAGGTCGAACGCAATACTCCCGGCGTTGTACAAGCTTTGGGAGCAGAGGGGTGGCGACAAATAGCCAAATGTGGTACCCTCCAGGGTGGCGTCCTGGGCAGAACCAGGGGCGCCACCGGTCCGAGAGCTATATCTACCTCTCGAAGGAGTTTCCTGGCCTAAACCCAAAGGGCTTAGGGTATGACTGGCGTCTCTCGGCGGCATAGGCACCATCCAGATCAGCTGCGGATGCAGTGAGAGCTGTTGGCGACTGAGGGAGGCGCCGGGCTCGCGCGTACAGGCGAGTGATGCACTGCACGCGGCGCAGAGCGAGTGGCATCTCCCCAGCATGGACCAACAGGCTCTCAATGGGGGAAGTGCGGAAGGCACCGGTCGCAAGGCGAAGGCCGGTGTGGTGGATCGAATCCACCTTCCGCAATAAACGCTCGGCTGCGGATGCATAAAACTCGCATCCGTAGTCGAGCTTCGAGCGAACAAAGGATCGATAAAAAAGTAAGGCAGTAGCCCTATCAGCGCCCCAAGCGCTGAACGTCACGGAACGGAGAGTGTCCATGGCGCGGGTACAAGAGACCCTAAGGCTGCGAATATGAGCCTCCCAGGTCAGGCGTCGGTCGAATACAAGACCAAGGAAACGGTGCGACTCAACCACATCAAGGCGCACCCCATTAAGAAACAAATCTGGGTCGGGGTGAAGCCGTGGATGGCGGCAAAAGTGCACCACCTTAGTCTTGCCCAAAGAAAACCGAAACCTGTGCGCTTCGGCATAGCGAGAGACGCGGTTCAATGCCTGTTGGAGTCGACGCTCCAGAGTTGGCATCTGGGCCGCGCCAAAAGAGATCGAAAGGTCGTCCACGTATAGCGTAGCAAGAACATCTTCCGGCAGCACCGAGGTGATGCCGTTGATGCTCAGGGCAAAGAGTGTGACACTGAGGACACTTCCATGCGGGACATCCTTTTCCTGCTCCATTGAGCCGGGGAATGGACGATCTCGCAAAAATTCATATATAAACATTGGGAGGCGTCCCCTCGCCCCCATCGTGTGGAGTCTCCATGATACCGTATCGCCATGCGGTATCATAGGCCTTCTCCAGATCAAAAAACACCGTGGCGTAGTGCTGTCTACGAAGGAAAGCCTCGCAGACGGCATTTTCCAGTCGGAGCAGAGCATCCGACGTGCAGTGGAACTTACGGAAGCCGCACTGTGCAGAACACAGATGGCCTCCGCTGTCAAGGAAAAAGGCTAATCTAACATTTACCAATTTCTCCATCAACTTGCACACGCAAGAGGTTAGAGAGATTGGGCGGAAACCGGTCGGAGTAGAGTGATCTCTTCCCGGCTTGCGAAAGGCGAGCACAGTAGCGATTCGCCAGGAGTCTGGGAGAAGACCTTCCACCCAGATCCTGTTGAACAAATCTAACAGAAAGGCCATGCCTCGCTCACCCAGGTGTCGAAGCATGGCGTACGGGACATCGTCCGGACCATGGGCGGTGTCCGCGCACGAAGCGAGAGCGGAACGCAACTCACTCACAGTAAACTTGTCGTTGAAGGGTTCTCCGCCTCTGGAGGTAAAGTCCAGCCGGCGGCCTTCCGCGACATCACGACGTGCATTGAATGCTGGCGGAGCAGCATCACGGCTAGAGAATGCGGAAAAAGCGGTCGCTAAGGATTCCGCCACGGACGCGGGGTCCGAGATTGCGGTCCCATTCTCCTGGAGAACGGCAGGGGGGTCCTGCGAGAACTTGCCTCGAATCCTTTTGACTCGCTTCCACACCTCTGCTAGAGGGGTCTTCCCGTTAAGTGAAGACACGTATGCCCGCCAAGAAGAGCGGCGGGCGTGCTTCGAAATATACCGGAACCTAGCCCTAGCCCGACGAAATTCAGCGACAGTGAAATCGTTCGGGCGGCGCTTATAGCGCATGTAGGCATAACGCTTCTGTTTGAGGGCCGTCTCACACTCGGCCGACCACCATGGGAGTGGTCGGCGTGCAAAACGGCCAGACGTCCTAGGAATAGTAGTCAGGCCCACGGCGATGAGGTTGCCGGAGAAGAACTCAACGGCCTCATCTACCGACCTAAACTCCTCGACTGGGATAGAGAATTCAGTCATTTCCTGAAATGCAGGCCACCGCGCCCGCGCCAAGCACCACCGAGGTGGTCTCTCAGGCGGCAGTTGCCCTGAAAATGATATTTGAATGGGAAATTGATCACTACCATGGAGGTCATCGACCACCCCCCAATCAAAATCAGGCTGTGCATCCAAAGAGCACAAAGATAGGTCAAGGCAAGAAAATGTAGCGGTTCTCGGACAGTGATGCGTAAACTCATCCACGTTTAGGACATCCATCTCAAGCTCTTCGATCAGATCGGCAAGGACTTGTCCCCTGGGATTTATGGAGTAATCTCCCCAGAGAGGATGCCTGTCGTTCAGATCTCCATCAAGAGATAGGGCCTCGGCAACCGTGCCACGACGCGGCGGAAGCCCCCCGCGTCGAAGTCAGCTGACGGTGGAATGTACGCAGAAATGATAGTATACCTCCTATCCAGGTGCAGCTGCACAGCCACTGCCTGAAAGGAAGAACGGAGACATCATGCCGGGTGTAATCCGCGCATCCACCAGCCCGGCCATCCCGCGGTGGTGGGGTCGCAAGACCCTTATACCCCGGGAGGGCAGGCAGCGGGCACGCGCCTAGCATGGTCTCCTGCAAAAAAATAGCTAACGGGAAACGGGACGAGACGAGCCTCCGCAGCTCCTCCCAGTTGGCCCGGAGTCCACGGCAATTCCATTGAAGGAATATGCCCGCCAGGCCTAGCTCGGGGGAGACGCGGGGGCCCTCCTCGAATTGAAGACACTCACGGGAATGGCCGTACGCTTCCCGGGGGCAGAACCCCGGGCGCTGTCACCTTCGACTTATTGGGGGAGGTTGGGCTCGCCATGCGAGTCTTTTCCTCCCTCCGCCTCGAAACCTTAGGCGGGCGTTGAGGCTTGGGAGGCGGGGGGCCCTCTTTTCGAGGAACCACCGTCTCCGAGCCACTCGCTCCACCTCGGGGCGTGGGCGAAGGGGCCGAAGCTCCTTTGTTGCTGTCCTCCTTTCGGGGGACAGCGTTAGGAACCCTGGAAGATGGCCTAGCGACCATCTTCAAGGGTGTTGCCTCCTGTGAGTCTAACGACTCTGTGGAGGCGCGTGGCCGTTTCGCCTTACGGGAAACGGTCACGCTGGGGGAAGAGGGGGGAGCCCTGGTTTTAGCTGGGGCTGGGTGTGAACCCTTTTTGCCGCCAGCTTTACCAGGGAAGCGCCCGGGTGTAGTAGAGCCCGCAGAAGGGCTCCGAATGGGCGCGGAAACAACCATGCTCGTTGGCCTGGATGGGCCAGGAGCAGAGGGTGCTTTTCTAACTATTGAGGCATATGACGTCCCAGGCAGAGCCGGGCGCGCCAGGATCAAGTCCTTTGCCTCGCGGAATGAGAGTCGATCCTGGGCCTGAACGGCCAGGATTTCTTTCTCAAGGAGATATGCACCACATTGCTTCGAAGAAGCAGGGTGCGGCTCTCCGCAATTGACACACTTGGCCACACACAATTTGGACTTATCGTGTGCGACCTTGGAGCAATTTACACATACTTCGGGTGACCCCGACTTTGCACGTCTACATGAGCGATTCGTATGGCCGAAGCGGTGACAGTAATAGCACCGCCGCGGTAGTATCACGAATGCCTTCACGCGGTAGCGGTACCAACCCGCACGCACCGACTCAGGGAGCTTGTCACAGTCGAACGTGACAAAGAGTGTAGGGGTGGGTCTCGAGGCCCCTCCCTGTTTTCTCATCACACGTTCGACCTTGACCGCCCCATGGTCGGCCAGCTCTAGGGTGATGTCCTCAATGGAGTCGTCAACGAGTTCCCTCGCATAAACTACTCCTTTCACAAAGTTCATGGTAGAGTGCGGCGCCACTCACCGGGGTGCCATGAAGTGTCCGAAGAGCACTTAACCTGGCCGCCTCGGCGGGATTCGCCGCATTCGCCAGAAGGCCCCCATCCGAGAAACGGGTTACCTTCGGCTCTCTACCAATTGCACTAGCTAATCCTCTCCTCTGATGGATCATGTTGCCCTTGGACAACATGGTGCCATCAGTGGAGCGAATAACGAAGAAGCGTTTGAAGCCAGCGGGCTCGAAAACGCCAGGTAACCTCTGAATGAGGGGCCCCGATGTCATCGAGGCTCTGCCCTGTGCACTTTTGGTCTTTGTCATCGTCAGGAGCTCCGTACCCGGGGGGGCAGAGGGGCCGGATGTGCCGATCTTGGCTTGGTCGCTTGCCAAAGTGGCAGCAGACCCATCCGTCCCTGTAGCCCCCGTGGATGGAGTGGAGCCCCGAGTCTTCTTCGTCCTTTTCTTTTTTGGAAAGGAGGGCGGGGAATGAACCCGCTTCTCACCTCCGCCGGCAGAAGCCCCCATGCCAGATGGGCGGCCTCAGCCAGGTCCATCTCCGAAATGGAGAAGTTCCTGGTAGTCGTGGGGGCACCTGTCAAAGGAGATCCCTCCCCTCCTTATATTGCCTCGGAGCCCTCAGCCGTTTGAGGGGGACCTTGCATAGGGGCGGACTCGGGTTCGGTGCTTGGCGCCGAGCCCGGATTTTCCCCCATGGAAGGCCCTACCCTCTGAGGCTGGGTCTCCTCAAGGACCATGTCTATCACAGGAGGGGCCTCCAGTTGGCCATCCCCTCCCAGGACATCGCAGGTCCCTTGGCAGCTTCACCAGTTTTTTGTGGGGAGGCACAGGCCTTGACCCCGGCAAGGTTTAAGATTCTTGCCAGCAAGTCTTTTGAGGGAAGCGACCGAAGGGGCCTGGCTTCCCTCTCCCCCCTAAGCGGGTTTGCCCTACCGAGCCGCGGTCAGCAATGGGCTGCCTGCTGGCTTTCTTGGCAGTCCCCTTAGAAAGAAAAGGAGGGACTGCCGCTTGAAATAGGGAGGTGCCCGAAAGCACCTCCAGAGGATGGAGTGAGGGGGAGTCCCCTACACCCGTAGGCGTAGGAGAGGAGTAAGCCTCCTCTCCGGTTAAAAAAGTATGGAGGGTCCCCTGCGCAAGCACAAGGGAGGGGACCTCCATTTTTTGGTGGAGCTGCCCGAGGGCGGCTCCTTTGATGTTCTTGGGGAAGTTGGGGGTTGGGTTTTTTTTTATACTCATCATTGGGCATGGTGACCCTCTTATTTACACAGGACGCAACAGCTCACCACCTCTCACAGTTGCCCGCACTGCAAGAGGTGCTTGCAGGCCCGGCAGAGCCAGGCGCCGCCATTTCGGACCACCCCTCCCGCCTGGTGGCCTGGCAGTCCATCGGCATGGCGGCTCCACCTTAGACACGGCGTAAAAAAGATAGATTTTGAAGATGAGAGGAAAAGGGATGTGAGGAAGGTATGGGTGGGGATGAAGCAGGTTGTTAAAAACCAACCACCCCAGACCGGAGCTCAGGGGTTAGGGAACATTGTCCCCTCCCCCCTCAGCCCCGATCCAGGACGGTTGGCCGAGAAGAAGGTCAGCATCTACCCTGTGAAATTAGAGGCTGACCAGAGAAAGTTGTGGGAGAGGTTGTATGAAAAGAGAGGAAACAAGTGTTTTGAAAGAAGGAAGAGAGGCTAAGCTGAGGCCGGACGGGGTGCTGAGTCCCGTCAGCACGGCGGCCAGGATGGCAAATCGCCGCGCCCCTTACGGGGATGAGACGAAAAGGGGTGTGAGGAAGGTATGGGTGGGGATGAAGCAGGTTGTTAAAAGCCAACCACCCAGACCGGAGCTCAGGGGTTAGGGGACATTGTCCCCTCCCCCCTCAGCCCCGATCCGGGACGATTGGTTGAGAAGAAGGTCAGCTTCTACCCTGTGAAATTAGAGGCTGACCAGAGAAAATTGTGGGAGAGATTGTATGAAAAGCGACGAGGTAGGATAGGAATACAGGCTATCTGAAGGAAGGAAGAGAGACTAAGCTGGATTTGAACTACCAGCGGAAGTAGTTCTGGCTTGGAGTATGACAAAGGAGGCATCAGAAGCTTGAGTTTTGCCTTTGGTTTTTCTTTAAGAGGTGGCGCATCAGATTTTGATAAGTAGCTGTAAGAGAGAACTGTCTTCACTGGAGAAGCACAAATGGAAGCAACTCCAGGGGTCAGTTCAGGCATCAAGGGAACAGATGATGTTGCCACAGCTGATTTCCTTGTGGTGGTGGGGACATCGGCAAAAGTTGTGAATTCAATGCTGATAGAGAAGGATGTGGAGTCAGTTTTTGAGAGTCTTCCTCAGATGAGGGGGGTAACCTCCACAACAGCTAGCTCCTGGGAAGGAGCAATGGTTGGTTCCTTCTCATTCAATGATCGAAGGAATTCCAAAGCAGTATCAACAAGGGGGGGGGGGCGAGTGATAACTTGCTTTGGAGCTAAAGAAGAGCTTGGTCCTTTAGGGGCAGGGTGAATGTCCAGAGGTGGAATGGATACCACCTGAGGACCAACATGATCAACATCCACATGTTCTGGAGCGGTAGCAAGGTGCTTAACCACCCTTAAGGAACCAGAAGATGGAAGGTTCCTCTTCTTGTTGGAGCAGAGCATCTGACATAGAGTGGAACTTAAGGAAGCCACACTGTGCAGAAGATAGATGGCCTCTGATGTCTAGAAAGAACACTAATCTAACATTCACCAATTTCTCCATCAACTTGAACATGCAGGAGGTTAGAGAGATTGGGCGGAAACCAGCTGGGGTTGAGTGTGCTCTTCCCAGTTTGCAAAAAGCAAGCACAGTATCGATTCACCAGGAATCTGGGAGGATACCCTTTACCCAGATCCTGTTGAACAAATCTAACAGAAAGGCCATGCCATGATCACCCAGGGTCGAAGCATGGCGTATGGGACATCGTCTGGACCAGGAGCAGTGTCTGCGTACGAAGTGAGAGCGGAATATACTCACCCAAAGTGAACCTGTCATTGAATGGTTCTCTGACCCTGAAGGTAAAGTCCAATCAGCAGTTTTCCGCAACATCACAACGCACATTAAATGCTGGCAGAGCAGCATCCTGGCTAGAGATACGGAGAAAGCATTCGCAAAGTATTCCGTCATGGACGCGGGGTCGAAGATTACGATCCCATTCTCATGGAGAATGCAGGGTGATCCTGCGAGAACTTGCGCCAAATCCTTTTGACTCGCTTCCACACCTTTGCCTGAGGGATCTACCCATTAAGTGAAGACAAGTATGCCTGCCAAGAAGAGAGGCGGGTGTGCTTCAAAATATACTGGAACCTAGCCCTAGCTCAACGAAATTCATGAAGAACTGCAGGTCTGGACATCATCTGTTGTCTTCTCACAGTCTACATATTTTCTCAAGTTCATTTTCAGTAAATTCATCTCTGACTGCAGTAAACTTTCTCCTTGAGTGTGTCCCATTCCTTATCATTTATGAAATTATTCTATACTGACATACAATATCCTTACCAGCTGCAAGGATAGTGTAAGATCATTGAAATTTGTAATTATAAAACATGTACATTAGAGTGTACCAAATATCACACAAAGATCTTGAAATGTTTAAAATGTTCAACTTTTAATTGTCATTTTATTCTGACCACCTAATATAAAATACAATTATTTCTGAAAATATTTTAAAGCTCAGTGGCTACCCCCCTCACCCCCACTAAAAAAACAAACTAGAAACAGCTTTTTGGTTATTCTGTGCTGGTATGCAAGGTTTCTGCAAAGGATAACTGGATAAATGAAATCTAAAATATTGATATTCAACAAAAATGCACAGCTCTAAAATGGATTCATTATAAACTAACAAGATATTTTGATGTCTAGCACTGATCAATTCCTGTTGCGTCTAATTATAATAAATCTGCATTAGCTTCAGACCAGAATAATGTTTTACTAAATCTAAACCTAATGAATATTAATTGTGTGATAGGTGAAGCAAGCCTACATTTGCCTATTGAATGATAGAAATAAATAACTTACCTCCCCATTTTCCAAATCTCTTAACAAAGTTTTTCTTCCATAATCTTGAGTAAAAATGAGCTCGAATACCAACAACTACCTCACATAACGTGGTCAATCCAACTTTTCCAACATAAAGTAGACCGAGAATAGCAAATATTTCCTCTATCCTTCTTAATATTGGAAGAGTATCATCTAAAAATAAGCTAAAGGAATCTGGTGCTATAGCCATTATATATTGGCTATGCTTTTGACAAATGAAAATAAACACAACTTTAAAAAAATTAAAAATATCTTAATTACAGCAGGCATAAGCCTACCTATATGCAAATGCAATTTTTTTTATTATAACATAACCTGCAAATTAATAATATTTATTACCATTCAGTCTCAGAAGCAGTATGGAAATGATTACTAAATAGTTTACATTTTTAAAAAAAATATTATTCCTATTTCTTGACATGCTTTCTATTTAAGTCCCCCCTTTTTAATTTTCCTCGTTTTCTTCAGTCCTACATTTTGAACTTTCCTTGTTTTCTTAAGTCTCCCATTTCGAACTTTCTTTTTGTCTCCCTTTTTTAACTCCTTGTTAACTTTTCCTACCTTCTTAACTTTCTTTTTTTCTTCACTTCCCCATTTTGAATTTTCCTTTTTTTCAATCTCCCCCTCTTTAACTTTCCTTTTTCTTAGCTCCCCTTTAACTTTCCTTTTTCTCCAGTACTATCTTTTTAATACTTTTTTCCTTTGTATGCTATTCTACTAGCTTTTCCACATTTAATTATCACAAAATTTATAAATTAATTTATTCTGTCAGTATTTATGTTCCCAAGTATTAATAGTATCATAGAAGTCATTATTGTTATTTGCATGATTAAAATCCTAACCCAGTACATCAATTATAGCAGTAGAGCAAAAAAAAGAAAAGAAAAAAGATATATGCATTATATCACCTGTGGATGGTATATTAAGATGTGAAAAAAACAACAACAACAAAGAGAACCGTGCAGTGAAAGGGACTAGATGCATACGAGTACTCTTAACAAATTTTAGCAATCCCAAATATTGGACCAAGAAAGTCCATTTAGTGGGAAATAATAAATATTTAACTACCCAATACATTTGTTGACACAATAAAAAACATTTCAATGAATTGGGTAAGTTTGCACTCAGAAGAAGATAGCTGAGGAGATGTGTAATTCAAGTTCGAAAAGGTCTTCAAGCATATGAAGACCTCTGAGCAAACAACTAAGAGCTATTCTAAGGAAATGATTGTAAAATATTGAAAGTCCAAAAAATTGCTTTGCCAAGAGGGTTCTGCACTTTTAGAATGGACTGCCTTTAATATGAAGGTTTTGTATGGCAGTCTTAAAGAACATCCACCAACTAAGGAAAAGCTTGAACTACACAGCAAGCTTAAAGGCACCATGAGAGGAAGTAGAGAGTATATCAGCAGGCTGATAATTCCACCTTCTTGTAGCAAATGAAGAGAAGGCATGATCATTCATGCAGCACAGATAAGCTTGAGAAACAAAAACTAAGAGGACAGATGCAAAATGCAGGGTTCTCAGTGGGATAGGCTCAATTCAGAAAGACGACAAGTAAGAGGGTGTTGTAGTATTTAAGATAATGTATGCAAGAAGGAAGACCTTGTGAGTAATTCTGGATCAAATGGAAAACCAGTACAGATAAGCGAGCAGCATGGGGGTTGGAGACAAATGTGCCCAGCATTGAACTATTATGATCAAAGTGGAAGCAGATCCAGCAAAGATTAAGGAGAAAACAGAGAGAGGCTTTGCAGACATTAGCAAAATGGGCTTTGAGAGATAATTTACAAAGGTGTGACTCAAATTTCTAACATTGTCAGAAAAGGCAACCAGGAAGACACCAACAAAGAAAGGGAACAATAGTTTTACAGTGAACCACATTCGATGCAGTACACAACAGTAATACCTCAGCTAAGTCATGATGAGTTATAATGTGTCAGAGCCATTCAACTTACATCCTGACAAAAAATACCCTCTTGGCTATAATCCAATAGGAAGGGGAGAGGGGGATTTAATTTACCTCTTGCAAAGGGCTATAAGGGAGTTTGGGGCAGGGTGGTAACTTGATCTTGAACTGGGATTGGTCCCACAGGACCAATCCTGGCAGCCCATCGGCATGGTGGCTCCACCTTGACTCGGCGTAAAATGGATAGAGATTGAAAGGAGAAAGAAAGGGGAAAGTGATGAAGGTGTGGATTGGGATCAAACAGGTTGTTAAAAAAACACCACCCCAGACCAGAGCTCAGGGGTGAGGGAATGTTGTCCCATCCTCTCTCAGCCCCAATCCGGGATAGTTGGGTGAGAGGAAGCTGGTCGCCATCTACCCTGTGAAATTAGAGGCGGACCAGAGAGTTATGGGAGAGATTGTAGGGAAATCCTGGCCTGAATGGCCAGGATTTCCATCTCAAGGAGATAGACACCACATTGCTTCGAAGAAGCGGGGTGCGGCTCTCTGCAATTGACACACTTGGCCACACATGATTTGGACTTATTGCGTGCAGCCTCGGAGCAACTTACACATAGTTCAGGTAACCCTGACTTTGCACGTCAACAGGAGTGATTAATATGGCCAAATAGATGACAGGAAAAGCGCCTCTGAGGCAGTGGCACACATGCATTCATGCAGTAGCGATACCACAGGCATGGACAGACTCAGGGAGCTTGTCACAGTCAAATGTGAGGAAGAGTGTAGGGGTGGGTCTCGAGGCCTCTCCCTGTTTCTTACCACACGTTCGACCTTGACAGTCCCAGCTCTAAGGTGATGTCATGTATAGAGTAGTCCATGAGTTCCTTCACATAAACTACTCCTTTCACAAAGTTCATGGTAGAGTGCGGTGTTACACACACAGGCATGCTATCAAGTGTCTGAAGGGCACTAATCATGGCCACCTAGAGGGATTCGATGTATTTACCAAAAGGCTCCTGTCCAACAAACTGGTCACCTTCAGCTCTCGACCAATCACACTAGCTAAAGTCTCCTCTGATGGATCATGTTGCCCTTAGCCAACATGCTGCCATCAGTGGAGCGAA
Source organism: Ceratothoa steindachneri (assembly GCA_963969495.1). NCBI lineage: Eukaryota > Metazoa > Arthropoda > Malacostraca > Isopoda > Cymothoidae > Ceratothoa > Ceratothoa steindachneri. The sequence continues at coordinate 181,656,235 of OZ018319.1, forward strand.
TAACAAACAACAGGTAGCCTCTGAATGAGGAGCCCCCCCCGACATAATCGAGGCTCCATTCTGCGCATTTCTTGTTTTCATTTGGAACTCTCCTCCCCAGGGAGCAACGGGGCTGGGCATACCGATCTTTGCTTGGTCACTATCTGAGAGGGCAGCAGCCCTATCCATCCCTGCAGAAGGAGAGGAGCCCCTAGGACAGATGGGCCTGCCTGACCAAGATCCATCTCTGAAATGGAGAAGGTGCTGGCTGTCACAGGGGCACCAGCTGGGGGAGAAGATTCCTCCTCCCCTTCTAAATCTTGGGCACCAGCACCCTCTGAGGGGCGGACTTGGGCTCTGTGCTTAGCACCGAGCCTGTGTTCAACCCCATGGAAGATCCTACCATCTGGGGCTGGGTTGCCTTGGGGGGGGGGGCGCTCCATGTGCCCCCCCCCCCCCCCCGGTCCCATTTGAGGTGCCTTTGGTCATTTCATCTTTGGCTGGCAAACTGGTACCCATCAGGGAAGAGAAGGGGGCAGATATACTGACCTCCTGCAAGCTGGTTGTACAAGTACGCAGGACATTAGGGAGCAGGAACCAATGGGCCCTGCCATCCCTTGCTCTCTTAAGAGGCTTGGCCCTATTGAGTCAATTAAGGGCCACCTGCCTTTCTTGGCAGTCCCCTTAGAAAGTAAAGGGGAAACTGCTGGTGGAGAAAGGGAGTTGACCAAGGGTGGCTGTAGAGAAGGGAGTGAGGGAGAATCCCTTATACCCGTAGGCAAATGAGAGGAGTAAGCATCCTCTCTGGTTGAAGAGTTTTGGAGAGTGCCCTGCGAAAGTAGGGGAGGGGGGGCTCCATTTTTTAGGTGCAGCTGATAAGTTTCATATAAGGGCATGGGGACCCTATTATTAACACAGGAAGTAAATGCTCATCACCCCACACAGTAGCTCACTCTGCAAGGTGTGAAGACAGGGCTGTCAGGTGTGACCTGACAGCCCATCAGCATGGCAGCTCCACCTTGGGCATGGTGTAAAAATTGACATATAGGAGGGAGAGTGAAGGGGAATGTGAGGAAGGAGTGGGCGGGGATGAAGCAGGTTAAAAACCCACTGCCCCGGACTGGAGCTCAGGAATGAGGGGACGGTGTCCCCTCCTCCCTCAGCCCCAATTCGGGATAGTTGTGTGAAAGGAAGCTGGTTGGTGTCTACCCTGTCAAACCAGAGAAAGTTGCAGGACAGGTTGTAGGAAAGTGAGGAAGTAGGGTGAAAACACAGGCTGTCAGAAAGAAGAGAAGAGGCTAAGCTGGGGCTAGATGGGGCGCTGAGTCCCATCAGCATGCCAGCCAGGAAGGCAAATCACCACGCCCCTTCTGGGGGCACCTCCTCCAAACACCGTATAAAATGGAGGCCAGACTAGTCCAGGAAGGTGTGCAGAACCCATTCAAAGCACAAGGGACATGCAGTAGCGACCCTGCTTATCACAGTACTGGGACAGGCAATGTGCATGAAAATCCCCCAGACTAAGACATTCAACAAGAATGTGTGAAACAGTCTGGGGGACAATGCAGTCTTCGCAATATGCTGCAGATGAATGCTCCATCAAATGGCGGTGTATCCTGTGAGTGTGTGTGCACTTCAAAGATGAGAAGGTGACCTAAAGCAACTTAGGCAAGGGGAGGAGGGGAGTCCATGGGAATAGTCATGGTATGATGGTATGCAAATTTAAGTTCCCATTATCAGCCATCTCCCATATTTTTTGCCAGTCAGCCAAGAGGGCTGAGTAATAACAGTGAAACACTGGTCTGGTCACCCAGACCTCAGACTCTAGTCACCCTCATTCCCTGAAATCCCTACATATCCAGGAATACAGCAGAAGACAAACTCTCCATCCACCCAGCTCATCGTAACTGTGGCTCACAAATACCGCAAACCATGAGGTGCAGAGATTCCAATGAACTAAGATCCCTCAAGGCACTTTATGAATTGCTATAGATCACAATCTGTTCTCCAAACTGGACACAATACTTATCTGCTGTACTGAGTGGTGTATTGCAACCATCTTGGCTGCACAAATATATATATATATATATATATATATATATATATATATATATATATATATATATATATATATATATATATATATATATATATATATATACATACACATTCAGCTGCATGTCGCCCTGTTTCGTAATTATATGTCAAATTTGTACAAAATTTTGTAATGATCACAATATTTAAAGGTCACTCAAATTGTTCACTTTTTAAGCTCATGCAGAAAAATACCTTATCAATGACTCATCACCTAATTCTGTTTTTGTTGCAGGTGAACTTTGATATGGCTAGATGTAGTGCAGCATCATTTAGGCTCCTTAAACATTCTGACAGAGATTACTGCTTCCCGACTCCCGTCCAATGGCCTAGTCCTTTATCACTTCTTTTACCATCACCTCGACTTAAAGTGCAAGAAGGTTGTAGAAGCAGTTTTTTCATTATGGACAAAGGCCTATTTTTAGGCTACTTTAAAAAATTTGAACAGAAAACAATAAAAGAAATAACAATTAGGAAGTAATAACAATAAAAAACAATAACAAAAACAACAAGTAAACCTAGTTAAATGAAAGGGAGAAGGCCGGCCTCCCCCAAAATGTCAACAAGTCCACCAGTCAATGTGCACGCACTCGTCCCGAGTACAAGGGACAGGCGGTAGCGACCCCGCCCATCCCGGTACGGGGGCAGGTAACGTGCTCGAAGATCACCCAGACTGGGACATTCAACAAGAATATGCCAAACAGTCTGGGGGACGACGCAGTCGTCACAAGAGGGCGCAGGCGAGCGCTCCATCAAATAGCGATGCGTCACACGAGTGTGTCCGATTCGGAGACGACAGAAAGCGACCTGAAGCCGTCGCGGCATTGGGGGATAGGTCCATGGGAACAGTCGCGGCGGAATGGCACGCAACTTTAAGTTCCCTTCGACCGTCTCCCATCTTCTTTGCTAAGCAGACCAAAGAGCTGCCCGTATTCCTGCCATGTAGTCGGTGTGAGGAAGAGCAAAATGCTGGTCCGGTCGCAGAGTCCTCGCGGACTCTTTGGCACGCTCATTCCCCGCAATTCTTACATGTCCAGGAACCCAGCAGATAATCTCGACATCTGCCCGGCTCGCCAAAACCGTGGCGTCACGGATATCGCGAACCAGGGGATGCGGAGATTCCAATGTCCCAAGAGCACTCAGGGCGCTTTGTGAGTCGCTATAGATCACAATCCGGTCTCCGAACCGGGCACGTCGCGTAATCTCCCGTACCGAGTGGTGTATTGCCACCAGCTCGGCCGTGAAGACAGACGCAGCGCCTGGCAGAGCCCCGCTGACTTCAAACAGAGGGGATACGGCGTGGAAGCCGACCCCCTCTTGGGACTTGGAGCCATCCGAATACACTGGCACGGTTCCAGCGTGACACGAGGTGTGCTCCAAAAAGGTTGAACGCAATACTCCCGGCGCCGTACCCTCCAGGGTGGTGTGCTGGGCAGAACCAGGGGCACCACCGGGCCGAGAGCTATATCTGGCTCTCGAAGGAGTTTCCTGGGCCTAAAACCAAAGGCTCATCTGGTGACTGCCAACTTGGGCATTAGTTGCCATATTAAAAACTGCCTAGTACTAGGCTACTTTAAAATAAAATTCAAAAACACACAAAAAAAACAACACTAAAAATAAAAAAAAAGGAAAAGGCAATGAGCAAGAAGCAAGCTCCTGCATTGGGGGTAGGTGCCACCATGCGCAGGAACATGCGACCTATAAAGAAAACAAAAAAAAAGTAGTTAAATAAAAGGGAGAAGGCCAGCCTCCTCCCAAAAGTCTACTGGTTTAATGTGCATGCAGTCGTCCCGAGTACAAGGGACAGGCGGTAGCGACTCCGCTCATCCTGATACAGGTAACGTGCTCGAAGATTGCCCAGACTGGGACATTCAACAAGAATGTGCCGAACAGTCTGGGGAACAACAGTCTTTACAGTAGGGCGTTGGTGAGTACTCCATCAAATAGCAGTGCGGCCCGCGAGTGTGCCCAATTGGGAGATGACAGAAGACAACCTGAAGCCTTCGCAGCATTAGAGGGTAGGTTTATGGGAACAGTCGCGGCACAATGGCATGCAACTTTAAGTTCCCTTCGACTGTTTCCCATCTTCTTTGCCATGTAGTCGGGGTGAGGAAAAGCAAAACGCTGGTCCAGTCGCAGACTCTTTGGCGCACTCATTCCCCGCAATTCTTAAATGTCCAGGAACTCAGCAGAAGATAATCTAGACATCCGCCCAGGTCGTCAAAACTGTGGCATCACCGATATAGCAAACCAGGGGATGCAGAGATTCCAATGCCCCGAGAGCACTCAGAGAGCTTTCTGAGTCGCTATATATCACAATCCAGTCTCCGAAACGGGCATGTCGTGTAATCTCCCATACCGAGTGGTGTATTGCCACCAGCTCAGCTGTGAAGACAGACGCAGCGCTTGGCAGAGCCCCGCTGACTTCAAACAGAGGGGATACAGCATGGAAGCTAACCCCCTTCTTGGGACTTGGAGCCATCCGTATACACTTGCAAGGTTCCAGAGGGACACGAGGTGTGCTCTTAAAAGGTCAAACGCAATACTCCCTGCACTGTACAAGCTTTGGTAGCAGAGGCATGGCGACAAATAGCCAAATGTGGTACCCTCCAGGATGGCATCCTGGGCAGAACCAGGGGCGCCACCGGCCCGAGAGCTATACCTAGCTTTCAAAGGAGTTTCCTGGCCCTATACACAAAGGGCTTAGGGTATGACTGGGGTCTCTCGATGGCATAGGCACCGTCGAAATCAGTTACAGATGCAGTGAGAGCTGTTGGTGACTGAGGGAGGCAACGGGCTTGTGCGTGCAGGCGCATGATGCACTATACACGGCATAGAGCAAGTGGCATCTCCCCAGCATCGACTAGAAGGCTCTCAATGGGGGAAGTGCGGAAGGCACCGGTCGCCAGGCGAAGGCCGGTGTGGTGGATCGAGTCCACCTTCCGCAATAAACGCTCGGCTGCGGATGCATAAAACTCGCATCTGTAGTCGAGCTTCGAACGAACAAAGGATTGATATAAAAGTAAGGCAGTAGCCCTATCAGCGCCCCAAGTGCTGAATGTCACGGAACGGAGAATATCCATGGCGCAGGTACAAGATACCCTAAGACTGCGAATATGAGCCTCCCAGGTGAGACATCGGACAAATACAAGACCAAGGAAATGGTAAGATTCAACCACTTCCAGGCGTACCCCATTAAGAAACAAGTCTGGGTCAGGGTGGAGCCGTGGATGGCGGCAGAAGTGCACCACCTTAGTCTTGGTCAAGGAAAACCGAAACCTGTGCGCTTCGGCATCACGAGAGACGCGGTTCAATGCCTGTTGGAGTCAACGCCCAAGAGTTGGCATCTGGGCCGCACCAAAAGAGATCGAAAGTTCGTCCCCGTAGAGAGTAGCGAGAACATCTTCCGGCAGTACCAAAGTGATGCAGTTGATGCTCAGGGCAAATACTGTGAGATTGAGGACACCCTCTTCCTGATCCATTGGGCCAGAAAGGGCTTCCCCCCCACCTGCATGCGGAATCGACAATCTCACAAAAATTCAGATATAAAGGTTGGGAGGCGTCCCATTGCCCCCATCTTAGGGAGAGTCTCCATGAAACCGTATCGCCATGCAGTATCATAGGGCTTCTCCAGATCGAAAAACACTATGGCGTAGTGCTGTCTACAAAGGAAGGCCTCGCAGATGACATTATCCAGTCAGAGCAGAGCATCTGACGTGGAGTGGAACTTGCAGAAGCCACACTTTGCAGAAGACAGATGGCCTCCGCTGTCCAGAAAAAAGGGTAATCTAACATTTACCAATTTCTCCATCAACTTGCACATGCAAGAGGTTAGAGAGATTGGGCGGAAACTGGGAAGAGTAGAGCGATCTCTCTCCGGTTTGCAAAAGGCAAGCACAGTAGCAATTCACCAGGAATCTGGGAGGAAACCCTTCACTCAGATCCTGTTGAACAAATCTAACAGAAAGGCCATGACTCACTCACACAGGTGTTGAAGCATGGCATACGGGACATCATCCGGAGAATGGGCAGTGTCCGCACACATAGCAAGAGTGGAACGCAACTCAGTCAGAGTAAACCTGTCGTTGAAGCGTTCTTTGCCTCTGGAGATGTGCATTGAATGCTGGCGAAGCAGCATCCAGGCTAGAGAATGCGGAGAAAGAGGTCGCAAAGGATTCCGCCACAGACGCGGGGTCTGAGATTGCGGTCACATTCTCCTTTTGACTCGCTTCCACACCTCTGCTAGGGGAGTCTTTCCCATTAAGTGAAGAAGGTAGGACTGCCAAGAAGAGCAGCGGGCGTGCTTCGAAATATACCAGAATCTAGCCCTAGACCGACAAAATTCAACGACAGTGAAATCGTTCAGGCAGCGTTTACAGTGCATATAGGTATAACGCTTTTGTTTCGAGGGATGACTCACACTCGGCTGACCACCACGGGACAGGTCGGCATGCAAAATCGCCAGACATTCTGGGAATAGTAGTCAGGCCCGCAGCGATGAGGTTGCCGGAGAAGAAAACTAAATGGCCTCATCTACCAACCTAAACTGCTCGACTGAGATAGAGAATTCAGTCATTTCCTGAAATGTAGGCCACCGCGCCTGCGCCAAGCACCACCGAGGTGGGCTCTCAGGTGGCAGCTGCCCTGAAAATATTTGAATGGGAAAGTGATCACTACCATGGAGGTCATCGACCACCCACCAATCAAAATCAGGCTGTACATCCGGAGAGCACAAAGATAGATCAAGGCAAGAAAATGAAGCAGTTCTCGGGCAGTGATGCGTAAACTCATCTACATTTAGGACACCTATCTCAAGCTCTTCAATCAGGTCAGCAGGGACTTGTCCCCTGGGATTTATTGAGTAGTCTCCCCAGAGAAGATGTCTTCCATTCAGATCTCCTAGCAAGAGAAAGGGCCTCGGTAACCGTGCCACGATGTGGCGCAAATCCCCTGTGTCGAAGTCAGCTGATGGTGGAATGTACGCAGAAATAATAGTATACCTCCTATCCAGGTGAAGCTGTACAGCCACTGCCTGAAAGGAGGTATCTAAAGTGAAAAGAAGAACAGAGACATCATGCAGGGTGTAAACTGCCAATCCCCCTGCCCAGCCTCCATCTTGTAGTGGTGGGGTCACAAAACCCTTATACCCTGGGAGAGTGGGCAGGGGGCACATGCCTAGCATGGTCTTCTGCAAAAATATAGCTAACGGGGAATGGGACGAGCCTCCACAGCTCCTCCCAGTTGGCCCGGAGTCCACGGCAATTCCATTGAAGGAATATGCCCTCCAGGCCCTCTTTGAACAGAAGACCCTCGTGAGAATGGCCATACACTTCCCGGAGGCAGAAACCCAGGCATTGTTGGCCAGAAAATGTGCTGAAGGCACTGTCACCTTCAAGGACTTATTGGGAGAGGTTAGGCTCGCCATGCGAGTCTTTGCTACCTCCGCTTCGAAACCTTAGGCAGGCGTTGCGGCTTTGGAGGCGGGGAGCCCTCTTTTCGAAGATCCACGTCTCCAAGCCACTCAACCTACCACTAGGTGTGGCGAAGTTGTCGTCCTTTCTGGGTACAGCTTTAGGAACCCCGGAAGATGGACTAGTGATTCGGTGGAGGCACATGGCTGTTTCGTCTTATGGGAAAGTCACACTGGGGGAAAGGGAGGGGAGCCCTGGTTTTGGCCGGGCCTGGGTGTGAACCCTTTGTGCTGTCAGCTTTACCAGGGGAGCACCCGGGTTGAGTAGAACCCGCAGAAGGGCTCCAAATGGCCGTGGAAACAACTGTGCTCATTGGCCGGGATGGGCCAGGAGCAGAGGGTGTCTTTCTAACAATTGAGGTGTAACATATCCCAGGCAGAGCCAGGCGTGCCAGGACCAAATCCTTAGCCTCGCGGAATGAGAGTCAATCCTGGGCCTGAACAGCCAGGATTTCTTTTTCAAGGAGATATGCACCACATTGCTTTGAAGAAGTTGGGTGCGGCTCTCTTTAATTGACACACTTGGCCACACACAATTTGGACTTATATGCGGCCTTGGAGAGATTTACACATAGTTTGGGTAACCGACTTTGCACGTCTACATGACCGATTCGTATGGCTGAAGCGGTAACAGTAATAGCACCTCAGTGGCAGTGGCAAGAATGCCTTCACATGGTAGCGGTACCAATCGTCATGCACTGACTCAGGGAGCTTGCCACAGTCGAGCATGACGAAGAGTCTAGGGGTGGGTCTCGATGCCCCTCCCTGTTTTCTCTTCATACATTAGACCTTGACCGCCCCATGGTCAGCCAGCTCTAAGGTGATCTCATCTATGGAGTAGCCAATGAGTTCCCTCGCATAAACTACTTTCACAAAAGTTCATGGTAGAGTGCTGCATCACACCCACCAGGGTTCCATCAAGTGTCCGAAGAGCACTTATCTTGGCCGCCTCGGAGGGATCCACCGCATTTGCCATAAGGCTCCCGTCCGAGAAACGGGTCATCTTCGGCTCTCTACCAATTACACTAGCTAAAGCTCTCCTCTGATGGATGATGTTGCCCTTGGTCAACATGCTGCCATCAGTGGAGTGAATAACTAATAAGCGTTTGAAGCCAGTGGGCTTGAAAATGCCAGGTAACCTCTGAATAAGGGTCCCCGATGTTATCAAGTCTCCGCCCTGTGCACTTTTGGCCTTAGTTAGGCGCTCCGCACCCTGAGGGGGAGAGGGGCAAGATGTGCTGATCTTGGCTCAGTCGCTTACTGAAGTGGCAGCAGATCCATCTGTCCCCATAGCCCCGGTGGATGGAGAGGAGCCTTGAGTCTTTTTGTTGTTGTTTTTCTTTTTAAGAGAGGAGGGCAAGGAATGAACCCACTTCTCCCTTCTGCCGGCAGGAGCCCCCAGGCCAGATCCTTCTCCAAGATGGAAGTCCTGGCAGTTGCAGGGGCACCGGTCGAAGAAGATCCCTCTCCTCCTTGTACTGCCTCAGAAACCCTAGCTGTTGGAGGAGGACTTTGCATACGGGCAGACTCGAGTTCAGTGCTTGGTGCCAAGCTCGGATTCGCTCCCATGGAAGGCCCTACCATCTGAGGCTGGGTTGCCTCAAGGACAATTTCTATCTCAGGGGGGGCCTCCAGTTGGCCACCCCCACCCCCCAGGACATCACAGGTCCCATTGGCAGCACTATCACAAGTCAGGTCTGGGGAGGCACAGGCCTTGACCCCGGCAAGGTTCAATATTCTTGCCAGCAGGTCTTTTGAGGTTAGCGACTGAAGGGGCTTGGCTTCGATCTCCCCCCTAAGGGGGTTTGCCCTACTAAGCCACTTAAATGGGAAGCAGTTGGCTATGGGCTGCCAGCTGGCTTTCTTGGCAGTCGTCTTGGAAAGTAAGGGGGGACTGTCACTGGGAAGAGGGAGGTGCCACAAAGCACCTCCAGAGAAGGGGGTGAGGGGGAGTCCCGTGCATCCATAGGCAAAGGAGAGGAGTCAGCCTCCTCTCCGGTTGAAGAGTTATGGAGGGTCCCCTGGGAAACCACAGGGGGGTAAGGAATGTCCATTTACTCTGTAGAGCTGCCTAAGGGCAGCTCCGTGGTTCTTAAAGGGGAAATGGGGAGAGATTTTTGTTTTTGTAAGTTTTCATTCATGGGCATGGTGAACCTCTTTTTCTTACAGCAAGCAAACACTCATCACCCCTCACAGTAGCCCGCTCTGCAAGGGGTGCATACGGGCCTGGCAGAGCAAGGTGCCACCATTTAAGGCCACCCCTCCCACCTGGTGACCTGGCAACCCTTCAGCATGGCAGCTCTACCTTGGGCACCACATAAAAAGAAAAAATAGATGATGAAGTGAGAAGGAAAGGGGATGTGAGGAAGGTCTGGGTAGGGATGAAGCAGATTGTTAAAAACCCACCATCCCAAACCGGAGCTCAGGGGTTAGGGAACATTGTCCTCTCCCCCCTCAGCCCCGATCCGGGATAGTTGGCTGAAAAGGTCAGCATCTACCCTGTGAAATTAGAGGCTGACCAGAGAAAGTTGTGGGAGGTTGTATGAAAAGTGAGGAAGCAGGGGGGAAACACAAATGTCTGAAGGAAGGAGAAGAGGCTAAGCTGGGGTTGGACAGGGTGCTGAGTCCCATCAGCATGGCATATCGCCGTGCTCCTTACGGGTTAGCATCATACCAAGATAAGAGGGCTGATATATGACCTTTTAGGCTCCATGAACCACCTTAATAGTGCTTTCATCATTAAACATCACTTTCTTCCAGTCCTCTGATGTTCAATGTTGGTATTTTTCGGCAAACTGAATCCAGGATGCTTTTTCATTGCCTTGGTGAGTAATGATTTCCTAGTTCTGATTGAGATAGGTTTTAGAAGTTCTGGGTGCTTCCTTTTGAGTGTAGAAGCTGTTGTAACTGGATCAGATACTACTTCATGCTTAAGAAAATTGTTAGTCCTTGTGGAAGTCTTTCTCGGTACAGCAAACTTGAGTTTTCTTTGTGGTACCACAGGGGAGGGTAGTTTGATATAAACTTGTAAATGGTCTGTATAGATACCTTCACTGCCACATATATCACAGACTTTCCATCTTCTAATATACTACAAAAAAATGAGTCTCTTCTACTATTGGAAGCTTGGTCCAACCCATTCTGAACACTGTAAGTAGGTAGGTCTTAAACTGGGCTCAAGAGTGAAGAAAGCTGGCTGGAGGAGACAAACAAAATAACCTACCTCTCTGAAAACCTACAACTGACTGACTGGCATGTATGTACCAAGTAGCAGAGGCTGAAGTGGATGCAATACTAAGCTCTACCCAATTATTATTGTTGAAAAATGCAGATACTTACATAATTATGTAACCTTTTTATTGTGCAAAATTTTTACCTTTTTGACAGGCATTTTAGAAACACAAATCTTTCCCCACAAAGCACATAAATTCACATTTAACTAAAACCAAGATGCACCCTTTTACTCAACCCTTTTAACCTTACATTCCATTACCTTAGAGACTTGTGGACTAACCAGGAAGAAACTATAGAATTTTAAAAAATATTGATTGAGATATCCATCCAGTAGGGGAGGGAAAAATATAAGCTACCTACAATTAAATAATACTGAATTAATGTGCCTCATAATTCGTGGTTTCATTATTTATGCCAAAGACATGATAAAATATGAAGATATGTGTGGAAGACATATTGCTTAGTATTTTGTGTTTTGTAAATTTGTAGAAAATATTGTTGATAGTGATGCCAAGATGATTTAAATAAAAACTAAATAATGCAGAAGAAACTGCTAAATATAGGAACAGAATAACCTAGAAGAAATGAGATTAAAAGAAACCATGAAACAGATATAAGGTTAAGGGTGTTAAATTAGTAAAGAGAATTTTATAATCAAAGAATGAAAAAATATATCAGAATTAAATGGTGAAAACTTTATTGATAATAAGAATCTCAATATTGCAAAACAGGTTGCAACTGCTTGCAAAATTGAAATATTCTAAAGTAAGAATTTTTTTTAGGCCACTTCAAGGCCATTATATGCAATATTTAATAGTATGGAAACTAAATTGCACTTGACGATAAACCTAAAAAAAAGGGGAAAAAAAAGTCCATGTAACAAATACTATAGCTATGGAAGAAAGAAAACGTGTAAAAAACAGGCCAGTAGATTTTATTGCCAATGGTATACTGAATGAACAAAAAACACACTAGTTAATGGAAGGTTTTTTTCCTAAAAATTAATATATAGGAAAAGTTGAATAATTAGCAAATGGATATGCATATGCATTGTATTAAAATTTACTTCTGATATTGCCAAAATAGAAAAATATAAATTAGTAATGATAGGTAATTTTAGCTATCTTGATATCTACTAGATAAATTGGTTATGCAGTACAGAAATTCTCAAAGTGCAGTTTAAATTTATAGAAACATTGAGAGACATTATTTCAGTACATATTTCTCACAAATAGAGTACATGAAAATCAACAACCAAATATTTTAAATTAAGTTATATCAAATGAATAAGAAATATTCAAGAGATTGTCCATTTGAATCCATTTAGCAAAAAACGGTATTCTTAAAAATATAAATTAAAAATTGAGAGAATAAATTATTCAATTAAGAAAAGCTTATAAAATGGGAGATTATGGATTAATTAAATTTAATAAAATATGGGACCAAAATTGATGCTGGAAGTATTGCTATGGGGATTTTATTTATGTTAGGAATAGAAATACTAACTCCTAACCATAAAATAACGAGATGTGCCGAGTACTCAGAATCAGCTAGAATCGGCAAAATTTTAGCTTTTTATACAGTTTTGGTGGCTGAATTGGGCCAGACAACATACTTTGTGTTACTAGTTACTACAGCTTTATTAATAACACTGTAATTGTTTAATTCAGGTCAGATTATAGTATATGCTTTCAGGGATGTTTGAACAAAAGTAGTAAGCTACAGTGATATAATTACTAAAAAGTTTTAAAAAATACTCAACCATATGATTTTTTCTAATAAATGTGGTTTCAATGATTAGTATTTTTTCTTTTGAATTTTAAGTCATATATAGCGGTTTACCTACTCAGGGATGTTTTATGATGTTCCTTATCCATGGACATTGTCCATTTATCATGATATACTGGCCCCGTGCCAAAATGTATAAAGAAATTAAAAGAGATGAAAACAGTGGATCCGAATGTCTTCAATTCAAAATGAGATAAAGTACTAACTAATAAAAAGAAAAGTGTAAATATACTAACAAAATATTTAAAAAACGAAGTAAAAAGTTAAAGGAAAGCAGTGAGTTGAGAAAAAATAAAAACAAAAATGCTAAAGAAAGTTAAAAAAAAAACCCCACTAAAATAAAAGAACTTTAGCCAATAGTCATATCAAATATCTCGTATATAAGAAATATTAAAAAAAAGAAATATAATAAGGGCTCAAAATTTAAAATTGAAACAAATGGCATTCGGGCGGTGCCGTTGGAAAGATTATACTTCAACACTCAACTAAACTATAAAAAGTAAACTAACATATCCAACATGCTGACACAAACGTCTCTTCAGAGTGATGTACAATCAGAATTCTTGTCAGTGAATAGAAAAACCTTAGGTTTAGTAACAAAATAAAGATGTAAAAAGCAATATAGGTGCAGAAAAGTTTAGTGACCTTGAACAGCATGTCTTTAAAAATTTAAAGGGTATGTGTCTCTTAATTTATCAAAAAAATTGTTGCTGTTATTGCAATAGTTACTATATAAATATATATATATATATATATATATATATATATATATATATATATATATATATATATATAATGTGAATCTTTACCTTCCGTCTTCCTTATTGGTGATTTCTTGTTTTTGAGGCGGTCTTTCATACTTTTCTTTCATATATATACCTCTAATATAATATTATTTCTTGTAGTTTTCCTTGATAAGGAACTTAATAAAGTTCAAAAGTATTTGGAAATACCATTTCATTTTTTCCTGAGGGACATTGCATTCATTTGCAAAGCCAGCAGCGAAGAATCAAAACACTAACTCCCACAGAGAGGGAAGAAGCTGAAATTGTAACTTCCAGAAAGTGGCCATAGCCCTAAATACATTGGCGAAGAGACACCTGTTTTAACCGTAATTCGTACATGTCCAGGAACCCAGCAGAAGATAATCTCGACATCCGCACGGCTTGCCAAAACCACAGGGACACGGATATCGTGAACCAGGGGATGTGGAGATTCCAATACCCAGGGAGCATTCAGGGCGCTTTGTGTTTTGATATAGATCACAATCCCGTCTCTGAACCGGGCACGTCGTGTAATCCCTTGTACTGAGTGGTGTATTGCCACCAGCTCGGGCCGTGAAGACAGACGTGCACCGGGCAGAGCCCCGCTGACTTCAAACAGAGGGGATACGGCGTGGAAGCCGACCCCCTCTTGGGACTTGGAGCCATTTGTATACACTGGCACAGTTCCAGTGTAACACGAGGTGTGCTTCAAAAAGGTCAAAAGCAATACTTCCGGCGTTGTACAAGCTTTGGGAGCAGAGGCGTGGCGACAAAGAGCCAAATGTGGGACCCTCCAAGGTAGCGTCCTCGACAGAACCAGAGGCGCCACCGGCCCGAAAGCTATACCTAGCTCTCGAAGGAGTTTCCTGGCCCTAAACCCAAAGGGCTTGGTGTATGACTGGCGTCTCTCGGCGTGATAGGCACCGTCGAAATCAGCTGCGGATGCAGTGAGAGCTGTTGGCGACTGAGGGAGGCGCGAGGCTCGCGCGTACAGACGAATGATGCACTGTGCACGGCGTAGAACGAGTGGTATCTCCCCAGCATCGACTAGTAGGTTCTCAATGGGGGAAGTGCGGAAGGCACCGGTCACCAGGCGAAGGCCGGTGTGGTGGATCGAGTCCACCTTCCGCAATAAACGCTCGGCTGCGGATGCATAAAACTCGCATCCGTAGTCGAGCTTCGAGCGAACAAAGGATCGATAAAAAAGTAAGGCAGTATCCCTATCAACGCCCTAAGCGCTGAACGTCACAGAACGGAGAATATCCATGGCAGGGATACAAAAGACCCTAAGGCGTGGGTCAAATACAAGACTAAGAAACGGTGCGATTTAACCACTTCCAGGCGCACCCCATTAAGAAACAAATCTGGGTCGGGTGGAGCCGTGGATGACGGCAGAAGTGCACCACCTTAGTCTTGGCCAAAGAAAACCGAAACCTGTGCGCTTCGGCATAGCGAGAGACACGGTTCAATGCCTGTTGGAGTCGACGCTCCAGAGTTGGCATCTGGGCCGTGCCAAAAGAGATTGAAAGGTCGTCCACGTAGAGTGTAGCGAGAACATCTTCCTGCAGCACCGAGGTGATGCTGTTGATGCTCAGGGCAAAGAGTGTGACACTGAGGACACTTCCCTATGGGACACTCTCTTCCTGCTGCATTTGGCTGGAGGGAGCTCCCCCCCACCCGTACGCGGAATCGACGATCTCGCAAAAATTCAGATATAAACATTGGGAAGCGTCCCCTCGCCCCCATCGTGTGGAGTGTCTCCATGATACCTTATCGCCATGCGACCTCCATGATACCATATCGCCATGCGGTATCATAGGCCTTCTCCAGATCGAAAAACACCGTAGCGTAGTGCTGTCTACGAACGAAGGCCTCGCAGACGGCATTTTCCAGTCGGAGCAGAGCATCCGACGTGCAGTGGAACTTACGGAAGCCGCACTGTGCAGAACACAGATGGCCGCCGCTGTCCAGGAAAAAGGCTAATCTAACATTTACCAATTTCTCCATCAACTTGCACACGCAAGAGGTTAGAGAGATTGGGCGGAAACCGGTCGGAGTAGAGTGATCTCTTCCCGGCTTGCGAAAGGCGAGCACAGTAGCGATTCGCCAGGAGTCTGGGAGAAGACCTTCCACCCAGATCCTGTTGAACAAATCTAACAGAAAGGCCATGCCTCGCTCACCCAGGTGTCGAAGCATGGCGTACGGGACATCGTCCGGACCATGGGCGGTGTCCGCGCACGAAGCGAGAGCGGAACGCAACTCACTCACAGTAAACTTGTCGTTGAAGGGTTCTCCGCCTCTGGAGCTAAAGTCCAGCCGGCGGCCTTCCGCGACATCACGACGTGCATTGAATGCTGGCGGAGCAGCATCACGGCTAGAGAATGCGGAAAAAGCGGTCGCTAAGGATTCCGCCACGGACGCGGGGTCCGAGATTGCGGTCCCATTCTCCTGGAGAACGCGAGGAGGGGTCCTGCGAGAACTTGCCCCGAATCCTTTTGACTCGCTTCCACACCTCTGCTAGAGGGGTCTTTCCCGTTAAGTGAAGATACGTATGCCCGCCAAGAAGAGCGGCGGGCGTGCTTCGAAATATACCGGAACCTGCCCTAGCTAGACGAAATTCACAGACAGTGAAATCGTTCAGGCGGCGCTTATAGCTCATATAGGAATAGCGCTTCTGTTTGAGGGCCTTCTCACACTCAGCTGAATACCACAGGAGTGGTTGGCATGCAAGATGGCCAGAAGTTCTGGGAATAGTTGTCAGGCCCGCAGCGATGAGGTTGACGGAGAACTCAACGGCCTCATCTACCAACCTAAACTCCTACCTAGATTGAGATAGAGAATTCAGTCATTTCCTGAAATGCAGGCCACCCAGCCTGAGCCAAGCACTACCAAGGTGGGCTCTCAGGCGGCAGTTGCTCTGAAAATGATATTTGAATAGGAAAGTGATCACTACCATGGAGGTCATCGACAATCCCCCAATCAAAATCAGGCTGTGCATCCGAAGAGCACAAAGAGGAGGATCTTGCATAGGGGCTGACCCGAGTTCGGTGCCTGGATTCGCTCCTATAGAAGGCCCTACCCTCTGAGGCTTGGTTGCCTCAAGGACCATGTCTATCTCAGAGAGGCCTCCAGTTGGCCATCCCCCCCCCCAAGACATCACAGGTCCTATTGGCAGCAGCATCATTAGTCATGTCTGGGGAGGCACAGGACTTTTGAGGGAAGTGACCTGGCTTCCCTTTTCCTCCTAAGGGGGTTTGCCCTACCGAGCCACTTCAATGTGGAGCAGTCGGCTATGGGCTGCCTGCTGGCTTTCTTGGCAGTCCCCTTGGAAAGAAAATGGGGGACTGCAGATGGGAAGCAGGAGGTGCTCGAAAGCACCTCCAGAGAAGTGACTAAGGGGGACTCCTCTACACGCATAGGCGAAGGAGAGGAGTAAGCCTCCTCTCCAGTCAGAGAAATTTGGAGGGTCCCTGAACAAGCACATGGTGGGGGAGGGGGGACATCCATTTTATCTGTGGAGCTGCCAGAGGGTGGCTCTGATGATGGACAGGGGGAAATTGAGGGGAGAAAATTTATTTTTTCATCATTGGGCATGGTGACCCTACATTTTTCACAGGATGCATACGCTCATCACCCCTCGCAGTAGCCCACCCTGCAAGGGGTGCGTACAGGCCTGGCAGAGCCAGGTGCCAGCATTCGGGACCACCCCTCCGGCCTGGTGGCCTGGCAGTCCTTCAGAATGGCTGCTTAAACCTTGGATACAGCGTAAAAAAAATAGATGGTGAAGTGGGAAGGAAAGGGGATGTGAGGAAGGTATAGGTGTGGAAGAAGCAGGTTGTTAAAAACCCACCATCCCGAACCGGAGCTCAGGGGTTAGGGAACATTGTCCCCTCCCCCCTCAGCCCCGATCTGGGACGGTTGGTTGAGAAGAAGGTCAGCATCTACCCTGTGAAATTAGAGGCTGACCAAAGAAAGTTGTGAGAGAGGTTGTATGAAAAGTGACGAAGTAGGGGAGAAATACAGGCTGTCTGAAAGAAGAAGAGGCTAAGCTGGGGTCAGACAGGGTGCTGAGTCCCGTCAGCATGGCGGCCAGAATGACAAATCACTGTGCCCCTTACGGGGCTCCATTCTTCATGGAACAAAACTGTAATGAACCCAAGTGCTAGAGGAAGATACATCTCAGAGAAGGTTAGACTCCTAGACATGCTAAAGAAAAAAGCTACGCAGTTGTAGGCTGCCACTACAATTCAATGAATCTACGATTCAGTACATTAAGACAAAAAGAATATAGAATGACGGCAGCTGTGTCCTTTAGCCAGATAGTGAAAAGGGTATTAACTTTCTGCAACAAGGACATTGTAAGGATGGAGTCTGCATTGGCCATTTGGATCAGTGACTGCAGGAAAAAGAATATCCAGTGGATACCAACATTATCTGTGAGAAGGCCAGGTAGCTTTACGACACGTTTGCTGAAGACGGTGACAACAATGACCCCAAAGCAGAACCATTGATCGCTTCTCCTACCAAACTAATCGAATTTCATGCCAGCAAGGGTTTGTTTGACAAATTTTTTAAAATATTTAACTTAAAGAGCATGAGCCTGCACAGAGAAGGTGCCTCTGCTGATAAATCAACCGATGACGGGTATGTGAATGAGACGTTCAAGGCAATGCTGCAGGCTTTATGATAAAGCCAAGTGTTATTTATAAGGCCAAAAATTCAAGGGCCCTCAAAAAAAATATGAACCTGCTGCCAGTGTAATGGATGCACAGCCCCAAGGTCTAGATTACAAGACTCCTTGTATCAGATTGGTTCCACCAATGCTTTATTCTGGAGGTTAAGGTTTATCTCGCTGAAAAGTGGTTCAAATTCGAAGTGTTGTTGCTCATGGATAATGCAGGCAGTCACACACTCGACCTGTCATATGATGGTATGCAAATAGAGTTCTTACCGCATTATTCAATGTTCAAGACACTTTATATACGAAACACCCTGCACCACACAGTCAAGGCTATGGATTCAGAAGATAACTTCTCACTGAAGGCATACTGGTGTCACTACATCATCGCAATGTGTTTGCAAAACATTCAAAGAGAATAAAGGAAATGAAGACAGAGACTTTGAAATACCTGCTGGAAAAAAATGTGGGTAGAAGTGGTCAACAATTATAAGGAATTCTCTCCTGACAAAATCCACCAATCTGCAGTAGATAAGACAGTGAAGCTGGTAAAATTAGTAGGAGGAGAAGGCTTCATTGATATGGCTCCAAAAGATGTTAATGAGCTGGTAGATGCCCACTCAAATCTGTTAGCGGATGAAGACCTGATGGAAATGATAAAGCTAGCAAGTGAAAAAGAGGAACTAGAGGATAAAGAAGAAGTCGGTCTATCACTGGAATGCCTCGCAACTATGGTTAGAACAATGATGCAGAACTTCAGAAAATGGCTGACAAATGGGACCCCCAGATGAATCATCCATTAAAATTTTAAAATGCGATCAACAGCGCTACTGAAATACATAAAAAGAAAAAACAGCAGTGCCACAACTGCGCATCACTCACAGAAAAAAAGAAGACATGCCTAATGCCTTCACGGAAACCCAAGTTACGGACACTGCCAACAAAGCACCCGCTGATGCGGCGCCTTTAGAAGAGATGTAATGTTCTTCTTTGCTGTACAGTACATTAATATCATCATCAACATCATTCAATACTGCACAGCTAAATCATTATCATCATTTAGTATCTTCGCTAGTGAATACCCATACAAAATTTTAATGTTGGTAAAATTCTTAAAAAATATTGTATATACAAATGTTTTCTTTTTAAAATACTGTAGTCTCTTTCATACTCGGAGTGTAGAAAGCATTTTTTAGGGCATGGAAAGGTTTATAAGAGTGCGGGGAGGGTTTATAAAGAGGTAATGAACATATTGTTTCTACTTCGCAAATTTTCACCATCACATGGGTTTCTGGAACATAACCCTTGCGATAATTGAGGGAATACTGTATTTTGATCAGGAATATTTTTGTTTCAGCATGTAGGTGTGCTTCATGTACATCCTGTGATTGTTCTGTGTAGTTTGGAGTGTGTTTGTGAGAGATTTGGCTGACTTGGGTGCCATGCTGGTGCTGTGTAGTTGAGGGTGGTGAGGATGAATTGTTTGTATAAGAGTAGTGAGAGGCTCTTTCTGTTGTCCAAATGTAATGTTACATAGTGCTTTGAGGGCATTGATTTTCGTTGTGGCTTTGTTTTTTGTGTGGGTTTGGAGTATCATCTGGGTGTCTAGCGTGTCTTAAATGTCATGTGGATGTCTAGCGTATCTTATACATACATAAATAATTTCACGGATGACAAAAGCCACAAGGGCCTATCAAAGGTCATCCGCATCCATCAAAACCCACCCACAAAAAGCACCATCGCTAGGAGAAGACAAAATCAAAGTCCCCCACAATATAATATGATAGATGACAAAAGCCACAAGGGCCCATCATAGGTCATCCGAGTCAAACGGCCTCTTTTTTAAGGCACCCAAACTCCCAGGAAAACTACATCCAGAGGATTGCATCCAGAAACAAGGGTATCACCAATCAAGGCTTGTCAAGAACTAAATCATGCAGCTATAGATATATACAAACAATATTAATATATACAAAACTTAGGAACCACCACAACCTTCCCTCTCCATAAACTCATCCAACCTACTCTTAAATACATTTAAATTTGGACTACCTACTACCCTCCGCGCCAATTTGTTCCAGAAGTCTACCACTAAATTGGTGAAAAAACATTTTCTTAAATCCAACCTACACCCTTGCTTTTGAATTTTCAAGTGGTGACCTCTAGTCCGATTTCCATCATCTAACTCAAAAAACTTGCTAACATCCAATTTATCTATCCCAGAAAAAAATTTAAACAGCTCAATCATATCCCCTCTCAAACACCTCCTTTCGAACGAGAACATATTTAATACCCTCAGTCTATCTATATATTCAAGGTGCCTCAGGGAAGGAATAATCTTTGTTGCCCTCCGTTGCACTGACTCGAGAAGGTTAATATTGTGTCTAAAATGTGGGGACCATGCCTGTATACAGTACTCTAGATAGATGTAGCATAACATAAGAGTTATAGAGTTTAAGAATAACCTCCTTACTTTTGTAACTGATATTTCTCTTAATGAAACCCAGCACTCTATTTGCCCTATTTCTTGCTTCAATACACTAATTAGAAAACCTTAATGACTTATCTATTACTACTCCTAGATCTTTCTCATCCTCTACTGAGCTCAGCCTATGCCCATCCATTTCATAGTTAAATTCTCTATTATCTTTTCCCATGTTAATAACTTTGCACTTATCAAGGTTGAAAGTCATTTGCCACTTATGTGCCAAGGATAACAATTTATTTAAATCCCCCTGCACTTTAAAATTATCATCAATATCTGTAACTACAGCTGCTAATTTGGAATCATCCGCAAAAATTGCCACTTTATTATTAACTGCATCCCCAAGATCGTTTATATAGATGACAAATAATAATGGACCGAGAACTGATCCCTGAGGAACCCCACTGATAACATCCCTCCACCCTGACTTTACACACTTAGCACTACCCTTTGCTTCCTGTCTTTCAGCCACTCAGCTATCCAATTTGAAACACCGCCACATATCCCAATCATTTTTAATTTATGAACTAGTCTCCTATGTGGTACCTTATCAAATGCTTTACTAAAATCCAAATAAATTACATCTACATTCTCTCCCTTATCTACTAGATTTGTTACGAACTCCAGAAAGTCTAGTAAATTAGTCAAACATGATCTACCTTAGCAGGGTGAGGTTTTGTTTAGCGGCAGGTGTTGTCCATCTAGTCTGGTTTGGAGGTGAATGTTTGATTTGTGTAAATTGACTATAAAAAGCATTATAGTTGATTTGTTGGCTGAGACAGTCATGCCATTTTGTGTGAGCTAGAAATACACAAAAAAAGCGCAACCAAATTTGGTTGTATTTCAGATCATACAAATGGTTTGTTTACAAATATTGTATGCCTGACAGCTCTGTACAGCCTTGTGGTTTGAAAGGAAATGATAACAGCTCTCAGTTGCCTCTCAGCTGCTGCTTTGCCTCTAGTTTTCTGCTCAGTTGGGCTATTTTCGTTGTGTTGGTGACTATTATTTTTGTTTGCATGATTTTAGAGATGCCTAACCACCTCTCTGAAGTGGAGAAGGCATGGATACTCACTTTGAGGGAGAATTTGTCTACAAAACAGATCTGGCGCCGGACAGGAAGAAGAGAAACAACCGTAGGGAGGGTGGCTGTTGCAGCTCGCAATTTACCACCAGACATTTTTCCCAAGCGGAAACTCGGGACTGGGGGACAAAAGAAGACTGATCTGCTACTATGGAAGATGTTGAAGAATCCATTCATTACAGCCCCCCTGAGAGAAAAATAATCATCCCAAGCTGCTGGAAAGGGTGTCAATTCAGAAATTGATTGACAGTTGATCAATTTCCATTGCAGTGGCTGTAAATGTGTGTTTAAATTGTAATATTAACCAATATGGCCACCCTCAGTGATAAGCACACACTCCAAAAGATTTTTAAAATGTGTAACAAATTTTGCAAAACTCAGTATATGCGTTATTGTGATTGAGATGTCATCTGCATAGGTGTTGATTAGTGAGGTTTGTAGTTGTGGGATGTCATGTGTGAATAGATAAATAGTAGGGGTGAGAGTATGGCTCCTTGTGGGATGCTATTGTAAAGTGGTCAGGTGTGTGATTTAAGGGTTCGATTAAGGGTGACTTTGGTCTGTCTAATGGTCCTCAGTCAGCCTAAAAGAATCAAACTCCGAACAAAGAGCTGAGAGCCTGATAAAGGAGACAAAGCCAACAAGGATAAGTAAGAGAAAGAAACGCCAAAATTTGATCAGAATTGAAGAAAGATACGAGTCAACTGGACTGCTTGGAAATTTCTCTTGTTTCCAGTGGGTAGGTTAGAGACCCTAAAGGGGGATCTATCTTAATTTTCTCCTTTTTTGCCTAATCTAGCAGTAGGTCTATTTAGGTAGGGTGGTTAAGGAGTGCTTCTATAAAATAGATATATATATATATATATATATATATATATATATATATATATATATATATATATATATATAGGGACCCATACGTGGTGTGAAAGAAAAGAACTGTGGTGACACAATCTCTTGAGTATGATGTGGGCTAATTTCCAGATTGAGGGGATTGTGTTGGTGAGCCAAGAGTGGTTGAAAATTTCTGCGATGGCTGAGATTGCTGGGTTACCAAGAGGCTTGAGATGGGTGTTGGATATGTTGTCTGGACCAATAGTGTTGGATATGTTGTCTGGACCAATAGCGTTAGAGTTTTTGAGTGATTTGATGGTTCTTTTGACATTTACTGTGGTAAGGGGGCATACTTGGTCTTTGGATATGTGTGCACTCTTAATTTTTTTTTTTTAGATTTCTGTTTTGTCTCTGCATTGGGCAAGGTTGGTAAATAAAAAAAAAACGGCCCTAAAGAACCCTGGTTTTATTACCCTTTTGGGGGGGAGGGAGGGTCAAAATTACACTTTTTTTTTCAAGAAATGAATGTTACTTATTATTTTATTCAAATTCATATTGTTTATAATTTCAACAAATATATATCAAATTAAGGTTGTTTCTCTGATACTGACTGCTTCTATAGATGTCTGGGGAGGGTTTTACGGGAATAGGAGGTTGTATGCGATGGATGGGCTCCATCTTAGTCGGGCAGGTGTTGAGGTTCTATGGGGGGAGCTGGATAGTGTGATTAGGTCCTTACGGGTGGGAAACTAGAAGCTGTTAGAGGTAAGGGAATAACAGGAATAGAGGGCAGGTGTAGGAAATGGAAGGGATGCAGTGATAGAGGAATAGCTAGGGGAGAGGGCATACTGATGCATTATAGGGGGACTAATGCACAAGTGAATGAGCAGATAACTAGGAATAAAAAAGCACAATGCAATGAAGATGAGAATAATAAAAAAAACTTAAAAATATACTACACAAATGGTCGGAGTATAAGGAATAAGATAGATCTCTTAAGAGCGTTAGCAAGTGAAGAGAATTTTGATATAATTGCGATAACAGAGTCATGGCTTGATTTGGCATGTAATCACTTTAAACCTGAGGTTGAGATTGAGGGCTTTAACATGTTCCATACAGATAGGAATAGGAAGAGAGGAGGAGGGGTTATTATTTATATTAAAGATAATCTCCAGTGTTGTGTAAACAGTACAATTAAATTAGATGATAACACAGAGTCATTATGGCTAAATGTAAAGGAAGGTAAAAACAAGCTTGTCTTAGGATTATTATACAGACCACCAAATCTTAGTAAGGAAGCTTCAAATCTTCTGTGGCAGGAGATTGAACAGGCATGTAGAAGTAAGCATGTGTGTATAATGGGCGATTTTAATTACAGAAATATAGACTGGGAAGCTCTTGTGGGTGATCAGGAGGCTGAGGAATTTTTGAATGTTGTCCAAGATAATTTTCTGAGGCAGATTATTAACGAACCCACTAGAGGTAATAATATACTGGATTTAGTTCTGACAAATAGGGAAGAAGTTATTAAGGATACTGAGATTGGAGGAAATTTGGGTAATAGTGACCATTGTGAAATTAGATTCAAGATGAAATGGAATGGTATTGATAGTAGCATGAACAATGTTAAAATTCCTGACTTTAGAAGAGCAAATTATAATGGGCTCAGGACTTACCTGGAGGCAGTTGTACAGAAACCAGGCAATGAAATCAATTCAGGAATAGATTCAATGATATCAGTTAGTGGAGACAATAATCACCAGGAGGAAGAGATTACAATTGAAGAGGAGTATGAAAGAATAATTGAGCAATTAATTACAGGTCAGATGATTAACATTCCATATAAGGAGATTAGGACTAAAAATAATGACCCAAAATGGATGACAGATAAAATTAAGCATTATATTGGCATTAAAAAGGGCATTTATAGGAAAATAAAAAATGGGGAGGATCACTTAAGGCAGAGATATAATGAACTAGCAAGAGATGTTAAAAAGTTAGTTAGAGTAGCAAGGAGAAATTATGAAATTAAAGTGGCAAATAGGGCAAAGGAAGATCCTAAAAGTTTTTATCAATTATACAAAACTAAGGTTAGAGATAAAATAGGCCCACTTATAGATTCCAATGGAGAATTAGTGAGTGATAGGGACTCAATGGCTGGAATGCTAAATGACTTTTTTCTCTCAGTATTTACACAGGAGGATACTCTAAATATACCTGAGGTGTCAATGATCTTTCGGGGTAATGATGAAGAGAAATTAAAGGATATATTGATCACAAAGGAGATAGTGACAAAGGAAATTGATAAAATCAAAAGTAGTAAAGCACCCGGTCCTGATGAGCTCTTTCCTAGAATTTTGAAAGAATGTAAGGATGTGTTAAGTGAGCCCCTAGCATGCATCTTTAGAAAATCATTGGAGAGTGGCATTGTGCCAGTGGCATGGAAGAAAGCCAATGTGATACCTATATTTAAGAAAGGGGATAAAACAAATATGTCTAATTACAGACCAGTAAGTTTGACATCAGTGGTAGGGAAAATGATGGAATCTATTATAGTAAGGAATATTAGAGATCACTTGGATAAGCATAAGTTGATAAAAGAATCACAGCATGGCTTTAGTAAGGGTAAATCCTGTCTGACTAATTTGCTGTCTTTTTATAGTAAGGTGTATGAAGCAGCAGATAATGATGAAAACTATGATATTTTATACTTGGACTTTAGTAAGGCTTTTGATCGAGTGCCACACTTACGACTTCTGAGCAAAGTTAAAGCACACGGGATCGATGGCAGTATATTTAGGTGGATTCAGTCATGGCTTGGTGACAGACAGCAAAGAGTTAGTATAGATGGAGTTAAATCTGAGTGGGGGTGTGTTAGCAGTGGAGTTCCTCAAGGATCTGTTTTGGGTCCCTTGCTATTCTTAATTTATATTAATGATCTTGACATAGGTATAAGTAGTGACCTGAGTAAATTTGCTGATGATACTAAGCTAGGTAGGGCCATTAGGGCTGATTCTGATGCTGTTGTAATGCAGGAGGAATTGACCATTCTGTCCAATTGGGCCGAGAAATGGCAAATGAAGTTTAACATAGACAAATGTAGTGTACTTAGTATAGGTAGAAATAATCCATTGAATAGTTATAAATTAAATGGCAGAATTTTAGGGAGGACTGATTGTGAGAGAGACTTGGGTATTTTGGTAAGTTCAGACCTTCGTCCTAGAAAGCAATGTCTAAATGCTAAGAATAAAGCTAATAGGATATTGGGATTCATTAGGAGGAGTGTAAGCAATAAGAGTGCTGAAGTCATTCTAAAACTGTATCTGGCGCTAGTTAGGCCTCATCTAGACTATGCAGTACAATTTTGGTCACCATATTATAGGAAGGATATTGATTTGCTTGAGTCTGTGCAGAGAAGGATGACAAAGATGATTGGTGGGCTAAGGAACTTACCCTATGGTGAAAGGCTCAGAAAACTAAATCTACATACATTGGAAAGGAGAAGAGTCAGAGGGGAATTGATTGAAGTCTTCAAATGGGTAAAAGGATATAATAAAGGGGATCTGGGTAAGGTTCTTATACTTAGTGAACATGACAGGACACGTAGCAATGGGTTTAAGCTTGATAAGTATAGGTTTAGGAAGGAGATTGGGAGGAATTGGTTTACAAATCGTGTGGTAGATGAATGGAATAGGCTCACTAGGCATGTGATAGAAGCCTCCTCTCTGGGTAGTTTTAAGAATAGATTAGATAAATATATGGATGAAGCTGCTAGATGGGACTGACTTTTTTTTATGTACATATGTATATATTTTTCTAAGGAGTGGGAAGATTATATTTTGCGGTTGCATGAATGGACATAATCCTCTGGATGCATTTTATGTATATTGTAGATTAGATCTGACGAACTCCTGTTAAGGGTGACAATGTTGATGACTTTTCTCTGGTAAGAAATCTTTTGTGTGTTGAATGGAACAGGAGCTGCCAAGTGTAGGCCATGAATGGTCTTTTGCAGTCTCCTTCTTTTCTTATGTTCTTATGTATAGGTTATGGCTATCATGGGTACCCACAATCTCAATCAGTGATCTGTTCTTACTATAATATAATTATTAAACTAAGTAATTACACTAACAAAATTTAACTTTTTGTCGAATACAAAGATTAGAATAATATTTTTTAATGTAGTTTTATGAGTAGATTAAAAAATGCAAGTGATTTTTATCAAAATGACTCCAGTTTTTTGTAAGTTGCCAATTACTATTTTTGTCAAATTTTGAAGATTTTAACGAATTTCATTCTTTTATTTCTTATTTTCATGTTATTTAACTGAATAAAATTTCAAATAAAAGCAACAATTTTAATTCAAATGCCAAGAGAACAGTGTAAAAATAGCCCAGATAAATCTGCTACATATGTGGTTCAGTAACATTAAAAAAAAAAAATCAAAGAAAAATTTCTTCTCTAGTGAAAAAACTATATAATTTGTATTTTGGATGTAAAATTGGTAACCATGATAAACCATGTGCAGCACATATCTGTTGCACAACATGCTTTAATTCTTTATCAAAATGGTCTAAAGGAAAAATAAAATGCCTTCAATTCGGTGTTCCAATGGTATGGCGAGAGCCCCATGATCATGCCACTGACTGCTATTTCTGTTTGGTAGACATACAAAGTAAGTAATTGTTTATTATCCACTGTACCTATATTTTGTAGTATATAAAATTATATAAAATATATAAAATATAAAATTAATTAAGTTTAGAACCACTTTATTGTTATCACACATACGAGTATGTACACAACTTTAAATTTTATGCATATAATTTACATACTTTTAGGTAAAACAACGAAGTGCGCTTCAGCTGTGGTATATCCCAACCTTAGATCTGCTAATCGGCATATACCTCACTCAAAAGACATTCCAGTACCTGAACCACCTGCAGAAATTGTTTTGTCTAGCTCTGATGAATCAGATATGGAATCACGTGAACCAGAAACTGAAATTCATGACCCTGAAACTGTTGATACTACTCCAAAACCTTTCTCACAACTTGATCTAGATGATCTTGTAAGAGATCTAAACTTAAGGCAACAGAGTGAATTACTGGCCTTGAGACTGAAAGAAAGAAATTTAGTAGCAGAAGATATTTGAATTACTAAGTTTTGCATTCGATCAAACAATTTACAAGACAAATTTTCATTTGACAACAATTTATGCTACTGTAATAATTTTCCACGTCTATTTGAAGAATTAGATATACATTATGAACTCAGTCAATGGAGACTTTTCATTGACGCTTCTTTATATAGTAGTAAAGCCGTGCTTCTGCATAATTGAAATAAACTACCATTGATACCAATAGCTCACTCTGTTATCTTGAAAGAAACTTATGAGAATTTAGATTTCATTTTAAAAAGCATTAAATACAGTGAACATAAATGGTTGATTTGTGCTGACCTTAAGGTAGTAGTTATTTTAAATGTTCGGTAAATGACTGGCTTGCAGTCAGGCTACACAAAATTCATGTGTTTTTTGTGCCAGTGGGACAGTAGAGCTTGGGGAGAACACTACATATGCTCAGAATGGCCTTTAAGAGACGAGACAAAAGTAGGTTGTCATAATGTCATATGTGAACCATTGGTTCCTAAGGCAAACATAATTTTGCCACCACTTCACATAAAATTAGGTTTAATGAAACAATTTGTGAAAGCCTTAAAGCATGACCAGCCATCCTTCTTATATTTAAAAACAAAATTTCCTAAGATTAGTGATGCTAAAATTAAACAAGGAATCTTTGTTGGGCCTCAGATTCAACAACTTATGGTAGATAGTGAGTTTGAGGCAAAATTGAGCAAGCCAGAATTTGAGGCCTGGTATAGTTTCAAAGGTGTATGTAATGGTCTCCTTAGAAGGCACAAATCAGAAAATTACCACATTCTTGTTCAGAATTTGATTAAGTCTTATAATGAGTTGGGATGTAGTATGTCACTAAAGGTGCATTTTTTGCATTCCCATCTGTCTTTCTTTCCAGAGAATCCAGCAGACTACACTGGACCATGGAGAGAAGCGAACTGGCTGGCCTCAGTGGAGATCCATCTCAGCTGCATCAATAACAGACGGAATACCACTTTAAGAACTTCAAGTGAAACCAGGGTAAATGTTGGGTAAATGACTGGCCAACCCAAGGCAATTGTTAGTTATATATTGTTAATCAACAACCTCAAATTAGTGTGAGATAAGCTCCCAAACCTTGGGCAAATGCTCCTTCACATTATGATGTACATAAATCATTCCAAGGTGTAGTCACTAGTTTTTCTTGCCCCATGCCATTCATGATCGAGTCTAACCCAAGGCAAAACAGCCTCTAAATAATAAAAAAAATAAAGTAAAATTAAACATGAATTATAACAATCAGTTAACAAAAGGGCTATACCAATTTGTCAACTTGTGCTGGCTGCTCCTATATAAAAACTTTTGGGATTTTACCCAAGAAAAGGAGTCTCAAAATTTTTAAAAAATTAATTCTTTGGAAAGCGCACTGTTGCTTTTGACTTTTGTCCCATCTTGATTTGTCCTTTTTCCAAATATGTTTCATTTATTAAGGGCACTAATGCTAGGCTTTCAAATTAATACTACTGTTTTAGATAGTTTCATTGTATATATTTGTTCCTGAGGTATGAGCGAAGTGAGCAGGGGGGAGGGGGCATTTTTTTACCAGTTTCTTATCAGGTCCACCTCAGCACTAGTCTAAATGTGGTTGGTTTAGGATTGGAGCAGTAAGCCTACGCTGGCTCATATGGTGCCCCCCCTACTTACCTTACTAATGGGTCAATCTTTAGCCTTAAAACCATTCACTGATGCTGCCATTACTACCTCGCTTGGCAAGTTATTCCACTCATTAATAATTCTGTTTGAAAATAATACTTCCTTACTTCCTCACATCTAGTTGTGGGGCAGAGCTTCCCCTAATGACAACCCGGTGCACAGATTTATAATGGCTGCCAGTAACAAAATGCATATACAAATAATCTATAAGTAAAGAGTAAGTAGGTATGTAAAAACAGTACTAATGGTATTTTTAGGCATCATTTTCAGCTTTGTTTTCACGCAGAAAGCAGTTATTTTTAAGATAGTATCACTGCAAATAATCATACTCAAAGTGCTGATATCTTAAAAATAAGTGCTTTCTGTGCTTAACTGAAGCTGTAAATGACTAGAATGCCTACAAACACCACTAGTACTGATTTTACTAGAAAAAACACAGCGTAAGTTTTCTGAAGTTTCACCTAAAATATGATATAGACATTTCATATTAATCAATTTTAAAGAAAATATGATTTAAATAACATTCAGGGGTGAGGCTTATACATCTGATATCAGCGAATGTAGTAGAAAAAATAGAGGCCTAATGATATTTAGCAATAACTTTTTGAATTTGAATCTAATGTTAGGCTTTTGAATTAGGAATATTACTAGTTTATTTTTAAAAAATGTGAGGGGGTATGGGGGCAAAGTCCCATATTTGGAAATTACCTTAAAAATGATAATTTGGGGCAGAAATAGCCTTAAATAGGTGGTGCTATCATTGTCTCAATTTGCACCTTTTCTTTTTTATAAAAGTGATTATAATCTTAATCTTCACCATTTTCAAAAACTGAATATTAGCCTGCAATTGTGGCAGAAACAGGAATAAGGATTTACCTGTTCTTCCTTATGCAGCAATACACAATAGGTTTTAGGTATGGATCATTGCAGTAAATTGAACATTACTTAGATAGAGGCTATCTTTTAAAAAGGTAAGATTATTTTACAAAAATCAAATAAATATATTTACAAGTAAATTATACTTTTCCAAGTGTCACATGTGGTTTGTTTTCTTCAAATATGACCAGAGTAAACTTTCACTTCTACTTTCACTAATGGTATGAGCAATTCTCACCAAATCTGACATTCTGATATCAAAACAACACAAACTCGACTACTTAGTTGAAAATTAGGTTTTAATATAATTAACTACAAGCAGAAATTTATTATTTAAAACAGCCTCCTCAAAAGAATAAAGGAAGGTCATTGGTGTACCACATTAGTTGTGAACACGGGAGAAACTAAAATCTTCATTCTTCAAGCCGATGATGTGAGGAAGAGAGAAATAATTATAAGTTAGATTTAGGACGAAAGAGTTTTGTATGGAATATCCATGACGATTTCGTCGATGATAGGTATTTGATCGATGTGATTGCGGTTATAGTAATGCCCTCTAGGGCATTCCTATAATGGCAAGATTCCCAGGGAATTTTATTATATTAAAATGTTCTCCAATCAAATAATCAGGATCATTCATTCATTTTGTGTATAGAAAGAACAGAGAGGGACTGCCGTAATACGGCAGACGGGTAGTCAGAGAGGAGCGTTGCGGAAAATAATTAAGAAAGGGACAGCGAGAGTAGATAGGTCGGTGGCTATACACCGAAGCGAGGTGTTGTAGTGAGGGTGTGGGTTGTGAGGTAATTGACTGGGCGAGGGATGGGGGCAAGTCAGGGGGGGAGGCTTACAGTCCATCCGGAAACGCGTTATTCATGATGCCTTATTGGGTTATGCGAAGAATGGTACGGGTGGCAGGAGTTCGTGGGCCGCGGGATATCGCGGCGCCATCGCGTACCTTCTTACGTGTAGCGAGGTGTAAAGTGGGTCTGTTGTGAGTTTTCCAAGTTGTTTTGTAAGTCTGGTGTGAGCGTAGGTGTTGAGGGGAGTTAGTTTGTTGTTGTTGTGTAGTGCGTCCATTCTCGAGTACAGCGGCGAACGGCAAGCGCGCTTCAGAGCAGAGTTCTGAATGCGCTGAGCCTTTCGCCTCCAGGTGTCACTCGAGGCTACGAGTGACAGTGGGGCGTACGTGAGAATGGGACGCACGAGTGCTTTATATAAGTGTAGTTTTAGTTTCTTGCTCGCTGAGTAGAACCTACTCAGCGAAGTGTTTGTACGTGAGGCTCTTGCTTGTATTATGTTCTGGTGTAGGTTGAACCTGAGGGATTTGTCGAATGTTACCCCCAGGATTTTGGTGCACTGTGTATATGCGAGCCTTGTTGGGTTTTGGTGGATCATGTTTGGTGTGTGTGAGTAGATTTGTAGGTTGTGCATGAAGTGATCTCTAGCGCCGTAGAGTGTCATCTGTGTCTTCTGAGGATTCGTGGCGATCAGCCATTTGTCCTCGTAGTCTGTCTTCTCGTCAAGTATTCTTTGAGCATGGAGCGCAATTTCTTCGGGGGCCCGACCGCTGACGAGAATGGTCTCGTCGTCGGCGTAGGCCACTATGTAGGTGTGAACGCAGTTTTCTGGTGGGCGTGGGGTGTCGTTTGTGAACATGATGTAGAGCGTGGGTGCCAGAACGCTACCTTGGGGAACGCCTGAGCGTGGTGTGAAGGGTCTTGATAGGGTGTTGTTATATCTTATGTGGCATCGCCGTCCAGTGAGGTAGTGTGAGAGGAGCCTTCTGGTGCAGAGAGGTAACTCCGTGTTGTTGGCGAGTTTCCAACGGAGTCCCTCGTGCCACACCTTGTCAAAGGCCTTCTCCACGTCCTTACTGACGGAGAGAGTCTTTTGGTGTATCTGTCGTTTCTTTTGTATTCTGTCGTGTACGATGGTCACGGCCGCCTGAGTGGATCTGCCTCTCCTGAACCCGTATTGATGGGGGGAGAACCAGTCCCTTTCTTCCAGGAACTCCCGTAGGCGGCAGTTGACCATACGTTCGAGTATTTTGCCTAGGTGCTCTAATAGAGCAATAGGCCTGTAATTGTTTGGGTGTTTTGGGTCTTTGTGTTGTTTATGAAGGAGTATATTGTGAGAGACTTTGAATGTTTTTGGAAAGTGGCCTGAGGCTAGAGAGGCATTGAATAGGTGTGTGAGTGTGGGGTATATGTCTGCGGGGAGGTTATGTATCAGTGTGGCTGGTAGGCCGGAGGGGCCGGGGGCGCGTTTTGGTGTCGATTTTATGTAGTGTTTTGTTTCCTCGACGGTGATTGGAGTGGTAAGTGTAGACGTGTAGTCGAGCACCTCCATGCGTATCAGGGGGGCAGGCCTCAGCTCGTGAGCATGAGTCCGGCACCATTCCTGAATGTCTTGGAAGTGCTCCTGCGCATGTGGTTTCGGTGGGTTGTGGGTGTGTACTGTGTCCCAGTGGGACCTGAATGCGTCGAGGATGTCGTTGGTGTCTGTGAGTGTGTGGTTGTTTATTTTTAGTGTTATTGGTTTGTGTGGTTCCGTACCCAGCATCCTTTTTACGTGCCGCCAGAAGAAGGAAGGGTCCATGCAGCGGGTGTCGTCCGCAATGCGGACGACCTCACGCCACTGCCGGTTCCTATCCAGCTGCACGCATAGAAGGATGCGGGCACGTAGCTGGTTGATGTTCTGTTGTCGTGGGCCTCTGGTGTAGTGGTTGTTGTACTGTGTGATAAGTCTCTGTGTGTGTATTGAAAAGGTGAAGTGTTTTAGGCAGGTGTAGTTTTTGTGTGGTGAGTGTAGGTTACGTGCGGTGGTGATGGTGTCTAGCAGTGAGCACCAGTGGTGGTCTATTTGTCCTGGATTGGTGTTCTCCAGGTCGAGGTTGTGTGGTGTGTTTGTGGATATGTGGCTTCTAAATTCAGCCCAGTTTGTATTCTTGTAGTCGTATAGAGGTGATGTGGGGATGAGTATGGGGGATGTGGATATGAGAAGGCATATCGGTATGTGGTCTGATAGTACGTGGGGACCGGGTGCAATGTGTGTGTAGAAGCGTGTGGCATGGTCGTTACGAAAGACCACATCCGGGGATGTGGTGCCTCCGTGCGTGCCAAAGAACGTGGGGAAGGCAGGGCCGATGTGCTCGCAGCGGTGACGCTGCAAGGCGCCGGCCAAGTAACTGCCCGCATCGTTCGTGTTGTTAGAAAGGAGTGTCGGGTGAAAAGCGTTGAGGTCCCCCGCGAAGAAGATGGGTAGATTGTGGTTGGAAAGGGCCCGGAGTGGGACTTCTAAGTTTAGTTGTAATCGTGGTGGTCTGTAATGGGTGGCCACTATTATGGGACCAGAGGTTGTGTCGATTTTGCAGGCTAGAAAGGAGGTGTCGCGTGTGTTGACGAGGGAGTGGTGTATGTTGCGCTTTACTAGGATTGCAGATCCTAGGTGCCGCGCCTGTGGGGATAAGTATGTGTGGTAGCCTGCAATGCGGAGTTTGTTGTTGGGAGGGTGTAGGCTGGTGGAGTTTAGTAGTATGATGTCGGGTCTTTGTGTGTTGAGTACCCAGTTGGCGACCGTATGACGAATACCGTGCCAACTGCGTACGTTTAGTTGTATAACACTAGTGCGACCTATTGTCGTGGTCTAAGTGCGCGGGAGGCTGATTTGCCAGGAACCGTCCCTTTCTCCTTGGTTATAGCCCAGGAGGCGTGAGGGGCGAGTACCTTGACACGTGTAGATGTTTGTTTATGGGGCACGGCCGTGTTATTGGGTGGGGGGGCCGTAGTGGGTGGAGGAGTGTGTTCTGTAGAGGTGGTGGCTTTGGGTGGGGTGGTGTCTTGGTGGGGGGAGTTCGTGGGCGGTGTAGAGCTGGAGGACGAAGGGCTGGAGGCGGTTGGAGAGGTGCAGATTATGAGGGGAGGAGTGTCGGGGGAGAGAGGAGGCGGGGACGACGGAGGGGTGGTGGAGGCAGAGGGGGAGGGAGGCAGAGGAGTTGAAGGAAGGGTTGGAGGGGAAGGAGTCTTAGGTGAAGGGGCGGAAGGCGGAGGAGGAGAGGAGTGAGAAGGAGTAGAGTGGGAAGGAGTAGGGTGAGAAGGAGTAGAGTGAGAAGGAGTGTGTTTAGAAGGGGAGCGTTGAGAGGGAGTGGAGGGGGAAGCAGTGGGGAGTGATGGAGGAGTGGAAACAGGAGAGAGGGGGTTTTGTTTGTCCCGTGCCTGTCTACGCGGATGGGGCTTGGGGGTGGGGTTTTGGGGGTTAGCACGGGGTGTAGTGGGCTGCGAGGGGGTTGGAGTCACAGTGGAGGCTGTGGGGGAGGAGGCTGAGATGGGTGCGAGGGGGGTGGTGGAAGTGGGAGGTAGGCGGGGTTTGGATATAGGGGTGGAAGAAGCGCGAGGAGGATAGGTTGTGTGAATGGGGGCTTGGGTAGTGGCTGAGGAAGGTGTGGGGAGAGCGTGGTGAGAGTGGGGGGCGGTGGTTCCCTGCGGGCAGGGGAGTGTACCCGTCGGGGTGGGGAGGAGTGCAGGTCTGGATGTGTGTGCGTCAATTAGGGCGAACACCTTCTCGGGGAAGGTAATTTGCTCTATGCCGTTGGAGGCGAATAGTGAGTTTAGTATGTTTGCGTATAATCGGGGGTCACCCCTCGACATGTCTTTTGCCACCGCTGAGAGCAGGGTGGCCAGGTGAAGTTTTGTTTTGGTGTTGTCGCAGGGGTGGGGTGGGGTGGGGGTGTGGTGTGGGGTGGGGGTGGGCGTGTAAAGTGGTGTGGGGATGGCAGTGTGGTGTGAGGGTGTTGGTAGTAGGGGGGGTCTCTGAGTGTTCTGAGCTGGCGTGGGGGGGGGAGGGGTGTGTGGGTGGGGTGTGGTTGCTGCAGGGGTGGGTGGGTGCGTCGGAGGTAGAACAGGGGGAGCCGGCAGCGAGGGGCTGGCAGCAGCGGCGAATGACATGGTGAGGGGAGGGGGAGCGGGGGCGGGGTGTGTGTTTGTGCGTGTGTTAGGTTGTGGGTGCCTAATGGCCTCCACAGCGTCGTGGCGTGCCTTGCCTAGGTAAGGGCACCTGGGGTGGACGGCGACGTGGTCGCCGCCACAGTTTGTGCAGCGGGTTGTGGTGGAGGTGCAGGTTGTGTAGTGATGCCCCGCTACACTGCACTTTGAGCAGATTAGGTCTGCAGTGCAGGTATTGGTGCTGTGGCCGGTTTTATAGCACCGGTGGCATTGTGTGGGTCTTATGTTGTGTTGTTCTTCGATGTGTTGAGGGTTTGTGAGGGTGCCACAGACCTTGATGCCTTGGTCTAGTAGCATGTTTTTTGTGTTATCACTGGACAGTGTAATCACTGCCCAGTTCTTTGACCTATTAAAGTAGAGGTCTTTGATGACCTCCTCCCCGTACTCCTGACGGAGGTGGGAGCGAAGGTCATCATTTGTGAAGGCCAGCCACAAAGGGTTGGTCCTTGTCACTCGAATCTGGTATCTTTTCATGATACCGTCCGCGAGTCTTGTCTGGAGGTTGAGTGTGTTGAGTGTAGTGGACGAGTTTTGGTGGAAGGTAAGTGCGTCCTCCTGCGAGCGGAAGACGAGCTTGTGGCCTGTGCGTATTTTGATGATGTTTGTTATTGGTGTATCGTGGGTGGAGGCTAGCGTCAGCAGTGTGTGGTGGTTAATTGTGTCGGGTGCTGGTTGTGTGGTGCTTAATAGTGTGAGGTGGGATGTGTTCGCCATTTTTTGAGGTTTTTACGAGGTTTTTTACACTTTTTTATGGGAAGGCCCCCGCCCCGCCGATGAGGACCCCGTGAACATGACTCGGATGTGATGAAGGGTGATGGATGAATTTATGGACCTGGTTGGGCTCCTCAGAGGGTGTAAAAACATGGCGGACTTAATGATGACTGAAGCCAGAATCAACTGACTCCAGTCGGGGTGCCGCCCCCTCTATTGGGTTTTGGTTATTTAACAGTTACGTCCGACATCTCACAGAGACGGAAGAGTCTCCCTCTGTGGTCCTGGACGGTGCCGCAGGGTAGGTTGTTATGCCTCCCCGCGTTTGTAACTGAATCCCAAACCAGGTTGCTTCTTCCTCTGGGTTCCGCAGCGGGGTAAGCCTCAGACCTCCTTTCCCCAGAGTTTTCAATTATGCCTTTTCTAAGTAGAACGGCATAGTTGCAACGAAGCTATATGTGTAGAGTCACGTTCACGGAGCCAGACATCACGGCGAAGCAGGGACGGGGGGGGGGTTTAGCACGTCATATCAAGATGACGAACCAGGGAAATAAAGGTATTTTTATTCGGGGGGGGAGGGGGCTGGGGGGGGTTGACTTAAGGTCCTATTTAGGTCCGGGGGTACTTGTAGAGGTGGGTAGAATCTCGTTCACGAGAAAATCGTTGGTGAGCGGGAGTGTTCTGGAGGTGACTTGCCCTCAACGTTACCTCCTTTGCTGGCTAAGACTTCTCTTAGGACGAAGAGCTCACGTAGAAAAATCGATCGCTGTATGATCAGGATGATTTAATCAATGTATATATACTCAAATTGTAACCCATCTCAACCTAAACGAGAAACCAATTTTACTTTCAAAATGTATTCCCCCAAAATCTCTTTAGTAAAAGATTTTTCCCTTATACCAACACGCACAAACGAACGCATGCCTTTAGCTGCCCGGTTTGAAGTAGTCACCGAGTCATCGTGCTCTACTTTACTTCAAACCAAGATCCCAATTCACAGTCCATCATAGTTGCATTCTCTTACCTTACTTTATCTTAGTTATCTTATCTCACTTCACCTTACATTTCACTCCATACTTTTCATACATTTCATTACGTTACGTTATATTTCACTGCCTTCCAACACAAATCGACCATACTATCCTACACTTCCCATCCTTTTTACAAGTCAATTATACTTGTAATACCATCCTATAATCATATTTCAATTATATTTACGTTGTATTCTTTAATAATTCTCAATTTAATTATACCATTCATTCGTATAATTGTAATTACCGCTCACTAGTTATTTCCTAATTCAATTTTCTCATTGTGAATTCGTTGATTTTATAAATATATATTTTGTTATCATCCGTTTTCTTATAATCCTAGCCTTCGAAGTTTTGCCGTGGTGGAAGGGCTTGAGTGTTCCAATGATTCCAAAACCAATGCGGTCGGGAGTTTTAAACTCCTTATAGCGTACGAGAAGTGCAGGCGAGTGGCTTAAAAGCTTCGCTTGAATGAGTCTTTTTTGAGACTCAGGATGGCCGAATGGATTCGCCGCTGGCTAATAGTGGTCCATCGAGGCGGGCAGCTGTTCACAACTCGTCTACGCTATTATTTTTCCATCGCCCCTTTTCCTACTACCGTCTATCTACAATGGTGCGCAGACCCGTGAGGGATGGCGTTAGCCCTTGGATAACATTTTCAAACGGGTTCTCTTCCTTTTTTCATTCACGCACCACTTCTAGGGGGTGGGCTGTGTAGCGTAAAAGAAGTGCAGGCGTATGGCAAAAAGTTTCGCTTGAATGAGTCTTTTTTGAGACTCAGGATGGCCGAGTGGATTCGCCGCTGACTAACAGTGGTCCAGCGACGCGGGAAGCTATTCGCAACTCGCCTACGCTATTATTTTCTTCGCCCCTCTTCCTACTCTCTTCTATCTACATTGGTGCCCAGACCTGGGAGGAGGAGCGTTAGCCCTTGGATAACATTTTCAAACTGGTTCTCTTCATTTCCTCATTCACGCTCCGCTTCTAGGAGGAGGGTTGTGTAGCGTACGAGAAGTGCAGGCGAGCTGCTTAAAACCTTCGCTTGAATGAGTCTTTTTTTAGACTCAGGATGGCCGAGTAGATTCGCCGCTGGCTAACAGAGGCCCAGCGACGCGGGAAGCTGTTCACAACTCCTCTACACTATTATTATTTGCTTCGCTCCTTTTCCTACTCTTCTCTATCTACACTCCTGTCAGGGTCACCCAAGGTGGTAAGGTCATGGATAAGGTTCCAGACTAAACGCAACCAACAGCAAGACCTCAACGGCGGATCAAGCATACATTGGCCATATAGATATAAGATTCTGATTTCTGGCTCCGACGGAAGAAAGCAGCGCCCAGTGGGCAGACGCGACAAAGGCGGGCCTTGATATACCAAGAACCCGGTAGCCGGATGCAACCAGCATCGCCAAAACTGCATTTCTCAATGTTTTGAACCGCGGTTGACGTGTTACTAGCCAAGTGCGCGCGCGTGGCCATCGCGCATCCACGATCACCCAAAACAAATTCCTCGGCAACTGGCGTTCGTCTCTGTTCTCTTCCAGGCCTTCTTTCTTTCCTGGACTGGACCCTCTCTCTTCCAAAGTCCAATGGCGATGGCACCGCGGGCACTGGAGGCAGGCCTGGATAGGTGGAAGATTCTAGTCCGTGACCACACATTGGCGGTGGGTATTAGAAGGTCGCTCTCCAATAACCCTGCTGTGATATTGGAGTTCGGTAGCTGGACTCGCGACTGGGCTGGCCTTTTTAGGATCCTGGTAGCCCCCCCCCCTTCCCCGCATGGGGAGGCCCCTAAAAAAGGTGGGGTAAACATCGGACACGTAAAACTTGTCTGACCAGCTTACCGCGGCTGGCGGACTTCCCATTCAGCGGTCAGAACTCAAATACTACTCAACCATCGACTATTCGCCCTCCCATTTCAAAGCCCCTTTTTGGATCAAGGCTGTAGGAGTGAAAGGGGGAGGAGCAAGGCGGCTATGTGGAGGAATACGGAATGTGTGTATGTGTGTGTATAGGTTTGGTGGGCGGGTGGTTAGAGGCGAGTTCAGTTCGTGGGTGGCGCCGACGATACAAGGTTGTTTTACTACGCATTTGTGTTACTAGTGTTGTCTATGTTACTCACAGATACTTGCAGAAGATCTTCTAAACGAGGCAAATTATGTCTGTGGCTCTAGGGTTATGAATTCAGAGTTATCCTTCTCGTAGGTGGACTACCTACCATCGCTAAGAGCTCCACCTACCCTTCCCCACCGTGATGCTCAGCCACGGAGGTAACCTCCCTAATAAATAGTGTCAGCTTAATAAAAAACTAGGAATCCAGATGGAGATTCGAACTGCAGACCCCCAAAATAGCTGGACAAGCGCGTTAACCACTATACTAGCCGGGGTGCTAGTATAGTGGTTGGCTGTTCCCTGCTGTGTTGTTTGTGGTGTTTGTAGTTGTTGTTTTTATCTTTGTTTATTTTAATTTTAGCGCCGCCACAATCTATTGTTTATATGCCACAAGCTATCTAGGCCTTCGCTTCGCTAGACTGTTATGACGACTGTGAAATTGACCGATATTATGAGGGCGTTTGACGGGACCAGCAGTGTTGTGAAATGGTTGGAGAAGTTCGACCTGCTCGTAAAGCTGAGGGAGTTAATGCATGTGAACACTATTTTAACCATATTTCTCGGGGGCACTGCGTTGTTTGTGTACGCTGAATTAGATGAGGGTCAAAAGAAGAGTGCGCAGAGTATCAAGGATGCACTTTTGAATGCATTTTCCGAGAACCAATTCAGAGCATATGAGCAGTTTGCCAAGTGGGTTTGGGGGCAAGAGCCAATGGACGTGTACATGGCGGAATTGGGGAAATTAGCACGGCTGGCCGGTATTAGCTCAGACAAGCTTCTCCTATACGGGCGTTTGTTACCGGGATGCCATCAGTGGTGTCAAGAGAGTTTCGAGCGACGTTAGGCATAGAAGATATGAAGTTGTCTGACGTGGTTGAGAGGGCCAGAGCATTGATGTCGGAGCTAATGGAGCAACCCTGTACCGCCATGGCCGCTGTGGCCGCAAAACTAGTTGCTAGCAGTACCAGGCGGGTTGCATTGATCAGGCCGAACGGTGACCGAGAGGAGCGTAACTTTTTTGAGTGCGGTGGGGTCCACTTGGTTCGTAATTGCCCAAAGAAAGAGGCGGCATGGAGCGAAGTGAAATGTTGGAAATATGGGGGGGTTGGGCACATGTCAAGAGTTTGTCCCAGTAACCAAGGAAACTGGCGGGAAGGAGTTTCTGTGTCGGAAGCTCCTTCATATAAGAAATAATGGCGCTTCTTGTGGTTGAAGGTGCTGTGGGCGGAAGAGCTACAAAGGTGTTAGTAGATACAGGGTGTATAAGGTCTTTGGTTGGGTCATGGATAATCCGGGACTTGTTTGGTCGGAGTCGACGGGCGGGAGGTGTCTAATGCTGGCAGGACTGTTGTACCTATTAATATAGGTAAGCTATCCTTTACCATTGACTGCGTGGTTATGAGTGACTTAATAAGGGGTATTGATGCTATTATTAGGATGAACATAGGTGGGGGCGATAACGACAAAAATATATCACGATAATCGATAACGATAACCTTATCGGCGATAACCGATAACTGGCGATACATTTATCGCCCGATAAGGTGATAACCGATAAATCGATAAGTTCGAAATTCAGATACTGCGGGCACAGTCTCTTGCGACGCCATCACTAATTCAATACCATAAAAATAGCAAAGCACTGCACTACTAAATTACAATAAAAATAGGATCAGTTTAGAATAGGGGCATAACTTCGTAAGTGTTCAAAACGTTATTAAACGGATATTAAAGAATAGCACCGAATAGTACATGCATTCATATACACGTGCACAAAAAAATTAGAAGGGAAGAAGCACGGGAACATAGGGACAAAAATCATCAAAGAAAGCGTAAAACCAGTAGCGCGCAGGAGCAACACCTCGTGACCTTTCGTCCGACAGCTGGTGAGAGACTGAAGCTGAGCGAACGTTTTAAGAAGACGCCAAGACCGGCCGCACCACACTCCGTTCAGTATACGTTCGGTTCCCAGCTCAGACCTACCTATTTCTGCCTCCAAGGCACGCGCGGCTCACCCCTGTGCTAAACTGGAACTAAAAACTGAAAATATCGGATAACCTCTAACCCGATATCATTATCGCGATAACGCACACCCATGGGAAAGAACTTCATCAACCTTGCATGTGGTGTGAAGTGGAAGCATGATAGAGTACGGTGCTTGGCCCATGATCCAAGTAATGAGAACCAGGTTCTCATTACTTGCATTACGTGTTGTTGTTGCAGGGTAGAGCCAAGAATCACCTTATGAAAATCAACAGCTGCCAAAACTCCTCGAATCTCAAGTCAACCAAAATAGTTTACGAGTTCATCTGCCCCAATAAAGACTGCAAGCTTTATAATAACTAAATATATTGGCATGAGAACTATCACACTTTCGAGACGTTTAACGATGCATCTGCAAAGCGGAGGACCTAAAAATCATATGGAGAGCGCGCATAACATCAACCTAACGAGAGATATTCTAGTTGACAACAGCGTAATTAAAAGAGAAGAGGGAAATACAGATTGGCTGGACATCTTAGAAGCCATTTTAATAAAAGAAGAAAAACCGGCCATCAATAGGCAAGCGTTAAGCTGTAATCGAACATTAAAGTTGTTTTAAAATTCAACTCACCGGATTGGCTCGTTTCCTCTAACGTTATGATCAACCAAGCGGAATAAATACTCCCTAAAAATCGTTTTCGTTCATTCAGTTTGATTCCGACTCCACATTTTATTGGTAAGGGAGAAAAGAATATATCAAGACGCTCCGAAGATGATCGAATAAGATCAAAAGCTCAACAATTTAGTTTTTTTTTTTTTTACCAAACCCATTCATTCAAAAGAGAGATGAATACAGGACAAGTCATATACCTCTACAAGATGGAATAAAAAAGACAGAAGAATAGAAAGGTGCCAAAGAAAATTAACTAAGGCGAAATACACCATGGTCTTCAACAAGATTTGCCTTCAAGACAGACTGCTGCCCATTTACACACACACATATATATATATATATATATATATATATATATATATATATATATATATATATATATATATATATATATATATATATATATATATATATATATATATATATATATATATATATATATATATATATATATATATGAAAGTGAAAACCAAGCAAGCTATTGATTAAAGCATCTTTATTTATCTGGGATTGAACGTTTCGAGGTCCTAGCCTCATCATCGGCACTAAGAAACTAAGATAGTAAAGGGTTAAAATGTCTAGTTTTAATAAAATACTAAAATTCAATAGCGGAATTTAGGATAAGCTGCTTAAAGCTGCTTAATACAAAAATAAAAAAATCAATAATTCATGATACATATAGAGATTGGATGCAGTTTGATTTATATTTAAATTAGGTTTAAGTTTCAGGATGTAAAGTGATTTTAATATTTGTAGGTTGTTAGGATGGGAATTATGACTAAGTAT
The DNA here is from genome assembly GCA_963969495.1 of Ceratothoa steindachneri. Lineage (NCBI taxonomy): Eukaryota > Metazoa > Arthropoda > Malacostraca > Isopoda > Cymothoidae > Ceratothoa > Ceratothoa steindachneri. The sequence goes on from OZ018319.1 coordinate 181,698,648, forward strand.
TTTAAAGTTATCCATATTAATTTCATACTTTGATGTGATCTCGCATGGGCGAGGGATCTGGTTTGTTTAGAATCAGCCCCGTACGGGTAGACCTTCCCTGATGCTGCCCGATGCGACATTGGATTGACCTAATAGGCGATTCAATATAAGATAAATCGCAAGATTCACAACTAATTTATAAATTACAGAGGAGTGGCAAGGGAATGGGATTCGGTCCTTATAGCTGAAATAGGATCCAATATTGTGCTCCTTTTTTTAATATGAATTTTGGGTCGAGATATGGATAGAATTTATTTACTCTTCTTAATTTCATTTACAAAATCGTTTGATTTTTTACCAAAGTATGGGAGACTATAAAAATGAATAATTTATCTACATAATTTCTGTTGGAGATCAAGTACCAATTGTGCGAGGGGTAAGATTGTCCAGGCAGTGGACACGGCGGGAGTGGTCCCATATATCGATGTGTACCGTTTCGAAACTCAAGGAAGGAGTATTAATGTGGAGAATCGGCGACTTTGTGTGACGATTCATTTTGGAAGACTGGCATGGAAGGCACTCTCTTGTCAAGGAGAGGATATCGGCCAGAAATACCTCGATTTGATGAGCCGAAGTGAAGACTAGATTCCAGGGTGTAACAGATTGTGAAATTAATAGAAGATTGCGCTTCTGTAGGCCAGCGTGACAAACGGGCGTGCGTGTCCAGATGTTATTTCGCACCAAAGCTGAACATCTTCGGGAAACGGGTACGATTTCAGGTGCGAATGAAATGTCTTTATTTCGGGATAATCTTCCTCCGCTGCCGCCATAGCTCGGAGGTCAAGAGAGTCAACTTGGACCGAATTAACCCTCCTTGAAAAGCGGTCAGTGACTACGTTATGCTATCTACGCACGTAGCAGTGACGGGGAGAGCTGAGCGAGTGCGGGTGTGTACAGAGCCTCATATTTTTTCCAGTATTGCTCTGCATGGGGGCGGAAGGTGCTGTAGTCATCGATTATTAAAGCTACCGCCGGTATTTCAGACAGTTTTCCTTTTGATACGAGCTTAGTTCGATTATCTATTAGCATATCGCGCTCACAGTCTATTAAAGATCATGTATCAAAAAGTCAATGCCTAATAAGGGAGAGGTGGTATCTACTACAACGAACGACCACCTAAATGATCTGCGAAGACTGGGGATCACTTTATCCGTATGAATTTCGCCGTAGACTTTATTTTTTTCCGCCATTAGATGTTAAAATGTTAATCCTAGATTCGCGCACATCACCCGATTTCACTAGTCTACTCGGAATAATCGAAATAGCGAATTAACCTTCTTTGAAAAGCGGCCAGCGACTACGTTATGCTATCTACGCACGTAGCAGTGACGGGGAGAGCTGAGCGAGTGCGGGTGCGTACAGAGCCTCATATTTTTTTCCAGTATTGCTCTGCATGGGGGCGGAAGGTGCTGTAGTCATCGATTATTAAAGCTACCGCCGGTATTTCAGACAGTTTTCCTTTTGATACGAGCTTAGTTCGATTATCTATTAGCATATCGCGCTCACAGTCTATTAAAGATCATGTCTCAAAAGTCAATGCCTAATAAGGGAGAGGTGGTATCTACTACAACGAACGACCACCTAAATGATCTGCGAAGACTGGGGATCACTTTATCCGTATGAATTTCGCCGTAGACTTTATTTTTTCCGCCATTTAATGTTGAAATGTTAATCCTAGATTGGCGCACATCACCCGATTTCACTAGTCTATTCGGAATAATCGAAACACTTGCACCTGTATCAATTAAGAATTCACATTTAATATTATATAGTTTCGTGGCGACGGTGAAGACAGACGGCGTGCCCGCAAACGCCTTTATTCGTGTCATTTGATATGCTTCTCGCTGCATCGCCTCTTACGGTAGGCAGCAGTATTTATTCAGTCTCCTAAGTAAACCTCCATGTCTGATAATTTATCTCGAATTACGACTTGAGCACTCTTATCAAACGACCGTTTGGCCTTTGCTGCTTTTGAGTCTCACAAATTTATATGTACATTTACAAACCACTACAATATTGAATCTTTACATTACATTTTAGTAAGGCATACTTGGATAAAATAGGACCAATTCGCGTCCACTTTGTGGAGATGCTTTTCAGGCCTATTGAATCCAGCACAAAGCCTACTTATGGTGTAGTTTGACCACTGCAATCTATTCTGCGAGACACGATGCTGGAGATGGATGTCGGCTTGTCTGCAACATTTGTCCCCTCAGAGACAAACAAGGCAGATATCCTTACCAGACTACCCAAGGTTTGGCTTGGGGAAGCAAGAGTTGCAGTGTTACTTGATGTTGACATTGAAGGTTTACACTCACAACACCATTTTGGCGTGGAGCGATCTTTGTACTTAGCCAGGCTGCTGAATCTCACAATAGAGAAAAGGAGGATGGAATGTGTTGTGAGAGTGTGTAGGCAATGCAAAGTTATAGATCCTACACCAGTGATACATGTATCTGGCGAGTTAGGAGTTGATGGCTTATGGAGCAGGCTCGCGCTGGATGTGACACATTACCAGGGCAAAGCATTTACAATTTACTGTGGTGGACTGTGGACCGAGTAGGTTTGCAATATGGCGGGAGGTGCGGTATGAACATGCTGGGGAAATCTGCCAACAGTTGAAACAGATATTCCGGGAAAGAGGATCTCTTGATGAGGTTTTAGCTAACAATAGCTGTAGGGAGTGGAATATGACCCAGAGATTTCTAGCAGCCTACCGGCCATCGGGAAATGGGATTGCTGAACGGACGCATCGTACCATACAGAGCATGGCGGTAATGTCAGGGAAGAGTCCGCTGCAGATAGTGTTTTCGTACAACTTGGCCACGAAAAAGGGTGTGAATGGAGAGACCGCGCCTGCTCCTCTGCTTTTCAGATATCACTGGAGACCTCCAGCATGCATTCGGGAGGTACAGCAATATCAGTTTCAGACAAAGTTCACAGTGGATGACCCGGTGAGGGTAAAGCCGGTGGCTGGCCGGTGTACCTCTCGGTGGACAGATGGTGTGGTGACTGATGTAACATCAGAGAGAACGGTAGAAGTTGATGGCGTTCCACGTTATGTACTTGACAGACGACGAATTTTTCTCAATGAAGCATCATCTGATGAGGATGATGTTTCTAATGATGCAGGGGATGTGGCTCAGAGGGAACGGGTTACAGTTGATTCGAGGCGGTTGGGGCGATTCAGGCGACCCCCATTCTGGCTTAGCGATTACGACCAGGGATGATGAGATCACGGGGCTGTGTGGATCCGTGCTGTAGGAGTGAAAGGGAGAGGATCAAGGCGGCTGTGTGGAAGAATACGAAATGTATGTGTGTATAGGTTTGCGGGCGGGTGATTAGAGGCGAGTTCATTTCGTGGGTGGTGCCGGCGATACACGGTTGTTTTACTACGCATTTGTGTTACGAGTGTTGTCTACGTTGCTGCTCCCTGCCCTGTTACTTGGGGGTGTTTGTAGCTGTTGTTTTTATCTTTGTTCAATTTACTTGTTCTTTTTTGTCGTTGGACGTGTTATGGTGTAGTGCATCAGACAAACGTACTGGATCGACATAACTACCGATAAGTTAGAGCCGCCACAATCTATTGTTTATATTCCACGCCCTTCATTCTCGGGGCTTGGAACATCAGCACCCTTCAAGACTTGAGCGTCACCGACCATCCTAACCGACGTACAGCCCTCATCTGCAAAGGGCTTGCCCGCTTAAACATTGACGTGGCATCTCTGAGCAGGACTGGATTCCAGGAGAGGGCAACATCAGAGAACCTGGTTCCAAATATACCATCTTCTGGAAGGGAAAGAACAGCGACGAGCCACGCATCCCAGGCGTCAACTTCGCCATCCGATCCCGGCTCATGCACCAGCATAACCTTGTCCGGACTGCCATCAGTGAGCGCACTATGTCCGTTCGGATAACGCCCACTCGGGGCAGATTCCTTAACCTGATCTCTGTATACGCCTCTACTCTCACCTCGGAAAACTAAGTCAAAGTCTTCTTCTATAACCTGCTCGACCGTGCCATCCAGGCAATCCGCAGACACGGCAAACTCGTTGTTCTGGGAGATTTCAACCCTGAGTCGGCAATGACCATCGCTTGTGGGAAGGCATCTTCGGCCATCATGGAATCGGGAACAGCAAAGCCAACGGCTAGCTTCTCCTGGGCTTCTGTGCTGAGCACGACTTCATTGTTACCAACACCCTATACCAACTCCCCAAACGACAGAAGACGACCTGGAAACACCCTAGTTAAAAAAGGCTAAGGTGTTTATCGAAGAGGCCGATATTCCACGAAATCCTTGTGCTTACTCCATCGAAGCGATGTCCTTGTTCCTAAGTGAAGAAATACAGGGCCTCACAAACGGCATTTTCGGAGCACTACCACGTACTCGACTATATGTTAACCAGAGCCAGAGACAGGAAAGATGTTTGCATAACCCGCTCTATGCTTTGGACAGATGACTGCTGGACAGATCAACACCTCCTGGTCTCTCGCTTCGCCATCAAATCCGCAGACCACCGTCGCAGCGAACAGACCCAGTCGCTGCTTTGACTGTGCTAAGCTCTGTGATCTTCAGACATCTCAAGACTTCAGGGATGCCAATGAAAGGCATCTCACGGATATCTCGTAGTCGGCCTCAATAGAGGAGAGTTGGACCCCTTCCCCTCCCCGCGATGCTATGACCGATTGCACCGAGGAAACGATTGGTTTCGCTCGGAAGAAGAGCCAGGATTGGTTTAACGAGAACGATGAAGACATCAATCGTCTCATCGAAGCTAAACGTCGGACACGCCTCGCCTTCGAGAACCAACCTACACCGGATAATATGCGGAAACATCAATAGGCATCCATAGAATGCCAAAGAGGGATCCGCAAGACTCGGAATACCTGGTGGCAGAAGAAAACAGAGGAGATCCAAGACTACGCTGACCAACGCAACTTGCGCCTTTTATATGTCGCAACCAAGTAGGTCTTCGGACGGCTCTATTACTATCATTGATAGGAAGGGAATCCTTGATCCTTGTAAGTCTCATTTTGAGACCCTCCTCAAAAATTATTCGCGTACCCCGGATGGCCTTCTCCGTATGACCCTACAGCCCCCAGGCCCCCATTAGATGTTCCTACCACCTTAAATCGAAGAATTCAACAAAGCTGCCGTGCGCATGAAGCCGGGCAAAGCTCCAGGGCAGGATAACATTCCACTCGATTCTTCACTTACGGTAGCCCTGAGGTGAATAACCGCCTGATACACCTCATCCTCAAGACCATCCCGAGAGACTTCCGCGACGAGAATATCATTACTATCTTCAAGAAGGGGGATCGAGAGAACTGCGGTAACTACTGCGGTATCTCACTTTTAAGTACTGTGAGCAAGATATTCTCGGCATTCTCCTTTGCCATCTCCTCGTCCTCGCAGAAAACGTTCTCCCCGAGTCTCAGTGTGGCTTCAAACTTTCTCGAGGGACAATAGGCATAATCTTTTGCGCACTCAACTCCAGGAGAAGAATCAAGAACAACAATAGCCAACCATGTTCATCTTCTGGGATATCAAAGAGTCCGTCGATAAAGTCACTCATCCTATAATGTTGTCGGTCCTCGCCAGGTTCGGATATCCATCTGACTTCATCAACCTAGTCCGCTCCTTTCACGAGGGCAGAGTATGCTACCAAAACGCCCTTTCAGACCTGTTTCCAACCAGTGGCGGTCTCAAACAAGGGTGTGTTTTAGCTCCGACTTGTTTTTAGCTGTACCTGACAGCTATGTTCAACGAAATCCCACCGGGGCCCAGCACCATTGACGTGCGGTACCACATGGACGGCGGGCTCTCCAATATCGCCCGATTTCGCGCAAAGACTAGGACATCTACACTTTCAGTCCATGAAATGCAGTATACCGACGACAACGCCACCCCGAGCAAAAGTCCGTAACTAAGCAAGTAAAAATGCTTTACAATACTTGCGAAAATAATTTTGACGAAGTTTTTGCCGAACGATTCATTCTATAATAAAATCGCTAAGAATTTTTTTTTAGAAATTCTGATTTTTTTTTCTGAGGGCCTCCATGGGACAGCAGATCTTTACAACACTGCCTACGAGCGTTTTGGGATGCAGGTGAACACCGAGAAGACTAAGGCCCTTATCCAATTACCACCCGGTCAAACCCTCCAAACTACCAACCGCACTTTCAACTGACAACCCCTGGAAGAAGTGGATCACTTTTCATACTTGTTGAGAATTCTCTCGAAAACCCCACGTGCGGAAAAGACGAGGAGGACCGGATCAGGGCAGCTCAACAAGCGCTGACCATTCAAACCAAGATCATGGTCTTTCGGGCCCTAGTCCTCTCTACCCTTCTCTATGTCTACGAGACTTGGACGTTCTACCGGCGTGATATCAAACGCCTTGAACGAATTCAGTAGTACAAGTTGAGACAGATCCTTGAAATACGATGGGAAATTTCATCAGCAACACCAAGCTCCTGAACTGAACCTTGTTACCCAACGTCGAAGCCACCATCGTCTTGGTTGGGTAGGCCACGTCCTACGAATGGACCCCTCCTGACCCCTCAAGATCATGCTCTACTGGGAACTCGCAGTCGGAACAAGACACCAAGGAGGACCACGGTGCCGCTACGAAGACATGCTTAAGCGCACCCTGGCCCAAACCAACATTGAACCTTCTTCGTAAGAGCAAACTTCCAGGAACAGACGAACCTGGAGGACAGCTCTCCACGACGGCACCGCGGCGTTTGAGAGAACAAAAGACAGCATGAAGAAGATGAACATATGAGAAAGAAGGAGCAACTGGAACAACCTCATTCTCCTTCTTCCCTACCATGTGACTTCTGACCGCGGCTCTTCCACAACAGACTAGGTCTCCTAAGCCAATGGTTCCCAACCGATTTTGGCTTATGACCCCCTTAGGAACTTTATTTTTTCCTGTGGCCCATAGCTATTATTTTTATTAGGTAATATGCAGTTTAACTCTACTTTAAAGGATAAAAGATATTAAAACAGCTATTTCTATTCAGGTACAATTATATTTGTCACATATATAGGACTATAAACATAGCAAAATTTAAACAGTGGTTAACAAGAATGTAATACTCTTTTAAAATAAATAATTAGTCTTACAAAAAATAAAATCCTTTAGCAAAATGAAATAAATATATCATCAACTCTTTATTCATTCAATGCGATCCTTGTGCTTCATGCAGTTTCACAAATTTTTCAATATCAGGGTCTATAGTTGTTAGAGACAGACGAAAATAGTGCGGAGGGTTGGAAACTGTATTAACTCTTTGGCCCCATATTTGTCTTGAACAGCTGAATTTTTCCCATAAATGCACAAATAGACTCTTTACAAGTTAAAATATTTGCATTTTTACCTTGTAGCTGTTTGTTCAAGATATTTAGCTTTTCAAATATATCTGTAAGGTAGAATATGTCACATTTGGTAGCAATGATTCTTACTCCGAGCTGCTTACCATCCAGAAATAACACAACACTATCCCAAAGTGCACTGAAGTGATTCATACAATTGCCCTTAGAAAGCCATCGCACCTCTGTATGCAAAAGTAGGCGCTCAAACCCTCCTTCATTGGTAGTACAGAGTTGTCGGAAAAGACGCCCTTGAAGTGGATTTGACTTGATAAGGTTGACTGTCTTGATTACACTATCAAGTGAATATTTCAGATGTCCTCCTAGGTTTTTTGCAATCAGATGTTGACGGTGGACAACACAGTGTATGCAAAAAAAACTTTAGGTACAGCCTCTTTTAAATATGTAATAAATCCCATATATCTACCTACCATAGCAGCGGTGTCATCAGTTGCACAAGCCATAATATTCCCAAGTAGAATATCATTTTCTTTGAAATAGGTCACTACTTCTTTGAAAATTGTTTCACCTTTAGTATCTGTCACAAAGCTGCAGAAAAAAATCATTTCTTCTCTGAGTTGATTTTTATCCAAAAACCTAACATACGCCATGAGAAGGGCTTCGTTATCACGTAATAACGTTTCAGCAATTTGTAATGCAAAGGTCTTTCCTTGTAAATGTTTAACGAGTTTTTCCTCTACATCCTTTGCCATTTCGTCAATACGTCTTGATTCTGTATTGTGTTCAGCGGAATGACTTCAGTGATTTGGGGAAATTTTGTTCCATGACAGTTGAAATAACCACATATACTGAAGGCAAAATCAATTCTTCGACAATAGTATGAGGTTTTCCCGATTTCGCTATTAGCTTGGAAATCTCATAAGATGCAATTAAACCTTTGTCTAGTTTTACCGCTGTTTGGCGAAATATATCTTTAATAGTGCTCCTTGCTTGGAAATCATCCCGCAGCTTTTTAAACTAATCTAATGTTTTGTCTTTTTTGTCCTTGTGCGTATTCTCCAAATGTTTTTTAAGCTTACTTGTTCGCAAACTATCATTAGAAAGTGTAGCCATACATAAAAGACGCAATGGCTGTGTTATATTGTCTGGTGAATGTATAAAACCATAAGCTAAATATTCACTGGAGTATTGTCGAAATTTTTTCTTCGTCGCCTTAGCCATGGGTAATCTGTGCAGAAGAAATTTAATATATTAATGATATATATATATATATATATATATATATATATATATATATATATATATATATATATATATATATATATATATATATATATATATATATATATATATAACATTTTAGAGCCGAAGCTCACCACAACAGAATGAAAGGCGCTTATCTCAGCGGCGAAAAAGGAAGAGTATTTCTGAGAAAAGACCCAGAAACAACCTCCATTCCCTGTGCAGAGCACTGAGTCTGTGCCCAACACCAACTCCTATTACAGTCGGTCACGAAAATTTCAGACATGTCCAATAAATAGAAACGCTCATAAAAATAGCTGCATTGAAAATTTTGTTTTCCTTTTTTGTACTAAATACTTGCCTTTGATGGTAATATTTGACACCAAAAAAGAACCGCAAACAATGCAACTATTTTTATGAGCGTTTCTATTAATTGAACATGTCCGAAATTTTCGTTGCTAATTGTACATCCTGGTACTCTGTGCCTGTACCTAAATGCAAAACAGCAGAAATGTACTCCCTCAGGGGGGTAGATCTGCATTAATTTCAGTAATATATTATATATACATATATATTACTCAAATTAATGCAGATACAAAACGATAAGTACAATCATCAGAATCTAAGATTAAATTCTAATCTTGTAAATAAGCCCTGAGTGAAACTGAAGTGAAAAAAAATATTTGGTGTAGGCCTAGCAATGGCACACTTTACTTACAAACAAAAATGCTCAGTTATTTACTGATAAAAGTCTTATATTATTGTGTTTGTGGCAATCTATTATAATTTTAAAAACTAGTAAAATTACTACAACTTCGCAGTATTAGGGTAAGCAAATAAAAGCTACTTACATACTATAACGCCGAACCACTTGATAAACAGACTGTAAGGATTTAAAGTTCCACCTGAAGTATTTTCATCAAGCCAACAACTGTGCCAGGTGCATACCGATCAAGCGCACAATGGAGTGCGCCACAGAATAAGCTTGTAAGATGCAAAATATTTGTTGACAGATTAATGAAAATCCTATTATGCTAATAAAATACTTTAAAAAAAGGGAAAATATATGTATTAATATTTTTAAAATGTAATTCAACTGTATAAATTAAAATTAGTTACTGCCCTAACTATAATTCAGGTTTCAATAGATTGAGTCCTGTGGCCCCCTTCATGGATCTGTGACCCCTCTAAAGCTTAAAATTTTCCTGTGGCCCCCGGTTGGGAAACCCTGTCCTAACTCATATCTGGCACAAACATCAGCCGAGAAGACTGAATAACAGGACGAAACCGATGCTCAGACACCAGCTGGAACCGACGATAGCGTTCGTACTTCACGTTTTCATCGCCCTTCTTTCCACAGCCCTCAATCATCAAACGCGCCCATATTATATTTTAGATTAAATATCAGGTCAAATTTCCAGATTAAATGTTCCAACACTCACAGTTTCTAAGCTACCTGCTTGCAATTTCGCTACGCTACATAGCCCCCTTCCTAGAAGCGGAGCGTATTGAAATAAAGCTGAACGCCACTTGAAAATATCAGCCAAGGTGTAACGCTCCACCCGTTCTTGGCTCTGGATACTATTGTTAATTGAGGGGTATAGGTAGAAAGGCGATGAAAAAATGAAGAACGAACAGAGCGTGCGGCAAGTTGCGAACAACTACCCCGCATCACTGAGACTCACGATTGAAGAGTCGACTAGTTGCGCGTACACTGGTCCAGGTGTCGCAGGAAAGGTGTTCGGAAATTGCAACTCCCTGCAGGCTCCGTTCGTTCTTCATTTTTTTCATTTCTATTCTTCTTACACCCCTCAATCAACAGACTAAATTCGAATAAACGTCAATCGGAACACTAAAGTACACGGACCCATGTTCGTCCGCTTTTAGCGCATTTTTAGGCCGTTTGTTTCAATATCGTTAGCTAACTACCACCACCTCGTGTGCGCAACTATCTTTTGACTATTATCGACCGTTTTACGCGTTCTCTAAAACCTTTGCCGATCCCTATCATTTGAGCCCCTGCTTTAACTCGAACATTCGTATCAAGATGGATTTCGCGATTTAGTGTCACCTCTACGATCATGACATCACCGGATCCTATTTGAATCAAATTAAAGGTAGTCATTTATCAGCTCTTTTCTACTTCGTAACAATAGTTATTACACTCACAACAGTGGCTTTATCAAACGGTTCCATCATCAACTCAATTCTTACATTCTCTCCACGGACGCGAAAATTACGTGGGTGGACAAGCTATCGATGATCTTACCTAAAATAGCTTGTATTTAAAAAGAAAATTATTTATGTTTGGTAGTTAAGCTGGTACAGATGATGGCTGAGGTTGTCCTTATCGGCCCAAGAGTGCCTGATAATAAAGTTGCCCTTATGCAAAACGAATTGGTATATTATTTTCATGTGCATAATAACCTTTTTTATTTCGCAGGTCTAGCAAAGGAAGGCATTTTTCAGCAGACGGTGTATTGCATTAATGGAAAAGTTCGTCCTACTTCAAACACTATTGATGATACAGAAGTGATTTTGATTGGGCTGGAAAGCTTAAAATTAGGTCACTGGGCCAAATGTCTAAAGCAGGACTCACAGACCGATTATGAAAGGTGCAGATCGTCTTCTCATCAAAATACAATGGGTGAACTCAAGAGCTGGAGATAAAGGTGACACATTTCTTTCTCTGAACACCTTCCTTCCGCTTAATCGGATATGTGTTGGTACATCAGTAAATATTTGGAAAATGATGTAAGTGTAAGTAGTCAGTAAAAATTGTGAGGAGGAGACTAATCGAAATCCTCCCTCTCAGTATTCTGATAAAAATGCATTGCTCATTATTAATGTTTATCTTACACAATGTTGATAATAAATAAGAGTAACTCACACAGGAAGGAAGGTGTTTCTGAAAACCTTCCTTCCACATAATCATATATGTGCTGGTCTGTCAGCAAATATAGTGAAAATGCTGTAAGTGTAAACAGTCAGTAAAAATTGGGAGGAGGGGACTAATCGAAATTCTTCTCTCTGAGTAGTTTGAAAAATAAGCATTGATCATTAATAATGTTTATCTTACACAGTGTTTATAATAAATAAGAGTAACTCACACAGGAGTGAGCACTAACTTTCTCAGATCCGATTGTTTCAAACATCAGAAAACTATCTATTAATTGTAGTTTATTATAGTTTGGGGACTTCAGCTAAGGTATATTCCTGAATATATTTATTTTTTAGATTTATCTGCATTTAGATATGTATCATATAAAGTAAATTCAATCGCAATGGTTAAAAAAATGTTTTTATATAAATCTGTACAGGGTGTCTCAAAATTCACTATCTATTATAAGAAATAATTGGAATGATGAAAAATACAATTATACACAAAGACACTTGTGTATCACGGTTATATTGCATGTATATAAGGTCAGGGATATTGTTGTCGACACACTTGTATTTCTCGCTTGGCACTGGCTCTGGCACTCTTATTTACACCACTGTTGATTTTTTTTCCAGACCCCCTTTAATGAAAATTAACACAGAAGAGCGAGTGTTTGTAGTAACATTGAAAATAAAAGGCGTGGCAGGCGAACAAATTATAAACCACTTTGATGTTGCTGCACTTAAAAATCTCATTATTGATGCAGTTCAAAATATAACACTACAAATGCTAGAAAGTGTCTTTCAGGAAGCATCCTATCGCTTTGAGCTATGTAGAGACATTGATGGTCGGCATGTTGTGCACTAATTATTTACAGCATATGCTTTGAATTAAACTTTTTCTCAAATTTCAACCTGTTTTTTTATAATTGTAATTATTTTTTGTAATAGATAGTGACTTTTGAGACACCCGGTATTATTACATAACTCTTTCTGAACAGTAAACTACAAGTATAGCTTAAAAAAGGAATATAAACATAAACTGGTTTGAAAGGGCTAATAACAACACCTAACACACAGCATTGGTTATAGAATTTCACACGAACATCAACCTCCTGTTTTTTTGGCTAAATACATTGATTATGCTATCTATTCTAACATCAATTTCGTGTTCAACATCGATAAGCGGCAGGCTTTTGAAGCGCTCTTGACCCATATTATTCCATAGGTAGGTTTTCAGTCATTCAAGCTCCGAAAATGAACGTTCGGTCTCCGCATTCGAGACTGGGAGAGTGATCAGAACTTGGAAAAACCTGACCAGGTTCAGATACATTCGGGTCTGGGTGTGGGCAAGAGCATGGCCAACGGAGTCAAACTTGATTGTTGACGAAAACCAGCGCTCTGTTTTCATCTTGACTAGGCTCAAGGCCTCATAGATTTATGCCACCTCCCTTAAAGCAGAAAGCAGTAACATCACCGTGGACGCCACTGAGGAGATGTTTGATGTTGGGGAAGATCTGAATAATGTCGTCCCCAAACCGGCTCTGTAGCTCAGTCGACACTTGGTCAATGTTCTAGACATAGACAGATCGGCGGTACTATTCCTCAGCTGTCTGGTTTTAAGGCCGAGAACACCAATGGATTGGCTCTCATACATGTCTCATACCGACTTATTTGTACGGCTGATGATAGTCAGCCTTCTACTCTAGCACTTATGTCCTTCTTGCCATCAATTGAGAATGTTAACGACACTATTCTTCTTCACTGTCTCCGAAATTCCATGGTGTTTCTGTAACTGCTCTTATAGTTTCCGCTCCTATCTTTCATTTCGTTCTCAATCTATCCATAAAAGTAATGATATATGATAATATGTAGCTTGGCGGACTAAGGTGAACGCTGTTGTTCTGCATGGTTTGGTTTTAACTCACTTCTGTATCGCTATCGCATTTATCTTATCCTTCTTAGTAATCTTATGCTTCGTCTTTATCTATCATTTAATTTCTCTGCTGATGACACGTAACTATATCTCTTCTTTTCTACTACTATCGTTTGCGGTGACTTTTAAAATCTACTATCCTTTTATAACATCATCACTGAATAGCTCTTGGAGTTTCTAAAACTTCACCATGATCAAACATAGGCTTTATTAGTAGCCACTCCTAAGGATGTGGCTAACTACACTTCTACTACTCCCTATCCTAACTTTGGCGGCTCCCATGCATTATTTTCTGACACAGTTAAAATTCTGTGCGTCAACTTTGATAGTTAATTATTTCCCCAAACTCATGTTGCTAACGTTTGCAAAAGTTGTTTCTGCTTTCTTCGTAATCCTTGCCGCATTCGTTTCCACTTTTTGCCCATCAACTGCGTGTGTCAGACACGCCAGTGAAATCTCCTTTCCCATGCCTGCTGCAATTCTCTTCTCGCTGGACCACAGATTTCCACTCTTAGACTTTCCCAACTGGTTCAAAACTTTGTAGTCAGTCCATATTCTTCTCCACCGATGACGTTTTCTCGTGATACCGCACTGGCTCACCATTAATTCAAAATCGCACATTTAAGGTCCTTCTGTAAATTTGTAGTTTCAACCACAACTTATCTGCAACGAGGAATGTGAATTTTTAAAAATTTTCTCGGGCTGATTCGTTTTAACTAAATACTTATTTCCTTTATAAATCGCTCATTTCTCCCTATTTTCCAGCAAAAAAAATCAAGTACCATTAACCACAATAATGATTGAATACTTCAAAATGATATATAGTTTTACGTTTTTCAGAAAGTCCACGCTTTAATTGATGTGTTTATAGGGAGGGGGTGATGTTGCAGGTAATGTAACCCATTTATGTAACCAGTTTATGCGGGTGGTATAGGTTGCCGGTTTGTGGGTGCGTAGTCGGTGATTATAAGGGCGTATATTGAAGAGTCCTAGTTGCCATTGCACTTGACGTGTGACAGACTTTAGGCAGTGGGCCTACTTTACTCATCTGTCCAATTCGTTCTCAAGAGGGTTATACGTTAGGCTGGGCTTATCGAAGGTAGTTCGGTAATCAGGGTAAGTACGGAACTTGGAAAGAACACAACAAATAAAATATAACTTTATTCTTGAGTTGATCTATTAAAAGGGGCAAGCGGAAACGTCTCGAGTTCTTTGCGGTTTATGTGTAGGCTTTCTGTTTTACGCGAAGTATCGAGTCTGAAGACTGCAGGACTTAGACGAGTAAACGGGAGACCGTAACATTACTAAGGGAATGAATTAAGTTAATGAATAATGAATCTGAATTCTGAGAGTCTGTCTTTCTTTATATATATATATATATATATATATATATATATATATATATATATATATATATATATATATATATATATATATATATATATATATATATATATATATATGTTTTGTCTCCAAGGGGCGTGACCTTAACTTATCTGTGGGGCGGACCCAATGGTCTAGTGTGTTCGTTATTTCCACCCCTTGGGCGGAGTTTCCTAAGGCTCTGTGTATCCGTTGTGCCTACACATTTCCCATAGATTTGGCTTTATCAGCGGGAATCGATTGTTGCAGGTCTCTGTGAAAATTTTCTGGTCAAGGTCTATATTTGTTCAGCTGCTGATAAATTTTGCCAACACGCGTATGTTTGTTTATGTGCGATCCTCGTATTTGTCCAGGTGGTCACTTTTGACATCTTTGTATTTTCATGGATCTCCACGCGACTCTAACGGCCGCTTGCCTCAGATCTATTTGTACAGTTTAACATATATATAGTTTCATTTCCTAATTCTCTTTAGTTATTTATTTTTATATTTGGCATATTATTTCCTCAATTTACACAAATATCAATTTTCAGGATTTGATAAATTTACCGAGCGTACACTTCTGGAGTTCCTCGCTGGGCGTATTAAATCCTACAATTTGCTGCCAGAGGCCTATCTATTTTATAAAACGACACTCTACATGTTTTCTTATTTAAACATGCAATACTGCATATGAAACTGCACGAGTTTCTTGAAGTCATGATGTTAAGTAAAGAATAGTAAATTAATTTAAGAAAACGAATAGGCTGTAGACGTCAATGTGAGGAAAAAGTGCCACCTAACCTAGCTAAACAAACCTAAGTAAAGTAACTTATCTCGAAATAAATGTTCTCTGCCTAGAGACCTCGAATTCCTACATATTCACCAAATTCTAAGGTTGCATCGGTAAGAAACTTTACCTTCATTAAAATGCTGGTAAATACAGAATTACGAACCAACAAATATGTGGTATCGGAGTATTAAATCCTTTGTTTTATAGTTTGAAACCGTTATTTCCAATTGCCACTCAATTATCTAGCATAAATATTGAGTCGTAATTTAGATTAAGTATGTAGTGCTCACATTGCAAGATTGAATGAGACAACCAAAGAGACCCTCAAAAATTAGCACTTTGGAGTTATAATAAAATATTATAAAAAAAATAATATTCGATGAAATGGAGTCCGAATGGTAGGTGCTGTAAAGGGAGCGCTGCTCCACAATCGTAAATATATCTCTTTTGTATTATAATCGAGATTAAATAACTTAATCATATATCTCCAAATTTTTGTCATTATCTCAATCACTTGCATATTTTTACCACTAACTAAATAATTCTTATTTCCGTTATTTGAAGACACTTTAAACGAATTTAAAAAAAAAAAACACAAAAGAGTGGAAGATAGTCATTTTGAGTTAATAAATATAAAATTAGTGTAAAAGTCTATAGATAACAAATACAATCTTATTTTTTCCATATATTTAATATAAATCGAGTTTAATTGACGATAAAAAATATTTGTTTTAGAGCGCTGATATAAGAGATTGTGATATTTGGCAACCATGTAAGGGATAACTATAAGTATATAAGAAAATATTTAATATAAGGAGTTTGTTTTGTTTCTGTAAGAAACAAATATCTGTGATTAAAATAAAACAATTTTACTATAAATTAATGTAACTAGAGTGAATAAATTTAATATGGGAACTAATAGTTAAATACATAATTAATTCGATGAAAATATCAAAATACTGTATGTATGCGGCCGTGTATGTAATAAAGAATCTGGAATGTGTTTAGGAATGAATTCTTTTAGCAAAATATAAGGGGTAAAGGGTGCCCGGACCTAGGATCGAGATGGAGGACTCTTTATTTTTGATAGGAGAATTCGTCATACCTCCTTGGGAGAGGAGCACACCATAACCGGTGGCAACTTGACAAAGCCTTTTTTTTTTCGGCCTTAATGTTTCGGCTGGAGGCATCCTTCTGACTGGCTGATACTAATAATGATACTGATGTGCATTTTCGAAAGAGAATCACAAATTCTGAATTATGCAGAGTGTTTCTGTCCGTTTTATTTATACTAACGTCAATTAAGGAGGGGGGGGGCGTGACTTCACTTCCCTTAATCTGAACGCTAGGTGGAGCCTATCGAGTCAAAGTGTGCTCGTGCGTTCTTTTTTAAGCCTGCTGGGCGGAGTCAAAGCATGTGTGCGTATTCAGTGTGGACATGTGTGTATTAAGAGTGTAGTTTCATTTGGCAGCCTGATTATGGCCTTATCAAACCGACATTCATAGCAAGGTTGATTACGCCGTTTTGCAGGTTTGAAGAGGCAAAATAACCAGTTTGAGGGTTGAAATAAAGTGGTCACCAGTTATGGGGTCAAGTTTATGTGGGTGACCAATTTATAGTCAAGGTGAATTAAATGAATGATCTCTAATGATATATTATCTGACTTAAAAAAATAATTCTTCACAATGTTCTTATTTTTGTTGTCTGGGCTTACCGAAGGCTTAGGATAATCGAGGTAAATAAGGACGTTGCAAGCGGCACGTCACGAAATTACTTTGCGAGTGACTAGCAGTCTATATATATTCAACGCGAAGTATTTAACTCTGGAGCGACAAGACTTGGTGGATTTAAAAGGAGTTCCGTAAACGTTAATACGGGTATGACAATACTTAATGGCAATTATAATGTTTAATTCTTAACTCTCTATTCCTCTCATTGCACGCCTATATACACAATTTCATTTCCAGCAGGGCGTGGCCTAGATTTGATTCCGGGACAGATCTGTCGTCGGGGCTCATTAGTTCCACCCCCTAAGGGCGGAGTTTTAAACGCCAGTGTATCACAATTTGCTTACATCTTCCAGCTAATCTAGCTATTCTATGACCAGATATTACAGAACTGTGTTATACTTTCCTTTGATTGGACTTTGTGTTTACTCAAGTGTTCTGTAGACTTCCATCTTCTGATAATTTTATCCCGAGAAGTGAATTGTTTGTTTATTCGTTTCCTCTTATTGACTTAGGTATCTCGACCTTTAACCAATTCGCCCTTTTTGTATTTCCCGCGCCGTAAGATTTAATGACCACCGCGCGTCTATTTTGTGGAGTTTCTTGCTGGGCCTATTGAATCCTGCAACTTGGTGACGGTGGCCTACCTATTACATAAACCGACTGCCACAGGTTCAAGTAAAATCTGGCTGGTCAGATTAGACTCAATCCTAAATTTGCTCAGCTGCCTGTGTTATCTATTTCCAGACCTTTCAGCTCACATCTGTTTCCTCATGTATGTATGTATGTATGTTTGTACATTTGCGTGGGAACCCTAACGATTTCTCCTGTATCCTTACAATATTCCCCGGGGTTTTTTATACGTATTAACTCGCGGTTTAATATTATTTACAAGTATTTTGCTTTATTCTACTTTAGACCATTGCTACCTCATGACATATTATTTCAGTGTTCAATATGTGTGCCCAAATTCAAGATTTCATAGGGCCAACAGAGTGCTCTTTTTTGAGGTTCCTAGTTGGGTCTACGCAACCTTACCTTGCAATTTGGGCGCCTCAAAGAAAAGACACCTGAAGACGATTCCAAAGTTCCCACCGAATAAAGAATATTGAATCAAGTTCCAAGATTCCTTTTACCATTGAGGAAATCTTTGATCACCTTTACCAAACCCCTAATCGAGCAAGAAGAAAGCTTTTTACTTTTTTGGAGTCAGTGCCTCTTGAATACCAAGCATTCACAGTACAATCAAACAGGCCGCGGCCAATCCGAATCAAGAAACCTACTTGGCTGCCCCAAGAGTGATACCAACACTCGGTGACAATCACCCTTGGTAATTACACCACTCTCGAAGAGGCTTACTCGGACTACGCAACCTCTAAGTAAACCTGTTTATAAATCTAAACACTACCGTAAGTTGTTTGTGCAGGTGCTGAACTTTCAGTGAAAATAATTTGAGGTGCCTGTCTTTTTGCCGATCTATTTCTAAGTTCAGGAATTAATTTCGTTGCTCGACCCAGGTCGTGTTCCAATATTACAACGTCCTTTCGTATGTATGGACACCATAATTTTACCATCTAATCCAAATAAAGTATTACAACGATTTATATAAGGGAAGATTAATATCTTTCAATTTAAACGCAAAATGTCTAGTTAGACATCTTAGAGCCATATTGGATTTGTGCGCATTGTTTGGAAATCTTTAGCTCTTTTGTAATTAAAACACCTACATCCTTCTCCATGTTGTCTGTGTTTAAAATTTTTCCAATAATATTGTAATCTCTATGGAGATTATCATGACCAATATCATCACTTTACATTTGTCAACGTAAAATTACATCTGCCAGCTTCTCGAACATTTTATTATTCTATCCAAGTCTTTTTGCAATTTTTCAGTCATTATAATATTTTGCCTTAGTATCTAGTTTTGTTTCTTCCACAAATTTTGAATTTTTTCACAATAAATTTGTCAGGATCATAAATCTATTTTAAAAAACAAGGCTCCGAGAACAGATCGCTGGGTAACGCCACTAGCTATTGATCTCTATGAAGAATTATTTACATTGCCATTTTAGTACAATACTCCTTATTCCTTGGGATTTTAGCTTTTTAAGAGTTTTATGTGGAATGGTGTCAAAATCTTTTATTTTAAATAGAGATAAACTATATATACATCTCTACTTGGTCAAACGTTGGGGTCATTTCGTGAAAAAAAATCAAACAAATTAATTAAGCATGAGGGTCTGCGTCCAAAGCCATATTATGTACCATTTGTTAAGTTATTTAACTCCAAAAGCTCTGCCTTATCTCTAACACTGGATCTAAAAGTTTACCAAGAATCGAAGTGAAATAGGATGATAATTCCCACAATAAGTTGGAGACCATAATCGCTTACACACAAAAAAGATTGATCTGTCTTTTTTGGTATTTTGAGGATTTATAAATGAATTTGACCTTCATTTCCCTTAGAAACGAAGCATTTCTGAGTTAAACAAAACCAGAGCAAATCTAAACAAACCCAAGTTTACCAAACCAAATTTAAACGAACTTTGAAGTAAGAAACTAATAAATGTGCGTTTACCGAACAAATATTTGTCTCTGCACAAGTCATTTGGGTCTCAAAACTAAAAAAAACAACCAATCGTTTTGTAAACGCATACATTATTACACTTTCGACAAAAAGCTTGTTCGGTGAGACTATGTATGCTTATAAAAAAACAATAAACTAAAAAAAAGCCGCCAATTGCCGTATTTCTTTGCGTTTAGTTTCTATTATTTCAAAAGCATAAAAATCAACGAAGTCTAGTGACAAACATATGACATAAGCGAAGAAAGAAAATAAAAGGAAACTAAATGGAAAAATAAGGTGACAGATGTTGGCAAAAGGCAGCTTTTATATTATAACAGCATAACAACGCATCTTTGATTGGTGAAATGTGGCAGAAAATATAATAATACTTCTTCGTCCTGCATATAAAACCTTAAATGCCGTAGCTCCCTCCAATTAATTTTTCTCATTGACCCTATCCCCCCTCCCCCCTAAAATATCCCCTGTCCCAAGAAATCTACGCTTGGGCTCTGTTCCCTTACTGAGTCTTCTTATATGCTGCAATGTTGCGTGGGCAATCTTACTTTCGCTATATTTGCCCTGAAAATGTAGAATGATCTACCTGCTGGTATGCGCTCATTCCCCTCCCTTGGTGCCTTGAACGCCAGCCTCTTCTCGCTAGCTTCTACTTCTTTAGTAGATGAGCTCTCTCTGAAGGCTAAGAGCCTTAGAGAGTACCATACATAAATTATTGTCTGCTATAAACAATTACAATAGATATAGAAATAAAAAATATTACGCCCGAAAACTGACTAATATGAAAAATCCATCAGTAGATTGGTCAGTCGTAATTTTTTTTTTACATGAAGAGATTGACGAAACGGCGGATCAGCCTCCAAGAATCAACTTTTTAGGTTTTGGACTCAGCGCTCGTAGTGTTTGTTTATTATGAGCCAGCAACTTATCCTCACATGTTAGGGGTTCTTCATTCAAGACGAGACTATCAGATGCCTCAGTTTAGCTTAAACTGGTGGCAGAATGTTGGGAATATTCAACCCTCCGAGTGGAACAAGATAACGCGGACTAATAGTCATTTTCCTGCCGTCGGCAAATGAACATATGTATATTGTGGGCTGCCTCGATAAACTCGTTCCCTCCGTAACAGTGTTAAACTTAAAAGATTTGTTATTTCGTTCTGAAAAAGAAGGTCTGGAGTAGAAATCCATGAAGTGTATTGTTTGTAGCTGTAGAGAGCAACGAGGAAATAAAATGTATTGCATCCTCTAAAGCCATTGATCGATTGATAGATTCCGAGATTCAATGTTAGTGTTATGGTCTTCCAAATTAGGTCATAATCTTCCTGATAGTGACCGTGCAACTTGCAATAGTATCATGGGGATGTAGGAAATCACAAATTTCCTTGGATACGAAGATATTACTTTTCAGAGGATGTCAAATATGTTCATGATAAGGTGACTGGGAAACGAGAATATTCGCCAATTACTGTAAGCGAATTGCGATACATTGAGCTAAATATGAATGGTTATTGAAAGTTAATACTTAATCTTTCAAAAGGTGTGGTAGCCTTAATCAAATGCAGTTCTGGTGGCACATAGAATTGCGGTTTACATTCGGCCACAGATTGGACAGGAGAATGTCATTTTCTTTATTTTTTTCCAAAAAGTTGAGATTTCGCGTGTGCTCAAAATGTATCAAGATGAACAGGAGAGTTATATAATTGATACAAATCTTAACAATCCAAATGAGAGCATTGCAATGTCGAAAGAGTATCAGCGTAACCGTTCTCTTTGCCTTGGCGATAGATTATGTCAACATTCTAACAAGACACCTCAAACCTCTATTTTTGTAGTCGCTAGGTGAGACCCCATTAACAAAACATCCAATTGTGTATTGTATTGTTTTTGATTTTTCCCAACTCGTCTGGAGTCGAACATAAAAGATCAGTTTATAAAGTAACCCGTGGCCTGCCAAAAAATAGTGCCACATTCTTAACGCCTCCTCAATGGCGTATGTCTGATTTTCTATAGCAGAATGTTTCTCTTTGTTAGCACTTAAGGATATGGACAAAAGGCGACGAGTGAGTCATTTAGCTTGTTTAAGCGTAATGGCGAGAGAGGGTTCTAAAGCTTCTGTTTAGAAAACGAAAGGAACTGAATCGTCAATTGCAGGTATAAAGAAAGCTTCTTTTACCAAGTAATAAAATGAATTTCATATTTTTCAAGAAATTGGAAAATTATCGGTCTGAACAATGGTCAAATCTTTTCAGACAAAAAACAGCAATCCATCGAACATAATAAGAAAATAGGCCCAAGTGTCCTCTTCAAAGATGTCATGCCATCATGTGGATAAAGTTCCTTCAATGGTCGAAGGCAGTCTGGATCGGGCCTTATTTGCCCATTAGAAATAAAGTAACCCATAAGATTGAAGAAGAAACGCGCAGAAAACGTGATCTTCCATAATGGTTTCATAAATAGTATTATAATATCGTTTAAGTTTACAGTATTGTTAAATTTGCTATATTTGCGTCCGCAATAAATCTAGGAAGATTCGCCTGGGTCCATTTTTTTCTTCCATAAATAGTATTATAATATAGTAGTAGTAAGCATAAATTCCAGACAGCTATAAATTAGTTAATAACTCGTTGAAAGCAGGATACTCTATTAGTAACATCAAAAAGGAATTTGTCTGAATTGTTATAACTTATTGAATGGATCGAAGGTAGTGTCAAGTTTGTCTTCGTCTTTAATTGTGACCTGATGGTAATCTCTCAGGGTGCAATCCTATCCCCTTCCCTCTGAACATCTTCATGCACAACGTCCCACTCCTCATAATCCAATCAGTCTGGCTGAGCATACATGCTGATGACCTAATAATCATATCCCAAGCCATCACCATACACACAGCTTCCAGACAACTAAACATATACCTATGATAACTCTAAAATATACTGCATAATAGGCATCCCAATACTCCACCTACACGCAGAAACCAAAGTACTGCCCATCAGTGACCACCTACACATGGTAGGCACACAATTATGTAGTAAACTGCGCCACCCCACCCACTACACACACTCTCCATTTCCGCGCTCACCCATAGAGACTATAGATTACACCAACTTCCCTCTACTCCCAACTACTGGGAAGAGTCCACCCAATCTCACCGAACCAGAACACAATACAACACCTACACACCTACTTTACCTGTGAATCACTCGGGCGCCGCTAAAACATCACTCTACTTCAACGCGTCTCACCCCACATCCAAACTTTGGAAACCACTCTGGATCGCCAAACCAGTCTCTCTGGCCAGCCTACAATCAGAACACCACCCATCACTACATGAATACAACAACGGTCCAGACCCTGGTATCCCCCCACCCCAGACTGCCCCTACTGCAACTGCCAACTGACAGCGACACTACCCATCTCATTTTCCCCCTGCCCTTCTCTCGAACACCTCGCAGCCTAGTATCATATCACCTCACTTGGAGACTTCTGGAGAAGGCTTCTCGCCGTGACGGCATTCCTGGGGCTGCCGGGTCTTTGTGTCCCTTTCGCTTCATCACAACAATATGCGCACGCAAATGTAAACGGCTGGGTTTGATGGTACCTTAACTAAGCAATCTGTCTATCTGAGACAAAATAAAAGGGCTATTAAATTCGTTATAATTTTATGACTTTAATGTGATAGTGCTGCACTCAGAGGTGAGGTGTGTAAATGAAGGGGACATGTTTATGCTGTCGTGTCTTTTTATAAAATCGTGCCTTAAAATTAAGTAGAAACACAAATCAGGGAAAACGGACCTTTTAATTCAAAGAACCATAGAACTCAATATCACCTACAGGACATACTCTTTGATTAAAAAGTAGAAGCCATGTAAATAGTGTTAGAACAAGGGTATACTTTCATATGATTCTTTAGCACAACCTCACTTAGGGCCACACAGCTGTCAGTACTTCCAATATCGATTTGAGCCTTAACTATAATCAATCTTATTAACAGTTTCTGCCACAGTAGCCTTTATAATCCAATTGAAGTTAAAGACCGAAAATTGGTCCTTGCAGGGCAGTTGACCTTACCGAGTTAGTCCCGGCTGACTCTTACAGAAATTGGTTTAATTTCTCCTTTTCTGTACTTGTAGCAGATAACACCGGGAGCCAAATAGTTGTCTGGGGTGAGGATTGTTTACACAAAAAAAGACATTTATGTAGCTTCGTGGCAGCAACTGTAATATATGTTACTATTTCCCTCATAGCCTAAGAAGAAACAAATTATGCGTCCGTTGTCCTCTCAACTACTTGATTAGCTGTAGCAGAGAATGATATTTATGGCACAATGTAGGTCGCATAACTTTTTTTGTCTTTTATAAGGGACGAGCCTGAGCGAACGTAGTTTAAGGGTCCAACCGTCTGTTTTATAAAAGTGGTTGATGTATAACATTATAGCGTAAGCAACTATTAAAGGCATCCAAATTAGATTCTTCTTTAGGCTGCTTGGCACTGAGAAATTGATAATTACAATCCACATCAGGTTGCTTTCGAGTTTAAATGAATTCGTCCAACGACTCTCCGGGTTCTTGACCGCTTTCGTCCATTCATCTCTGATCAGGGTTGGAAGAGGAGGGGGGGTGCTGGTTCACCCCTCCTTCTTAGCTCCGTTTGGTGGGAGATGCCATTTTTAACATGTATGCATTCTTCCTATCATTCATCCCAGATCTACTGGCTGTAGGATGATTGGCAGCTATATATCTTCCACACAGTCACACTTGCTCTATTTTTACCAATTTCCTTACAGATCCTTTCATATGAACTTTCTGCGGGATACGGTATCGTTGCTATTGAGCTTTATATTTCAGGACAAAAAAATGGAGTTATAGCAGTGAGGAAATTGCTGAGGGTCGTGTATCAGTGTGGCCCTTCCTTGGTAGCCGAGTTGCTGCTTTTAAAGCTCGCCGTCGAATAGATCAGGACGCAAAAGCTTGGCTATGTATGCCGAATAAATTGCGGCCCCAGGACAACTCTTTCACACATCTGATAAGTAAATAAATAATGTAACATTAACACCTAAACGTAGTAATATTCAACAGGGTAGTCCGAAAGTCTTCTCTCCCTCTGTAAATATTATTTTACTTTTCTAGTTCAAATATTGCTTTAGTTTTCAGGTTTCCGAACCTGACACTTTTGGCTTCCCTTCAAAGATGAAGGGGAGGGAATACGACAGCCCAAACAAGTAAAAGATTTCCACTTCGAGTGCGTAGGGATTTTAAATGGCGAGAGTAAATTAATCGTTGGCCGGTATTGCTACTATTTAATTAGGCTTTGGTGGAGGAGAATTTAAACAGGAGGAACAGAATAATCTTTGAATCCTATACAAACAACAATATATATTCACATAATAGTATGCAGGCAATTTAGTTAACACAATTTACTAAATGAATAAAATTGAAATGACAAATATGAATCGTCTTTGCCGTACTAGGCTCAATAAGTACACTAATTACCCTAGTAAAAGCGAGAGGCGACTGCGAGGTGACTCTTAGCCATACGAGGCTGAATAATTATAACAATAATTACCCGAGAGTGATCGGGAGGAGATCACGAGGTGACTTGCCCCGTTGAAGACCGTCACGCCTCTTCGACGATGAAAGAAAATGTAAGTCTTACGATTTTCTCGAGACGACTACAAGTATGGGTACTCGAAGGAAGGTATTTCTTCGGGGAAGCGGAGTAGAGCGCGATATTCCAGACTTAGGCTTTGTCGTTCCGAATATAGATTCCTGCTGCGAGACCGAATAGCACCGGGGGTTGTCGCTCGAGGATTGCGCGTTGTCAATGAATAATTTCAAAGACCTCTTATGATGCCGTGTGAATACCTTTTGTATTGCGTGGGCTTGAAAACTTGGAAGCAACGTAGGGACAGCTCGCGACCAGAAAGCTCTAAGAATATTTCGAAGATTATTCACGGGAAGGAGAATATATACTACTACGCCGGAAGTTTCACTGTTTGCCGACGAAAATGTTATCGGTTCGATCCCACAGCCTCGATGGCGGGAATCGGCGGTGAAGGTCGTAACACCATAAACGGGACGGAGTTCTGGCGCGTTATCTCTCCCGAAGTTTGCCGAAGGTCTGGAAGCAGGGCTCCTTCGCTCGAAATCCTTTTCTTGTGACTCGATCACACACGCTCGTTCTCTCGCTGTCCCTCATTTTCTGACCCCCCCCATTAAGATGGAACGTCCGAAGGGGTAGAGACATCTTAAGTTATAAACAAAATAAAGGTGTACAATACCTTGAGTCGCTCGAAAACAAAAATACATACAATTGTATCTGGAATCACAAGGAACCTAAAAAAACAACAAAAAAATGAATAGAACAATTCACATCACAAGAAAATACAAAGGAATACAAGAATACATGTAAGCACAAAAGAAATAATAACTACCTAAATACCTAGAAAAAGTTGCTTTAATCAGGGGCTAATAACAACAAACAAAATAATGGAGGAACGTATATATACAACTATGGAAGACCAAAATTTACGAAAACCTATTTGCATGAGAGACAAAAATTGATAAGCTCAACATCATCGGGAGCAAAATCTACAGGATTTCGACTTAGGCTATCAGCCATACAATTCGACGAGCCTTTTAACTACAATATCTTATATTGAAATTCTTGAAGAACTAGGCTACAACGCATTAGTCTCCCATTGCTATTTTTAATGTTCTTAAGATACGCCAGTGGTTTGTGATCGGTTTCAATTACAAATTCCTTACCTAATAGGTATGTTTTAAATTTTTGAATTCCCTATATAATAGCAAGTGCCTCGCTTTCAATTTTCCGCATAGTTTCTTTCGCGATGTAATAGTTTTCGGCTGACGTACGCTATTGGGAAACTCTCACCATTAGGTCCGTATTGATCCAATACGCACCCTATGCCTTCGTTACTGGTATCGGTTCTAATTCCAAATGGTTCGGCGGGATTAGGTAATCGCAAGATTAGAGCTGATGCGAACTTACCTTTAAGCAGTTTAAAGGTTGCGATTGAGTATGGGGTCCATATGAGTCGCTCTGGAGATCGTTTCTTTAGTAGCTCGCATAAGGAAGCGGAAAGTGTTGCAAAATTAGGGATAAACCGACGATAGAAGGAGGTTGAGACCCCAAGCGACTTTAATTGTCTTTTGTTTACGGTCAGGGGCATCTTTACGATGGCTCTGAACTTTTCTTTTTGTGGGGCTAATTGGTTGTTACCTATGCAGAAGCCTAAATAGTCAATGGTATTGTAGGCAAAGTAACATTTTCTTGTACCGTCGGTAAGATTGTGGTCCCTTAGTCTCAGTAGCAAAGTATGAAGAGCGGTCAAATGGGATTCCCAGTCATTCGTGGCAACGTAGATGTTGTCAAAATAGAGGGACACGTGCGATAATCCATCTTAAATCCGTCACATCTTCCGATTGTAATTACTAAACTGCATTAATCCCTTTTCAGTTGAAAATGCGGTGAACATTTTAATTCCTTCCTTACAGGTGATCTGGTAATACGTTTTACACAGATCTAATTCTGAATTATACGCCGCATTTTCGAACTGATAAAGATTTTGGTCTATTAATGGGATAGGCTCTGCGTAAAACACGGCGACAGCGTGTAGGGGTGCGGAGATGTATAAGAGAAAAAACTTCCTTCCAAAAGCAAGAATATAAATAGCCCATTAAATTTCCAAGTCAGAACGGACTTCGCCGTAGCGTAACGGCAGAGTGCTGGCCTCTGGATTCAAAAGACCCGCGATTGATCCCCAAGTCCACAATTTTTACGAAGAAAATTCTCGAAGAAAACGGAGACCACGAAAAACGCTTTAAGGACAACTCAAGAAGACTCAAGATAAATGGATCGCCTCCAGAAGAAAACGGAACTCAAGGAAAATGACTTCAAGGGCTAACGCAACTCATCAAGAAATCATCACATCATCAAATCAAGCATCAAGAAATCATCACGTCATCAAGAATTAAGAGGGAATCATCAACTCAAAATAAATGCGAGTTAATAGGAAGATACACCAAGAAAAGAAAATCGAAGATTAAGAACTAACCCAGCCAAATCAAAGAAGAAGGAATCTTAGCTAATAAGAATACAAAGAGTCAGATAAATGCAAGGCAATGTTTCAAGGGGCAACCTCATAGATAGGGCCTCATTTCTCGTCTTCGCTATCTCTAGTTTACGTGCACGAAGTTCTTTTTCTCTTCTTTCTTCTCTCGCAGTTCTTTCTTTTGCCTGTATGTAGGACATCAGATCTTTTCCCGATAAACCCAATTATTCTCCTTGGGCTTTGAAGATCTCAAAGGAAGGCATGGCTGGTTCGCTTACCAAAACGTACACACGAGAGATTATAATGTGTTTTCGACCCGAATTTCGCACACCAAACGAAAACAACCACCCAAGAAAGGAACTCGCTTAATTCGTACGAAGTGAACGCGTAAATGTAGGTAATCACACGCAAAATACCGCTAAAATAACACCGCATACAAATTTAAAATATATCGATCGTCTATCTAACAGTTGCAATTACTTAAATGAGAAGATTACTGTTTTCTCGCAATCTTCAAACCACCAATTTTAGAAGCCTTTCAAATAATCCTTATTAATGACCCTTTAAAGACCTGATACCAGTTTTGAAAAAATAATATATCGTAGAATTCCGGTGGTCCGAACCTGACCCTTTTGACTTCCCTCTAAAGATGCAGGGGAGGGAAGACGACAGCCCAAATTAGGAAAAGATTTCCTCTTCGAGTGCGTAGGGATTTTAAATGGCGAGAGTGAATTAATCGTTGGCCGGTATTGCTACTATTTAATTAGGCTTTTGTGGTTGGAGGATTTAAACAGGAGAAACAAAATAATCTTTTAATCCTATACAAACAACACTAGATATTCATAGAATAATATACGGGCAATTTAGTTAACACAGTTTACTAAATGAATAAAATTGAAATGACAAATATGAATCGTCTTAGCCGTACTAGGCTCAATAAGTACACTAATTACCCGAGTGAAAGCGGAGGCGACTGCGAGGTGAGTCTTAGCCGTACGAGGCTCAATAATTATTACAATAATTACCCGAAAGGGATCGGGAGGAGATCACGAGGTGAGTCGCTCCGTCGGAGAACGTCACGCCTCTTCGACGATGAAAGAAAATGTAAGTCTTACGATTTTCTGGAGACGACGGCGAGTATGGGTACTCGGGGGAAGGTATTTTCTTGAGGAAACGGAGTAGAGCGCGATATTCCAGAGGTATTCTTCGTCGTTCCGAATATGGATTCCTTCCTTGAGACCAAATAGCACCGGGAGTTGTCGCTCGAGGATTGCGCGCCGTCGATGAATGATTCCAAAAACCTTTTATGATGCCAATCGCCTTGCTACTTCGACTTGTTCTTACAAATTAAAATCAGCGCGCTAGGCTCATTCACGCAATCTTTTGTCTGAGAGCCTGAATGACCCTCGGACTATCTTTCGTCTCAACCTCTCGTCTTTCCTCGCCTAGCCTCATTTCCCCCACCTCTCCCCCCATCAACTCCTCTACTCTTTCTAAATTTTTCTCTGATAAAGTTATTAACCTTCGCGCCGTACTACCCCAGTCGTCTGAACAAGCCCATGCTGTTCTCCTCGACCATACTCCATTGTCGCTTAACGTCCTCACTTGGATGTCCCCTGAGGAAGTAACTGCCCTGATCTCACGCTCTAACAAATCTGGATCCACTAAGGATGTCTTTCTACCCAAGCTCCTCCACCAAATTCTCCCTGCTGTCCTCCCACTGATTCTTCATCTCTTTAACACTTCAATTTGCCACAAGGGTGGTTCCCTCTTCCTTTAAACATGCCTCAATTCGCCCTATCCTTAAAAAACGCACCTTAACCCCTCTGAACCATTTAGCTATCACCCTATCTCACAGCTTCCTTTCCTCTCTAAGATCATCGAGAAAGTGGTTTTCTCTCCCCTTAATGATCATATTTCTAACTGTAATATCGATGAAATGTACCAATCGGGGTTCAAAGCGACTCTGCTGAAACCGCTCTTCTTAATGTTTCAGACGGTTTACGTAAAGCAACTGATAGGGGTTGTACGTCCATTCTAGTCCTCCTAAACCTCTCTTTTGCTTTCGACACCATTGACCACACTGTCCTCCTTGATCGTCTTCACACTTTCCTTGGTCTCTCGGGTACTGCATTTGATTGGTTCCGCTCATACCTCTCCTTCCGCACTCAGTCGGCCACGCTCGTAACCCCTCCTCCGAGCCCGCGCCTATTCATTTTGGGGTGCCTCAGGGCTCAGTCCCTGGTCCCCTACTCTTTCGCATCCACTTACTTCCTCTTGGCCCCCTTCTTCCCGATTTAGGCCTGCCCTTCCACCTATATGCAAATTACACTCAGAATTACCTTTACTCATCCCCTGTGTCCTTCTCTCAATCAATTACTAAGCTCCTTTCAGCCTACACCTCCATAAACGAATGGCTGTCTGCCAACTTTCTCAAACCTAACCACGATAAAACTGAAGTTCTCCTTGTTGGTACCGCCTCGATAGTGGAGAAATATAAAGCTCTATTCCCCTCCCTTAACCTTGGGGATATCAATGTCACCTTCTCTGATACCGTCAGTAATCTTGGTGTTATTTTCAACGAGCAACTCTCGTTTAAACTGCACATTCACCATATCTGTAAGTCTTCCCTAGGTTTCCTCCGCAACTTCTCACGTGTTCGATCCCATTTTGGTCGACGAAGCCTTGAGACTGCTATTCATGACTTCGCCACCTCACGCTTAGACTACGGCAATTCTCTTCTAGTGAATCTTCCTTCTTCGTCACTTCGCCCCCTACAACTAGTTCAAAACTATGCTGCCCAGCTCCTCCTTCGCCGCCCCCGGTTCTCTCCTTCGATCCATCTGTTGCAGTAGCTACACTGGTTACCTATTCGCTTCCGTACCCAATATAAAATTCTTTTCATCACCTACAAGGCCCTAAACCTCGAGGCTCCACCTTATCTCTCGTCTGCCCTCTCCCGTCGTCAAACTCCTCGGGCACTCCGGTCTAACCTCGCTCCCATCCTGAACACTCCTCGTTCTGTCCTCTGCTCGATAGGTGGCCGTTCCTTCTCAATTTGTGCTCCTAGACTCTGGAATTCTCTCCCTGCCGAAGTCCGATCCTCTCTCTTCCTTGCTACTTTTAAACGTCTCCTGAAGTATCATCCCTTCAGAATTGCGTTCTATCCCCTTTAAACTTTCTCTATACTCGCTACACGACCTGCGCTTTGGGAGGGCTAACAGTCCTGAAGGGCGCATTATAAATACCTATTATTATTATTATTGCTTGGGCTTGCTTACTTGGAAGCAACGTAGGGATAGCTCGCAACCAGAAAGCTCTAAGAATACTTCGAAGATTATTCACGGGAAGGAGAATATATACTACTACGCCGGAAGTTCCAATGTTTACCGACGGAAACGTTATCGGTTCGGTCCCACAGACTCGATGGAGGAAATCGGCGGTTTCTGGCGCCTTATCGCTCTGGAGGTTTGCCGACGGTCTGTAAGTTAGGCTCCTTTCCTCGAAATCCCTTTCTCGTGACTCGATCACACACGCTCGCTCTCTCTCTCTCTCCCTCATTTTCTGACATTCAGGTGTGTTTGATATTATTATATCGTTTCCAATTGTTCTTATTACTTTTCGGTAGGGAATGGCAAGATTTTCGGACTAGCATGTATAATAATATTATATAATATAACAATGAACAAATAAGACAAATAGTAGGATTGCTTATGTTGACTAATGGTTATTTTCGGACTAACCCTTGATACACAATTAAGTGGGGCCTCAGTTTGTGTGAGGCTGACCTGTGCGACAAAGTTAGAGTGCAGGGAGGCTATTGCATGTTGTGAGAATTTTATAGCACTCCCCCGTACAAGCGGTTGAGTCAACAACTAAGCCCCGTAAGGGCCACAGGGATGCGTTTACCTGGTTGCCGTGCTGAGAGGACTCAGCGCTCCGTCTGGCCACAGTTTAGCTTCCTCTCCGCTTTCCGCTAACACCTTTCTCCCTTTGTCCCTTTCTGTAACCCATATTGCCCTCCATCCCCTCCTCCCCTTACCCCTCCATCCCCTCCTCCCCTTACCCCTCCATCCCCTCCTCCCCTTACCCCTCCATCCCATCCCCATAAGACCCAATAAAAACTACATCTACACCTTGAACCACACTAATAGCTTGGTAGGGAAAGTTAGAATTTCTCAGTTCTCTGTGAATCAATTGTGATGAAACTTTTACCAGCTGGTCTGCACAATATGGCAATACTAATGTTATGTTTCATTATGCTGTGTTATGTCCTTCAATATTTAATTCAGATTCGTCATTGTTGGATGAACCATGCTAATAGCTTTTAAATGAACGTAGCTCATCTAGGCATAGTTTGGAGAAAACGAAGGATAATCATATCTTGTGTAGACAAAAAAATGACGTCCATTGATATAAACATCTTGTTTAATGATGGGCCAAAAATTTTCGATTAGGTTGAGATCTAGAGATGCAAGTAGCCACACCATCAACTTGTCACCTTGTATGCCATAAGAGCCTATGAACGCTTTGGTGACCCTTTCAGAGTGCAATGGAGCGCTGTCATGTGGGAAAACTAGAGTCCTTAGAAGTGACAACAGTATGTAATCTAGCAAGGGATCCAAGACCTACTCAAAGAGATTGCAGTAGGTGGCTGCGGTCACTTTAACCATATCAGGCACCCTGAATGGTCCAACAATTCTGTGTCAAATTATACTTGCACACAGCATAACTCCTTCTCCCTCTTGTGGACGCCGCAAACGTTGGTGATGCTTATTTCCGAAATAGACCCCACGATTTGACCAACCGTCAGGTCTGTCAAGGATCGCCATGGTGTCGACAGTGAAAAGAATAAAACTCATGTCCAACGTCATCTACTTCCAGGCTAATTGAAGCTTCAAAGTCTTGTGACGGGGCGTTAAAGGAAGCAGTTTCAGGGAAGCTCGCACCAAAGCCATGGTCCCTAAGATATGGTTACTGGTGGTCTTCGGTACATTGGGACGACCAACGGCAGTGAAAATGATTTTGCTTGTTGGGGCCAATATTTCTCAAATCTCTAGCTGGAAGTCCCCAAATTGGGTCGCTTCTACCTTAGCTAAGGGTTCATCAGAAATAGTCTAACTGTGGCCACATGGCGAACTAATTTCTCCCCAATAACATGAACGTGGATGCCTTCAGCCCTTTCCTTGATGATGAAAGACTTCTTCATCGTTGAGGCTTTTGTGACGTCCCATTATTCTTAAAGAGTATAGATGCTATTAACGTGGTTTACGCAAAAAACGACGAATCTGAAATAAAAAATTGAAGGGCATAACACAGTATAATGAAAACATAACATTAATGCAGACCAGCTGGAAAAGTTTCATCAAAAGTGATTCACAGAGAACCGAGAAATCCTAACTTTATCTACCAAGCTATTAGCGTCGTTCTAGGTGTATAAACAAATATAAAAGCAGCGCATTCCCCTCCATCTCCAACCCTCCACCATGCACCCACTAGTTTGCTAAGTACTGATCTTAGTGTAGAGGTACTCCTCTCACCACTCTCAACGATAGAGGAGCTTCAACCCTATCTAGATTGGAGCTACCTTCGGGTAGCTCCGCCTCTTCTAGGGAAGTGGCCCATCTTGTGCTGTCTTAGAGGCCTCTCCAAGTCTCTCTTAGCGGAGAGTGTGTTTCACCCTCTCCAATAAATGCAGGTTCGCAGGCTTCCTCCTTACCAGCTTGTGTAGAATTGCCTGCAGGCGACTCTAGTCTAGGGGAAGGCCTTCCTATACTTTCCCAGCCTCCTTTCCCTCGAAGATTCTTTCATCGGAGAGGGCGCCTCCCTCTTCCCAATCGTGACATATTTAGGGGGTTTTCCCTTACTTCCTTACGGAAAGTTGTCTCGAGTGACCCTCCAGTCGTTCACCTTTTGCCTTCTTAGGGGCCTACCCAGAGCACGACGAGGCAAAGGACGCGCCGCCTCAGTTCTCAGCCTTTCCGATGAGGGCAGGTGAACCACTTCAACTCCTTTTGAGGGGTAAGAAGCGACGTCATCCCCTGGGTATTGATAAGACATGCCGACATGCCGGCCCGAGTGACGTTTATAACGGAGCATAGGCTATTTGAGTCGGACAGTTGGTGGAGATAGTCCCGAAGGTGACTCCGCCAGGGATGACAGGTCTTTCCAAAGGGGAGAAACCTTTGCTTGGTCCCAGAATCTGAACCTGACTCCGCCCCCTTGCAATGCCTTCCTCAGGCGGCATGGGCACATGGAAACTTAGATGGAGATGTTTCGGGGCTCCAGGGCTCTAGTAGCGGACGTTGCCGTTTTGGCAAGCGACCAGGCCAAGATCGTCACATCCGGCCCCGAGGCGCCGTCATGCAGGGAGTTTCAGACAAAGACCAAGGTCGCAAGTGCGGTGAGCAGAGCCTCGATCACGCCGAACCTCTTATTAAGACTATCTACCAGCTGGCTTCGAACGCTTTCTAGTTATTCGTTTCACTGATGGCACCATGTTAACCAAAGGCCAAATGATCCATCAGAGGATAGAGAGCCGAAGATGATCCATTTCTCGGATGTGAGCTTATTGGCGAATGCGTCGGATCCCTCCGAGGCGGCTATGATTAGTGACCTTCGGACACTTAATGACACGCCGGTGAGTGTAAATCCTCACTCTGCCATGAATTTTGTGAAAAGAGTGGTTTATACGACCGAACTCGTGTACTACTTCTTAGAAGATACCACATAATAGCTGGCTGACCAGTGAGCAATCAAAGTCGAAGGTCTAATGAGAAAATAGGATGGGTCCTCAAGACTCACTCCTACAGTATTCATCACGTTCGATCGTGACAGGCTCCTTGAGTCGGCGGGTGCCGGCTTTTATCGCGTCTGCGTGAAGGCATTGGTGCCACTACCGCAGATGTGCTACTACTGCTGTACAAATCGCTCATATAGACGTGCAAAGTCGGGTTTACCCGAGGTCTATATAAATTTCTCCAAGGCTGTACACGATAAGTCTTTACCGTGTATGCCCAAGTGTTAATTGCGGAGAGACGCACCCTGCGTCCTCGAAACAATGTGGCGCGTATCTCCCGGCGAAGGAAATCATGGCCGTTAAGGCTGCGAATCATTTCTCATTTCGCGAGGATAAGGACTTGGTCCTGACAAGCCCGGCGCTGCATGGGACGTTTTATGACTCAATTTTAAAAAGGGCACCCTCTGTTCCTGGCCCCTCCAGACCTAAGAGCACGGTTGTTTTTACGCCTATTCGGAACCATTCTGCGGGTTCTATCACCCTCCCCGAGCACTCACATGGTAGAACTGGCGGAACATAGGGTTCACACCCAACCTCGCCTAAAACCTCCCCAGCATGACTGTTTACCGTTAGGCGAAAACGCCGCGCGCCTCCACCGAGTGGTTAGACTCACTGGAGGCAACAACCCTGAAGGTTGTCGTGAGGCCGGCTTCCCGGGTTCCTAAAGCTGCCTCTCGAAAGGAAGACAAGACCAAAGGAGCTTCAGCTTATACGTCCCAACCCAATGCTGGGCTGGACGACTCGGAGACGTTGGACTCTCCAAAAGAGGGACTCCTGCCTCCGAAGCCGCTCCACCCACCGAAGGTTTCGAGGTTAAGTGAAGAAAAGACGCAATAGTGAACCCGACTTCCCCTTCCATAAATCCTTAAAGGAGACAACGCCTTGTTCGGCTAACAGCAACCTGAGTTCTGCCGCCAGGGAGCGTACAACCATTTCGATGAAGGTCTTCTCTTCGAAGAGGGCCCCTGCATCTCCTCCAAGCTAGGCATGGAGGCCATATTCCTTCATAGAATTACCGCGGACTCCGGGCCAACTTGGAGGCGCTGCGGAGAATAGTATCCTCCGTTACACCTCAGCTATCTTTTTTCAGACCATGCTGGGCGCGTGCCCCCTGCCCACCCTCCCGGGTTATAATGTTTTTGCGACCCCACCACCTCAGTATGGGGGCCGACAGGAGGATGTGCGATTTACATCTGACATGATGTCTCTATTCTTCTATATACTATAAATATCTCCTTTGAGACAGAGACAGTGCAGCTACACCTGGATAGGAGGTATACTCTAATTTCTACGTACATTCCACCGTCATCCGACGTCGACGCGAGGTATTTTACGCTGTCTCATGGCAGGGTTGCCGAGGTCCTTCCTTCCGCTCAGGGATTTTAACGGTAGGCACCTCCTCTTGGGGGACACCGCCCCTGGCCCTGGCGATGTCCCGAGTGCTATGCTTAGACACCTTCTTATCCTTTCCCTTCATTGAGTTAACTCAGTTTTCCCCTCCTCTCTGGTAGATTACAAAAATATCCCCAGGTGGAGGCAAACTTGTACTTGTGAATACATGCACTCGGTATAAACTTGCTCTTGGAGATTTCAATCCCACCCTTCCTGTCGCAGCATCGAGGGTTGTTTGTTATATTTTTATCTCTAATTTTTATATTTCCTTTTTTTTTACATTTGTGTACATAGTACATAGTAAGTGTGTATATAGTAGTTTTTATAGGTGTGAAGTGGTTTGCTAGGTTGCCCTGGTGTTGAAGGCATCTCTAGCATTTTCTCTCATTCATGTTTTTGTTTTTATTTCTCCTCAGTGGAGATTTTTGATGACCGTCGATGACGGCCAAGTTGTTCCATAGGTTTATATGTTTGAATATGTTTGAATGTTGGTTGATAATAATAAATTTCTTATAATGCTCTCTTCAAGGCCATAGGCCTTCACAGAGCGCACGTTTGGCTGTGGGCTAAGATCAGGTGGGTGAGTAGGCAATCCTGAACAGATGCGTTTTCAAGAGTCGCTTGAAGGTGGTAAGTGAGGCAGCAGATCTAATTTCGGCTGGAAGAGCATTCCAAAGCTTGGATGCACAGGCTGAGAAGGAGCGGTCGCCCATTGAGTAAAGGGACGAGCGAGGAGTATTCAGGAGAAGAGCATGAGATGACCGAAGGGCCCGAGGGGAGAGACGTTGGGAAAGGGAAGAGGAAAGGAAGGTTGGGGCCTTTTGGTGAAGGACCTTGAAAGTGAAGAGAAGAATCTTGAAATGAGAACGATATCTGACAGGTAACCAGT
This sequence comes from Ceratothoa steindachneri, assembly GCA_963969495.1. NCBI lineage: Eukaryota > Metazoa > Arthropoda > Malacostraca > Isopoda > Cymothoidae > Ceratothoa > Ceratothoa steindachneri. The sequence goes on from OZ018319.1 coordinate 181,735,697, forward strand.
GCAGTTCCTGAAGCAGAGGCTTAGAAAGGGAGAAGCGAGAGCGACGGAGGAGTAGTCGGTTCCTCCGACGTGGCTTTCAAGCCTGTCAAGTTGTCTCTCCGTTTATGTTTGTTTGTAATTTTATCGATGGGCATTTCGCCTCTTTTATTTAATCTTGTTATCTTTGTTGTTTATTTATTCGTTTTCTTATTTTAGTTTAAATTTGGGTATTTTGCCTCTATTTGTCTATGCTTTTTATCTTTTGCTCTTTATTCATTTTTATAATTTGATCGTTGGTGATTTCGCCTCTTCTATTTAAGCTTTTTATCTCGAGTGACTACGGGAAAAAGAGGGCGTTAAACCTTAACAAAACAATCGTCTCCTTTTTGATCGGTTTGATCGCACAGATCTTACGATTTGGGATTCCTCTACCCATAGCCAACCCAATCCAGCCGCTGCAAAAATCGGAAGAAAACAGAAGACACAATAAGAAATAAAGGAGCAGAAATAAAGGACAAACATGTATTACTACAGGGTGATACAAAAGTTCCACAAAAATGCTATAAAGGTTTTTTAAAATTTAAACATTTTAAAAATGGTCAGCTGTAGGTATTGCGAACGAGCTCAACGTATTTTTTCATTCCTTTTAGTTTTTGTTGCATGTATACAGTTTTTGGTCTCAACCTGTATAGCAAACTTGGTTAATCCAGGACTCCTGCCCAGGGGGGAAAACTGGACCAAATGCTAGAGCCTGTTGCGCTCGACCTACCCAGGGATGAAGCCTGATTAGACCACATAGATTCTACCCCCCCTCTCCCCAACTCGCTTCCTCAATGTTCCAAGAAACGAACTGTGACTGGGCGAGGTGGTAAAGGCTGCACCGCCCCACAATTATTGTAGGGCCGATTTGGCTTGGGATAAATGATAGGTGGTTTTGTTCTTGATAGAAAACAAAGGGATGTTATTTTTTGGCGTTGATGCGCATTGATTTAACTTTGTAGGAAAGGATTTGTTGATTTAATTGTCAGGTAATTTTTCTTTGCACTCTTCCCACCTGTATCTTCCCGACAGACTTTATCTGACCAGTGTGACCTTCACTCTAATGTAAGCTGACCGTCGTTGGCGGTGCATAAAATTGGTCATGCGCTTGAAATGGCTGACGAAGCTGGGTTTGATATCTTATATAATAATCCTGTGAGTACATTAAAATGACCTTGAGTAGTAGGCAACCCGCCTCTGCTATGAAGGGGTAATTTTGTTTGTAATGAATGGTGTGTGGCTTTGCCTTTGATGAGGTGCCCCAAGGTTTTATATGATATTGGTGGAAGAGAAGAGAAGGAGGTGACGAGTAAAAAAGTGTGAGGAATTTGCTAGTGCAGAAATTATAGGGACTTGGTAAGATACGTGTAAGTATAAATGGTTATAGTAAAATGTTGATAACCTATGGAGATGTTTATCGTAGAATATTCGAAGTAGAAAAGTTTATTGGTAGAATATTCGAAGTAGAAAAGTATATTAGAAGAATATTCGAAGTAGAAAAGTTTATTGGTAGAATATTCGAAGTAGAAAAGTTTATTGGTAGAATATTCGAAGTAGAAAAGTTTATGGTAGAATATTCGAAATAGAAAAGTTTGTGGTAGAATATTAGAAGTAGAAAAGTTTATAGTAGAATATTCGAAGTAAAAAAGTTTATAGTAGAATATTCGAAGTAGAAAAGTTTATGGTTAAATATTCGAAGTAGAAAAGTTTATTAGTAGCATATTCGTAGAAAAGATTATGGTAGAATATTCGAAGTAGAAAAGTTTATTGGTAGAATATTCGAAGTAGAAAAGTTTATTGGTAGAATATTCGAAGTAGAAAAGTTTATTGGTAGAATATTCAAGTAGAAAAGTTTATGGTAGAATATTTGAAATAGAAAAGTTTATGGTAGAATATTAGAAGTAGAAAAGTTTATAGTAGAATATTCGAAGTAAAAAAGTTTATAGTAGAATATTCGAAGTAGAAAAGTTTATGGTTAAATATTCGAAGTAGAAAAGTTTATTAGTAGCATATTCGTAGAAAAGATTATGGTAGAATATTCGAAGTAGAAAAGTTTATTGGTAGAATATTCGAAGTAGAAAAGTTTATTGGTAGAATATTCGAAGTAGAAAAGTTTATGGTAGAATATTCGAAGTAGAAAAGTTTATAGTAGAATATTCACGGTAGAAAAGTTTATGGTAGAATATTCGCAGGTAGAAAAGTTTATTAGTAGCATATTCGTAGAAAAGATCATGGTAGAATATTCGAAGTAGAAAAGTTTATTGGTAGAATATTCGAAGTAGAAAAATTTATGGTAGAATATTCGAAGTGAAAAAGTTTATGGTAGAATATTAGAAGTAGAAAAGTTTATTGGTAGAATATTCGAAGTAGAAAAGTTTATGGTAGAATATTAGAAGTAGAAAGGTTTATAGTAGAATATTCGAAGTAAAAAAGTTTATAGTAGAATATTCGAAGTAGAAAAGTTTATGGTTAAATATTCGAAGTAGAAAAGTTTATTAGTAGCATATTCGTAGAAAAGATTATGGTAGAATATTCGAAGTGGAAAAGTTTATTGGTAGAATATTCGAAGTAGAAAAGTTTATGGTAGAATATTCGAAGTAGAAAAGTTTATAGTAGAATATTCACGGTAGAAAAGTTTATGGTAGAATATTCGCAGGTAGAAAAGTTTATTAGTAGCATATTCGTAGAAAAGATCATGGTAGAATATTCGAAGTAGAAAAGTTTATTGGTAGAATATTCGAAGTAGAAAAATTTATGGTAGAATATTCGAAGTGAAAAAGTTTATGGTAGAATATTAGAAGTAGAAAAGTTTATTGGTAGAATATTCAAGTAGAAAAGTTTATGGTAGAATATTCGAAGTAGAAAAGTTTATAGTAGAATATTCACGGTAGAAAAGTTTATGGTAGAATATTCGCAGGTAGAAAAGTTTATTAGTAGCATATTCGTAGAAAAGATCATGGTAGAATATTCGAAGTAGAAAAGTTTATGGTAGAATATTCGAAGTAGAAAAGTTTATGGTAGAATATTAGAAGTAGAAAAGTTTATAGTAGAAAATTCGAAGTAAAAAGTTTATAGTAGAATATTCGAAGTAGAAAAGTTTATGGTTAAATATTCGAAGTAGAAAAGTTTATTAGTAGCATATTCGTAGAAAAGATTATGGTAGAATATTCGAAGTAGAAAAGTTTATTGGTAGAATATTCGAAGTAGAAAAGTTTATTGGTAGAATATTCGAAGTAGAAAAGTTTATGGTAGAATATTCGAAGTAGAAAAGTTTATAGTAGAATATTCACGGTAGAAAAGTTTATGGTAGAATATTCGCAGGTAGAAAAGTTTATTAGTAGCATATTCGTAAAAAAGATCATGGTAGAATATTCGAAGTAGAAAAGTTTATTGGTAGAATATTCGAAGTAGAAAAATTTATGGTAGAATATTCGAAGTGAAAAAGTTTATGGTAGAATATTAGAAGTAGAAAAGTTTATAGTAGAATATTCGAAGTATAAATGTTTATGGTTAAATATTCGAAGTAGAAAAGTTTATTAGTAGCATATTCGTAGAAAAGATTATGGTAGAATAATCGAAGTAGAAAAGTTTATTGGTAGAATATTCGAAGTAGAAAAGTTTATGGTAGAATATTCGAATTAAAAAGTTTATTGGTAGAATATTCGAAGTAGAAAAGTTTATTGGTAGAATATTCGTAGAAAAGATTATGGTAGAATATTCGAAATCGAAAAGTTTATGGTAGAATATTAGAAGTAGAAAAGTTTATTGGTAGAATATTCGAAGTAGAAAAGTTCAAGGTAGAATATTCGAAGTATACAAATTTATTGGTAGAATATTCGAAGTAGAAAAGTTTATTGTAGAATATTCGAAGTAGAAAATTGTATGGGTGTAATAGGGATGATTTGGGAGTTTTGTGATAGATCTAAAAATGGCAGTGAGATAGCCGATTGCTTAGTGACATTTGTTTGAGAGATCCTTGAGGAATAGTAGATGAGCGACATGTGGAAATGATGTGTAAGAGACCTCCCTGAAGAAAATAACTTCATTTGTGCTGCTTTTTTACGGATCGAGATTAGTGAGAGAAAAGAGTGAGGTTTTGTTTTGAACCAGGAAAGGTGGAGTGACGGCCAAAAAAAGTGCATTGACTATTGAGAAATTGTACAAAAAAAGAGTAAGGAGAATCAGGTATCAAATGCAAAGATGGTGAAAATGTGTTGGTGGATATAATTGGAGCCATAATACTGAAGAAGACGAATCCCTGGTTTGACCATGCGCCAAGGCCACGACAAATAGTGCCTTCAGGTGGATAGATCTCACGCCGGAGGCTGCTTCTGTAGCAGGGGTATTGGGGAAGGAAAGCTCACTTCGCCACTGTTGTTTTTTAGTTCATCCGTGGGCAATGATACGCGCCGATTCGATTCCATGGGCACTGTGGTGGCAATGGCGAGCTTTGAAGCTAACATCCCTTCTCGTTTCTTACTTCTGAGATTTTTCGTTTCTACGAACGTCCTTTTTTATTGTCTTCCTTACTTACACTATTCCTGTATCTTTCCTCCTTTATTCTTTCTCTATGTCTGTCTGTTCCCTCTTGTTTCATTGTTTTTAAATAATTTAAAAATAGGAATTTAGATTTGTACTATTGAATGGCACTTTTCCATTTATTTCTCTCTGGATTGAATAAATTCATTTATTCCAATCAAATGTGAAAGGAAACACGAAACAACCAATATCTTCCAATACAATTATATCTTAGGAAAAAGGATCAACCTTTAATAGAGGAGAGGAAAATTAAAGAAGTATTAAATTTCTGCTTTGGTTTATTCACTTAGACAAGGATATATGATACATTTCTCTAAAACAACTTGCATATGAAGAGGGCATTAACAGCCATTCTGACCTTACTATAGTGCGTCAAGCCTGCTTCCTCGGAGTGTGGGAGAGGACTTAATTTACAGACTGGTGTGCACTGTTTTGTGCTCGCACCAAACCTGAACCTTGCTTTGCTCTGGCATGGATCGTTTCCCTCTAACTCCATCTTCCCACTTATTATTTGCACTCAAGTGACTCTACGTAGGTTATTATTGTGCAGCGTGTTGGTCCCTGGTTAGCTTCTCCAGAGGACTGCCTAATATCGCTGTCTCCGGTATATCTCAGAAGCTGCCGCGCTTTATTTTAGGCGGGAAAAATGTCCAATTGAGAAGTTGGATTAGAGGGAAAAGTGATGATATTTTCAAGCGCAAATACCAGAAACATTAGAGTGCGGATTTTGCCCTCATATGCAACAGTGAGGGGAGAAGATGTCAGTTTCTAGCGAGTCCACTAGTCAGCTCTCCTAGCATGTCAACTAGGTATGTCTACCGACATTTCCTCCTCCCTCGGATGATGATTAAATCTACACTTGTGATAAGGCATGTAAGGAGGTCTCTAGCACATGGACTAAAATAAGGGTGCGGTTATACATACAGCACAGTAGGGAGAAAAGAAAGAAGACAGAAGTGTGATACAGCCCGTTCGAAGAGAGCCCTAATTAATCCAAGCTGACGCCGGATCGTTGTTTTTTTTTTTTGGTAACAGCAAGAAAGAATTAGGCCACCCTGCCTATGTACATTAATTGCTTTTATAAAAAAAGAATGATATGTACTCTTCGGGATCAGCGAAGTAGAAACAAGAATGTGGAGAAGGGAAAACAATGTTCAGTTGCTACTTTAGATAACACTCCCGAATCGAACAAAAGAGTATTTATTGCAGGTAAGTTCAAATTGGTTTTAGGTTTTGAGAACATAAACACTGATTTAATTCGAATCAAACCTGAAGGTAACTTTAAAACAATAATAAAACGTAATGATGTGTGTTGTAATGCTCTACTACTTAATATTAGGACTTTCCTCAAGATCATATGTACAAGTTTCTAGTGTGTCAGATGCTATAAAAACGTTTATGTTGAGAATAAGCCAACGAATTTATGATACAAAACAAGTATGTTTAGTCTGGTCTTTACATTTCTATGTACTCCAAAAAATCCTTAATTACAGACTATATATAAATATACATATTTATATATATAATTTTTCACACTTTCCACTGAGTTGAATAATGTTGTTTACAATAATAATTTTATTTCTCGAACAAGTTTCGCGCTCACTTTTGTGAGAATGTGCTATTCGGCTGACTAATTAGAGATCAAATATATGTAGGTTATTTTCAAGTTTGCAAAATACCAAAGTTTCCTATTTGATTATATCGTTATTTTAAGTTAAAATCAAATTATATTTGATTAAAATTCAGTAGTGCATGTGTTGGAACATTATAATGAATACACAAAAAGTGTACTTGTGAAACCATGATAGATTTCAAATTCCGAATTATTTCCACTGACATAAGCTATATACGGAATAGTGAATAGCTTACATAACATTTGAAACAGAGAAGTTGAAAGGGTACAATATAATTTTTGTTTGTTTGCGTGTGTCTATGTTGACTGTGCGTGAAAGAATCAAGGATCATTTACCCCGATTCATATGTGATTCTGCTACGTACGCCCATAGATGGGAGGTAGCTAATTAGTTCCAGACACGAAACAAAATAAATGCCGTTTTCTTGATATCAACAAATACCTGAAAATAATGAATCTAAATTTTTTTTCCTTTCTATGGGTGACTCACGTAACGAGAATGGCAAAGTTGCGATAAATATAATTAACTTTATTATTTAATTAAGTAAATTTCTAAAAAAATAAACAATAATAAATAAGTGAAGTCCAAGGGCATTGTAGAAAAAAATACTAATTTTTATTACTCCGCCTCCTCTATCATTCCTTCTACATCTTTGCTTCTCCCTCCAAGATTTTCGGATTCAAAATTCTATTAAAATAATAGATATAAATAATAAATAATGGATAAAAAGGTATTTAGGGAGATCTGAATGGAATGTTCCTTATTTTAAAAGAGTTACGCAAATTTCTGTTCGGCAAATGTTTATTTTGATGCACGCGAAATATTATTTATGCAAAGCTCTCCTCGCCCCCTCTACGATTTTGAAAGTTTTATTTGTTTACTTTGTCCTTTATATTTTTATCTTATTACACAATTTATTGTAAACGTTTAAATACATATATTCAAGAAAACAAAGCGGTTAAGTGGGCCAAAATTTTGAACGTTTTTTCTGAGTCTTTCAAAATTAAACCAAAACTTGAGACTCGAACAAATTTCCTGAAATCAGCTTGAGTGTGTCTTCTTCTCAGAATTTGGGATCGGGGATTCGGTCCCTGATTTCTATCTCCTTCCCCTGCATTGTGCTAGAGGGTGCTGTGAAAAAGGAGAGAATTTCCATATATTATGGTGACAACCTTGTTAAGGTTCTCTCCTGGCGCCTTGTTCGAAGCAGCGGATTATTGTAATCTTGTTAATGCCGTTCAGCGCCGGGCAAAATAAACCGAAGAATAAATGGAAGAAACACAATCTCGCGTCTTCATTCTTGTCCCTTTTTTTAGAGTAGAAATTTTGAGTGACCGAAGAAGGATTATTTTTTTCGAAGCCAGGGTGTTGTAACGAGAGAATTTCCTTATAAGGGTACTTTTTTTTTTTGCTATTTTTTTATTCACGCGTTTAAGACCTGCGTGTGCAAAGCAATGGGGGTGGAAAATCTGAGTAGCCCATAGTTTGATGGGACTCTAACCATTCTTCTAAGTTATGAGTTCTACTAAAATTTATTCAATCTTTTTTATTTTGGGCGATGAATATTAAATTTAGAGCACAAGTTAGTGTATTTTGCTCTAATCTCATTTTAATCCAACTTATAATCATTGATGTTTTGAAATCCAGTAGATCTTTGAACTAAAATAGGAATAAACCCCTGCTTAAATATACGAATCCAGTAGTAAATCATAAATAAGCATCCAATATGGTTTTAACCATTTGAATTCACTATAGGTTCGTCTCTAACCACTTTGGCGACAAGAATCCTCGGTCTGATTCAAGAATCAAAACTGAAAATTTTGGTGTTGTGAACGACAGATAATTTGAGTGTTTACTTTCTAAGTATTTATATGAAGGTGCTATTTGAATTAAATCAAAATATATATTTTTATGAAGGGCGACATTTAGAATATTATTACAGTAAATTTAGGTATACTTCTCAATCTCAAGTCATTTTGGAGAACAAACTATTTCCTTTGGTCGTAATTAACAATATATACTTGAAAAACCACACTGGAGGCATCCAACCCAATAGATACACAAACTTCTTATACTTGATTCAAGGTGTAAATTACTGATTTTATCTAATTTCATGCTACTTTCGTTAAAAAAATACTTATCATAGGAAAAAAGAAAAAAAGTTAGTAAACGATGCAGGAACGAACCCACAGCCTTGAGTAACGAGGGCAGAAAATTGACATCCGGAAAAAAATGTAATCAGTTAATTATTATACCAGTGAATCAGTTTTTACTGAACCCAAATTGGAGGAAGAAGCATTTTTACGTCATGAATATTCACCATGGATTTTGCAAATCCACAAAACTGAGAATTACAGAGGCCTACTCTATAATTCTCAATTTTTAAATATTCAATCCTTTTGATACAATCTCTAGAAGTGATTTGCACAATGCTAAAGGTGAATTTAATCAATGATATAAGAGTGATATTCTTGCACACTGTTTTATCTGCTTTGTACTGTTAATTAAGAAAACTCACTCTGTACAACAACATTCAAATAATAACTTAAAAGTATAAAACAGGACTCTAAATAGCTAAAATCTTAATATTAAACAAGTTCAACTCTCATAATTTGCCCACCATAGGCGAACTTCTATATATTTATATATATTTATATATATGAATTTATATAGCATTATTCCGTATAATAATAGGACTATTAGCTAGAAAAATAGACATCAATCATCCCAATTTATCTATAGCTGGTTGAAAACTGAATTGCGAAAAATAAACGCTTAAAAAATAAACTTAAAATATAGTGAGAAAATCCTTACCTTCAAGTAATAATAATAAGTTATGACGATTTTAATGTTTTAAATACTAAAAATAATAATACCCTGATAGAAAAAGTTAAAAGAGGGCTTTAGTCATCGATTAGGTTGACAGAATTTTAAGTACATAGGTTATCAGGTCTTTGGGTGGCTGCTAATTTGCAAGGAATGACTCGGTAATATTCACTAATAATTAGAGGAATGCATGTTTTGGAATGGCTATTTAAAATGACTAGCTTCGTTTAGTTTTTCTTTTAATGACTTAAAGTGACTAGAAGCAGTTGGTGCTTGGAATGACTTTAGTTTTTAAAGGACTTCGAAGTTGACCTAGCTTCATCCCATCTCTTGGAGATGATCTTTGAAAGCAATCTGACTAGATTGGTTGAAGATGACTGAGAAATCTCGAAATTAATAACTTAGGATTTTCTTAAAATTAAAGCGACAATAAATAATTATTGATACAATGACTAGATAAAAGTAAAAAGTGTACAACTTAATTTAGATAACAGCGTTCTCCATGATCGGTTCTCTTATATGTCTATTACACTAAACCCGACTTGACTTTTTTTACCGACTGTCAAGCGATAATGGAGTGATGAATGAGATCATGCGTTGTATCGTCTTTTTATTAAGTAGGAGTCAGCTTCCTTGTGACCTTTTGTGAGTTAGGTCAACCCATAGGGTCAACCTTAACGTGGAACATCGCGAGGTTAACACCTTTCGATTTTTTTCTACTCTCCATAGATTACTCGAAATGTGCTTTTCAAACAGTAAAAATTAAGTATTGCTAGATGTAAAAGCCCCGCCTAGGGGGGGGGGGCCTTTCCTTTTGGAAAGTTTGCGTTGCCGTTTCTCTGGCCAGTACCACCGTGTTTAGAGGTAGAAAACGGACACCATTTTGACTCATGGAATTGACTTCTTTAGTCCATTCTTTTGTCCATCGGCAAAGATGACTCCAAATTTGCAGACGGAGTCATCATCTGCGAGTGACGTTTGTTTGCCGGCTTAATCCATCGTCATCCTAGTTAACTCATTGTATACTATTGGGGTGACAAGTAGACCAGCTGGGCTGACTGTCACAAGTCGTGCTCATCGAGACAATGGCCCACCATCGCTGAGGAGTTGGCTTGCATCTGGTTCATCTGGGCCATGTGCATGACTGGGGTGTTTTGCGTGCCCATATTGGCCGAGGTCGTCATTTTGGTGGTCATGACCTCGTTGTCGTCCTTCCATTTGTCCATGGAGCGTCGGCGAGCGTTCATGAAAAAGTTGCCAACGGTTGATGGTTCGAGACTCAGTTGACGCGCTATCGTCACCTGCATCTCTTTACTCGGTCGCTTCGTCTCCTGCGGGCAAAGAAGTGATGTTAGAAGAGAACCACCCGGAGGCAACACGCCCTTAAGTTCGTACCTTCGATCTCCTGGGACCTTTAAAGCGAACTTATTCCCGACACAACCACTGCAAGTTCGTGCCTTCGAGCCACTGTGATCTTTAATGCGAACTGGATACCGAGCCCCATCCTGCAAATTCGTACTTTCAAGTTCATATGACCTTTAATACGAACTTTTTATCGTGATGATTACTCCTTCCTACCCTTATTTTTTTGTCCCTAAGCCTTTTCTTCTGTTCCCTTAATTTATCCAATTTTCTCCCTCATCTCATCCTCCCACTTACCCTATTCTTAGTAAAATAGTACTTATTAGTCTCAGCTGTTTTCTCGGTTCCGCAAAAACTATAAAATTTATATATTTGTTTAAATTAATTTGTAAAAATGTGGTATTAAGGCGCTTAACAGCCTCTTTCACCCTTGCTCGGGTCTAGTTAGACAAAAAAGGATTTCTACAGCCAAATTCATAATTATAAATGCTTGGACGTGGAGAACACATTCGAATGCTCCAGGAACAAGCTTGTATAGTGAGTGCAAGTAGTTTAAAGGAGGGAATTTGACCCCCATTGTATGGGTGACTACACAAATATAGGACATATCATAACTTAAGATAATAATACGAAATTATTATTATTATTATTATTATTATTATTATTATTAAAAACAGTGAAACCCAATGGAGCTCTTCGGCCGATTTTTTTTCAGTTCGTAAATTGATGAAGTTAGGAGAAATGAAAATGTAGGAAAGGTAGATAGCCGGAGTAGATTGCTAAGGGCAATAGTAAGGGCGCACAACTCTCCGGATTAAGTAACGAAGGCACTGAATCATCGAGGGTCCAATCCTCTAAGCGTTACCATGGTAACGTTAAGGTAAATCGAAAAGACACTGCCTCAACCATCTTTATGGGTACCATTAAGGTACATACTCGTATGTCCTCCCCTTTGTGTGCACAATCGGGTGAACGGTGTAATGTCGCATCTTAGCCGTAGCCAACGCGGGCATCGCCGTCTTCCGATCAAGGGAATAAGTTCTCGCCATGGCCCTAATCAACAGTGTGTGTGTGTGGGAGGGAGGGGTCGTCGTATTCGACGACTGAGGGAAATATCTTAAGATATCTAACCAATGTACACACACGCGCGCACACACACGTCGTGTGTGTTAAGTTCGTATTTGTTCTTCTGTCCTCTTTGTACGAACTTGTTTGTAGACTCCGAAGACACTTCGTCTCGGTGTCACGTTTTAATGATTTAGTCTTAATTATATCTTCAATTACAGTCTTTGTTATGTTTAACCACTATTCTTGTTCTTTGTTAATATCACGATCTTCCTTCATCCACCCCTTCATTTATTCTTTGTTCGTTGCGTGATAATTCCTTCGTTGGTTATAAGGGTTTCCATTTTTTTTTCTCAATTAAACAAATTAAGATAACAAAGGGCTAAATTTGGTACAGGAATTTTATTTATTTACTGAATCCGAAAGAGAAGCTAGAGAGAAAAAAGAGAAAAAAAGGACCTATATACAGAGAAAGGGACGAAAATAACTATTGCTATAGCAAACCTCATCAACCAAATGTTGAGGCAAGTAGGGTTCAATGGAAAATTCCAAAATATAGTTGGTACAAAGAGCACGACAAGATATCCGGTTTATTTCGCATTAATTTTCGTTGTTGCCTTCATTAAATTAATTTCCAATGAATAATTATCGCACGTCTTTGTTCTCCTGTTTACAGGACCGATCACAAACTCATCAACACAGCAACAGCACATACACGTCATTCCAGCATTCTGAATATGGTATTTGTTCTCTCAAGAGGTAGATTCCGTCCTTCCTTCTTACATTATGATAATTAATTGAAGTGAATTTATGTATTTTGAACCAGTTTGGCATCCACCAGCTAGGGAACAGGTATTGAGTATAATATTTCGATATGTAAAAGACACCAGCCACCTCCTAATTAGTTTTTCTCCCATTCGCTGAACTTCATCCATTGGGATATATATTTTTTTAACCTTTTTTTAGCTCGTTCAAAAAAATTATGCTTCACTTAAAAACCATCATCGAGATAAAGATTTTATTATTATTATTCCAAGTATTTTAAAATTTACATTTGGGTGATAGTTGTTTATCAAAATGCTTTATGTTCTTAGTCTCTCGACCTCTTGAGTACAGACTTGTCGAGACGATTTTCAAACATATCTATAATCACCAGAATTCAGCTTCCAAAGGCATCTTGTTAGAAGTCATTCTTTATCCATCATTATATTATCTCTGTGCATATTTCTGGTTTTTCTTCCTATATTTTTAGAGGAATGTTCATACCACTTTTGATGGCGTTGAGTTTCATATTTTCATTAAATAAATATATTGCAAAATGCTGCTGTATAATCATCTTGACTCATTAATGTGGGCAATCTGACAGAGCCCCGTCTTAACCCTTCTTCCTTTATACGTCCTCAATGTTTCTTCATCACCCGCGCGTCTTCCATCGTTCACAGAGACAAGATTCGCCATTTCCTTAATAAAGTGAGTCGGGAAAAAGCCGGTTTCAGATTCGAAGGCACAAAAGTGAGCCGAAGGAGCCGGAGAGACACTCTGCTTAATTACGGCGGTCGTCTTAATCCGCGTCAAAAGAGAGACTTGGCCTGTGACCTGCGGAAACCCAATGAAGTTTGTAAGGAGAGGTTTGTAAAGTGGTGAAGATAGAGAAAGTGAAAATGTGTGGAAGATATACATATATAGCCACAGGCCCTCCTGCAGGCATTATGACAGAGAGGGAAAACTGCGGCGTTGGGGGCGGGAGAGAGCATGGGACACGAAATGTCCCCCTCACATTCCCTTGCGAATGCGTAAAATGATAGATAAGGTAAATAAATATGGGGGAAAGGGACAGAAGAATAGAGAGAATGTTAAAACCAACACCCCAACCGGAGTAGGGAGGGAGAGGTGAATCAGCTTCCCCTCCTCCAGGTCCAGGCCAGGGGTGAGTGGGCGAAAGCTGGTTGGCGACTAGCCTACGATATCAGTCACCGACTAATAAAATAGGTAAGGGGAGGCTTGTAAAAGAAGTCGCAAATTAGGGGTAATATAGAAATGTCCAGGAGGAAAAAGCCTAGGCAGTCCCAATCTAGCTTGGGACTAGCGAGGGCCGGGAGGGCGTTCCGTTTCTACAGGTAACAGGGGTAACTGTATACATGAAGCAACCTATTGCGAAGAGGGGGGGTAGGGCTACTACTCCTGTTTTCTATATGGTTAACTTTTTACCTTTCATATATATATATATATATATATATATATATATATATATATATATATATATATATATATACATGTTGGCGTATACGAGTTCAAAATGTTTTAGGGTTTTTGGCGGCTTTGGGGGTAGAGGATCAAGCGTCACTATCGGTTTTCGATAAATGGGGGCCTAGAATGAAGGGGGGCGAGCAGCGTGTTCCTTGAGTTTCGGGGCCCGGGAACCCGGGAGGTTAAGGCTGCTCTGAGGTGTGTGAGGGAGAAAGCAGGGGGCAAGATGGAGGTGGAGCGGGCCAAGGGATAGGAGGGGGGTTCCTCCTCGCAGTCCTTTGCTTATCGATATCATTAGAAAATAATAGCGAGCTAAAACCGACTTCTCGGTCAAAATGTCACAGTAGGATTTGGGCTCGAAAAAAATGAACAGCGATCAGTAATTCCAAATTATTATTATTACTATTATTATTATTATTATTATTCATGGGAAATCACAATAACACGTAATGCAGTAGATGCTCACTAACCCATAGAGAATAAGGAAATATGATACACAAGAGATTTCGTCTTATTACAGGACCAAATAATGATCATAGATAAAGAAAGAAAAAAGGAAGAGAGAGAGAGAGAAAGAGAACGAAATAAAATAATATAAACTCTCTGACACTTTAAAGAAAATGAAAGATAGGTAAGGTTCGAACCTATACCATCGAGCGCTCTTTGATTTTCAAACCACTGCTCTAACGACGAAGCTGCACTCCACGTCCCCAGGAAATGACGCTTCGAGTCAGCTTCTAAGCCAAAAGTTTTGGTAATTGCTATTATACCTTTCCTCCTTGTTTCCTAATCTATGTATGATCCTTGTTTGTCGTATAAAAAAAGGAAACGAAATCGCTTGTGTATCATTTTCCCTTATTTCCTATATGTTGTGAGGCAAATGGAGATAAGTGGGAGGGATTCTCTGTAAAGACGGCCAGAATGGACCTGCAGGATCTGCTAAAGAGTCCAAGTTAGCACCTGAACCGTATAGGACATTCAAGATACATACCATGGCTCTCCTTGCACTAATGTCACCCTCAAATGAGCAACTTCTTGATCCTTGGTTGAGATTTGGGTGGGATTCTTCTCAAGTGGCTTATCTCTCGCCATCCCATTATCGCCTCAACCCTTCACTTCAATGTTATGCCTTTGCTTCGAATTATGGTGAAGGTAAGAATCCTCCAAGGTAAAAAATTAGAGATATACACGCTTTGTCCCTCTATTTGTTATTTTCACTCCTTGCCAAAGCAAACAAAACAACTAACGATAGCAACAGTTACTGCTACCTTTCACTACCTGCTTGTGGACTTTAAAAATTTCACCTTGAATACTACTACTGTTCATCTGTGTTTGTTGATCCATAGCCTGGAACTTCAAGTTGCCTCGTATTTTCTTCCCAAGCTCCTTTTATCTTACGCTTCATATCTTTTCTCTCTTCTTTACTTAACTCTTTCTGTACAAACTCCTTTTAAAAAGACCTTTCGGTAGCAATCCCTGCTGGTGTTGATCTAAGGACGTTTTTTACCAGTCTCTTTCAAGGGGTTAAATGGTAGCAGTCTGGTCTTTAGCCTTTGACATATTTTTCTCTACCATTGCCTATTCTCCATTCTCATCCATCATTAGATCATTTCTTGTAGCTATGCTACAAGAAATTATCAATTTGATTCTCCTCTTTTCTGCCTAAACCAATGAAGAGCAGACACTTACCTTAATTACAAAAGCGTTAATTAAGTCATTCCGACATTTTACCCACCATCGGACTCAAGCTTCACTTAAAGGAAGGCCGGTGGAGGTTAATTTTTTTGCAAGCTCTCCCGTCGAGCCATTAAGCCAATATTTTGGAGATTATCCACATTCATGGAAATAAAAAATATATATGTCCCCCACCCCCTCAAATCCAGTTTTCAAAATCGCAGTTAAATGGACGGTGCCAATTTCTTTTCGACCTTGGATTGGAAGGGGAATTTCCACTGCATCGTTATAATGAGTCGCACAAGGCCGCAAGGTGAGGCTCATCGCTTAGTGAAGGAGGTAGAGAAAAGGCGGCAAGGAAATAGAAAGAAAATTGCAATCAGAAATAGGTAAACAAAAGTCTGGATTCATTTCGATTATGATAATAGGTTCTAGAAACAGGTTCTATGATAGAAACCGGTTCTGCGATCCGGCTTTTCTAGCACACACCTTAGCGTATACTAGAAAATAATAAAGGAATATCCTCAATGCTTGAAATAGAATAAAAGAATACATTATATATCCTAAAAAAATAAATAGAATATTCTTAGTGAATACAAGGAATATTCTAAAGAAAAAATATAGAATATCCTCAAAGAATAGAAGAAACTTCCTAAAAGGTTAGAGGGAATATCCTAAATGAATACATGGAATATCCTAAATGAATACATGGAATATACTAAATGAATACATGGAATATCCTAAATGAATACATGTAATAGCCTAAATGAATACATGGAATATCCTAAATGAATACATGGAATATCCTAAATGAATACATGGAATATTCTAAATGAATACGTAGAATATTCTAAATGAAGGCGTGGAGTAACCTAAGGGAACACCTGAAAAAATAACCTCGAAGGAATATTGAAAAAGTACCTAAGGTGAGGAATACCTTAAAAATAGCTTGCAGGGTACGTCGCTGCAAATCCGTGAAGACTAGACGAGGCTTCTTGGGCGCAGGCTGTTGCTCGGCTGGGCTTTGCTGCTCCTCTTTCCGCTTGCAAGCTGCGGCCGAGAGATAAAAAGGTGGGCTTAGAGGGGGTGGGTAGCTTTACAGGGGCGTCGATGTGCGTCGACCTTAATTTGAGGAGGAGGGGGGGGGAGTAAACTTTAGTGGCGTTGATGTGCACCAACTCTAATTTAAGGGAAATCAAAAGTGGGCTATTTCGAGGCATCGAAAAAGTGGTCTTGGAGAGAGAGGGGGGGGGGTAATTTTAGTGGTTATGATGTGCATCTATCCTACTTTGAGGGGGGAGGAGGAGGCTTACAGGTGTGGGTAAATGTTAGTGGCATTGATGCTCATCGACCCTAATTTGTGGGAAAGGTGGTGATGATGATGATGAAGAACCCGGTCTACTGACCCTGCGCCCCGGGTATTAAAGTTCTATACATACCCATACACTCCAAAGGGCCACATAAGCGAGTTCGAACCCGTCCTTCCGGGAGAGTTGAGTACCCCTTCACGATTTTTTTTTACTATTCAAACCTCAGCCCGGAAGAAGACTAAAGTTTCGTCATTTTATGTCTTCTTTGGTACTTGTGCCCGGCCTTTTAACTGATAGGCTTTGTTCTAAGCGAAAAGCCCCTTCCTTTTATACTTAGCAATGCCCTCGTTGGTTGCGAACATGGAACTATTTATTTTAGGAATATTCACTAAATCAAACTTTTCCGTTCAATCTTTCAAACGCACTTTTTATATTTAAATCGCCTCTAATCGAGATATTAAGAGCACAAATGATCACTTCTTTAGAGATATTGGCATATATAGAATTGCGTACCCTCTAGACCCAAAACCCACAGTTGCATGCCCTTCAGCCCTCATTGCCCATATTTGCGTGCGCTCCGTGTCCAAACACTCGCAGTTACGTGCCCTTCAGACTCCAACGCTCAGGGTTGCGTACAATCCATGCCCCAACCCTCACAGTTGTGTGCCATCCATACCCTAACACCTACAAGTAAGTGCCTTTCAGGCCCCAACGCCCTTAATTGCGTGCCCTCCTAACCTCAGTGACTGTAGTTGCGTGCCCTACCGGTCTCAGCGCTCGCAGGTGGATCTGAAACTATATGCCTTCGAGACATTTAATTTCTTCATTAAAGATCTCTCACACATTATCTGAAGAAGAAGCTCTCGTTGGTTTTAGCTATATTTTTTTGTTAAATCTTTAAAAGATTTTTCTTTATTTTAAAGGGGTTTAACGCCCTCTGTCACCTCGATCGCGCCTATCCACGTGTGGGAGAGGAAGGAGTGACCCGAAAAAATCGACGAACAAGAGGCGATGAAAAGGAGGTCAAGAACAAATTTCATCACCCTTTTGGAAGGCGTGTTGGACACCTTCAAAATCTAGTTGGCACAAGAGCACCCCTAAAAACAGAACAATATTATTCTAAAACAATAAACCGACCATAATATCTTTAAACCAAAACAATATCGTAGAACTACAATATTATTGTAAAAACAATACCATCAAACACAACAACGCTATTGTAAAGGCAGAACAAAATCGTAACACATTATTGTACAAACAAGAGTATCGTAAAAGAACATTAATATAAACAGAACAATATCGTAAAACTGAACAATATTACTGTAAAAACAAACCGATACGATTGAGGAAGATCCGAATTTAATACATTTAATCTTCGTCTCTTTCAAGCTGGCCGGAGAGATTAAGACGCCTTTGTTTACAAGTGTTTTTCGAGGGGTTCCTCTCCGCGGGCTAAGGGAAGCCGCTGGGGCTCATATCCCCTCTCTTTTCCCATCCCTCCGAGTGTCACCTGCCTTCAAGGAGCTTGGGTGATTGTGGAACGGGGTCAGGTTTAGGTAAGACATCCCCTACCCTTGGGTATCCAAGTTGTTGAGTTGACCAGGTCGTACCGTCTACGCATTTTTATTTCTCCTAACATGACCACTTTGTTTAGGAATCTTTCCACACAAACTTCCTAGCGGACATGTCATCAAACCCTCTAATGAGGATGCCAAGTATAGCAGGGACTATTATCGTCCACACATTTTCACTTCTTTCATCTTCACCACTTCCTTTAAAGATCTCCCCTTACAAGCCTTCTAGCCAAGATGCCCAGATCTCTTCGTTGGTGTTCGCTTCGTTTTAAGTAAATGATAATAAAAATATGTCACGAAGTAATAAAAAAAAATGTTGGCCGGGGCACGTTAAGGGCAGTTATTTTATCAACTCGTACGAAAAGTCATCGTTCAAGTATTAGGTTGTCGGATACAATTGAAAGGTTCTTTGAGGACAACCACACTTGATCACAAGTAAAGGATTATTTTGGAAACAGCAAATACCGTCCCTCAGCTGGGTCATTATACAACTGAAGGATGGAGCGTGATGCTCCGAAACACGTCCTGTTAATTGTGAAGAAAATATTTCGCTTCGAAAAAGGTTTTACATCTATCAAAGTGTACATTACGTTAAAACCAATAATTTAGGTAGTCCATAAATTAACGGCGTTTGGTTTGGTCTAAATCAGTTTCCTAGAATAATGTAAGCTGCTTCAATGCTATTTCCTAGAAGCTTTGATGCAGTACATAATAATTTTAAGCTTTCCATTTTTAGAACTATTTATAATTGATGGTTTGGGAGGAAATTAATTATGTTTGAAGTGATACTATCTGTCCACATATGTCAAGATTGACCAAGAGACAAAAAATAAACTAGGTTACGAAGTTCTGCTTCATCCTCCATAGTTTATGCCATCTAATTATCATTTACTAATAAATGCAAAATCCTTCCAATAGGAAAGGTATAAAGGAGGTGAAAAGCGACTATCAATGCTTTTAGTTACATCAACATCATTTTAAGTCAGGCACACACCACTTCAGGAAGCGTTGCTAATAATAATCAGAACTACTTGGTTAAGTTTCATTTTAAGAAAGAGGCGAGAATGATTTATTGAAAATCTAATGGAAGGTGAGTACGTCAGTACTCTGTTATGGTCACGTATGTCGCGTTTGTAAATTAGTCTCGAAGACTGATTGTTGCCAGCATTCTCCTCTATACGCGTGCATATTCACGGCTTTTTCAAATAAAAAGAAGTGACATTTTGGGTGAAAGACTCTTTGCTTCGACGTGTAATATTCCCGTTGTTTGTAGTTATTAAGATACTCTTCATAAAACACCTTCCTCCTCCCCTTTCTCACACTCCCCTACCCCTTCCCATTGGCTTCCTCTTCCGTTCAGAAACCACACAATGAAAGCTTTTAATGAAAGAGAAATGATGTAAACGAAACAAAAGATTCCAGCCCCTCTCTAAAGAAAAAGCAAGAAAAAGACGCATCAGAAAATTGCTATCCGGGCTCAACAAAAGCTGACGTGCCAAAGAGGGACTTGCAGTGCGAATAGGCTAGACTTAGGCTCGACATCTATCCATCGGTAGCTGCGAAAAATGCGTGGGAAAATTAAGGCCGAAGGCGGCTTCTCGTGGTAAATGACACCGAATCAACTTAAGCTAAATTGAAATAAATACGGGCTGGTTTAATTTGAATTAATTCTATTTATAATTTTTTTATTTGAATTATCTAGAACGTGTCATCCCACTATGGAAAAGGAAATCGGATATAAAGTATGAATAGCTCTTTACACATAAAACAACTGCAGGCTAATCCTAAAATATTTTAATGGATGAAATATAACGGGGTTTTTTAACAAGTTACATAAGAAATTAAATAAAAAGGTCTAAATTGAATAAATGATTTAAAAAATCGTAATTGGTTTTAGAAGCAAGAATGATTTAACGTTAGCTGGCGAAAAGTGTTAACATTTACCAGGACCACAAATCAATTCATTCTTTCCGCTGAAGATTTTTCGTTTATTGACAAAAACGCAAACTTGGAAAGGCAAAATACCAAGATGGCGGGACAGGTGATACAATCTCATGAAAGCGAACGGCTGTTTGGGAGAGAACCGATGGTCTCAGCCACTTTTATACTAAGTAAATTAACGTCTTTAAAATTTTAACGTAACATAAAGACGCATTTATGGGAGGATTTATAGAACATTTGATCGATATATATATATATATATATATATATATATATATATATATATATATATATATATATATATATATATATATATATATATATATATATATATGACTTGCACAATTAACTCTTTCGCTGCGTTCCCACATTCTTTTACCAATTTTGGTTTTCAAATGTTTTAATATTTTACTAGTCAAAGTTTGTTCTAGGTCTATTTAAAAAAAATTCTATTATAATACTATACATATTTTCAATATTATAACGAGTCTTCCTTTGGTTTTGTACTGAGATTTTTAATATTTGATTACTAAATTATCAATTCGTAGTGGATTCCGCCTTAAACTGGAGGTTCTCACTGAAAAATGAAAGACTTAAAATAAGTTACAGGTCGGTGGTAAAACAACGAATTATTTAATATATATGTATCTGAATTAGCATAATCATATACATATATGTAACCACAGTCATGTGTATGCATACACCTGTTAAATATTTGCAAAGGCATGATCGAAATTAAACCTTATGTCCAATAAATCGTCCCAGGGCCCTTGAGCAGACTTTGTGATTCTCCCGAAGATTCTATAATGAGCTACGAAATTGAATTCGGAGTACAAAGAGAAAGAGTCTTTCGGCATAAGATTGTTAGCCTACATTTTTGACACATCTCCGCAGAATGGGCAAAGGCAAAGAACGCAAATGAAGACAGAAAAAAAGCATTTTATTGTATTGCGATACGCCAGGAGCAAATATGGAGAAATTTCCAAAGGTATGAACATCCCGTGAATATCAGGTGATGCAGTCATACGGATTTATGTTTACAATGCAACAGTAAAAGGTAGAAGGAAACCGAAAGTATCACCGATTGATACTTGTAATGTTGTAAGGCACCGTAAAGTTTCCCCCATACTAGTAAGAAGAAGGAAATATGTTGAGGTGTGGTTGCAACATGAGTCGATGTTTCAGAGACAACACTTAATAAATCTATACACCAAAATGACCTCCAAAGATAGTGGGCTAGAAAGAAACCATCTCGTTGGTAAAACTGGTATTGCCGCCATGTTCACGCGTCCATTGTGATAAATCATTTTGGAAGAAAGTCTTATGGAGCGACAAAATGAAAAAAGACCTCGTTTGACTCTGATTGAGGAAGACAAGTTTGGCCAAAAATTGGTAAATCGCTTCTTACGCCCCATCCCCCCCTAGTAAATCGTAAAGAACGGTGGAGGAAGCATCTTGTTATAGATTGGTTGGGTTGCTAATGGTATAGGGCTATTTGTTAAAATCGATAGAAAAACGAGGAATTAAGAATATTTGTTTATTTGGTAAGAAAACCTTCTACCATGAGCAAGAAAACTGAATGGATATCCAGTTTTACCTACAACATGACAACGATCCATAAGATGCGGCCTCTGTAGTGAAGAAATGGTTCGAAGATTCCAAGATCAATGTTTTGAAATGGCCATCACAAAGGTAATATTTGAACTCCATAGAAATTATGCGGATAGAATTAAAACAAAAATACTGATTCCCGAAGACATCCAGATCAAGAAACGTAGTCATCGTTGAACATACAAGTTAATTCGCATCGAATACTACCGAGAATAAGAAAGGGGAGCAGACCGACACGGTGCAGTTGACCAAAGCCCTGATGCAAATATCTTGTGACCTCTCCTATCCCGCTTAAAAGTTTGTTAGTACGTATGCAACATTAAATTATAATTTGATTTCTTATCTTTCCCCGTATTGTTTGTTGGTACGTTTATAACCCCTTAGTATTTTAATATAAAGCCATTTTTCTGCTGATGTCTTTACATTGTCTCTGGAGATGGTACAATTTGTATCGATACGCGTTAGTTTAATAAAATCTTGTTCTGTGCTCGAGTTGTGTGTAGATAAAAATCGTAATTTTGAAAATGAATTTCGGTGAAATTAGTCACGGCTTGAGTCCTAACTGTAAAGGAGAATATACGACAAATCGAGAGATTCGAAAAGAAATTTTTCAATATGAAATTATCCGTCGCTTTTAACAGAATTTATGAAGAATATATATATATATATATATATATATATATATATATATATATATATATATATATATATATCTATATATATATATATATATATATATATATATATATATATATATATATATATATATATATATATATATATATATATATATATATATATATATATATATATATATATATATATATATATATATATATATATATATATATATATATATATATATATATATATATATATATATATATATATATATATAATTTACCTTTGTCCAAGAAAAAAATGCAAGAAGAAAAAATTACTTCACCGCTTTCAATAGTTTTATTATTTTAATTCTGTTTCCAATTTGGGTGGAATGGAAGGGAAATCCAATTTAAATTATTTGTTTAAAATAATCATTATAAAGTTAAATCCATGCATGATTGCCTTTGTTTCTCTTTGAAGGTGTCTTCAACATTTCGCCTTAGACTAGGCCTACTTCGCTTGTTGGTGAAGTGACTTTCATATTATAAAAAGACCATCGAATGATTCGTTTTTCCAAGGTTATAGATAATTACTTAATATTAGAAAAAAATGAATAATAAGAAATTATAGAAACTTCCTTTGTGTGTTGCGTTTGTTGAAAAGAATTTAGAATCTTTGAGGTTCTTGATTGCTTAAGGGAGTTGTGAGATAGACATCACTCGCTTGAATTTGAATAAAAAGATTCGTTTAATCTTGTCGAAAAAATAGATTTGGTTTTTACTCTCAAAGGAAAAATGATATTTTTATTTTTTTAGTTTGTTTCTTTAGCCGGATCGATTTAGAAAGAGGCTCGATTACGAGTTAGAAATTGGTGAGGTTTTCTTAATTCGTTGACGTCAATTTTCGTTTAAGATAAATAATTTACTGGTTCAAACAGAAGTCTAATAGTTTTTTGGTTTAAAACGCGGTTGTGGAGACGAAAATTCGTTTTGCAGTGGAGTCAAAATTAAACTTTAGTTCTAAAACTGAAAAAAAAATCCGAGTATGTCGTTTTGTTTCACAAAACAATAGTTTGGGCATTTTTATCTTCGTCGTTCGGTCCAAGTTCATTCTCCGATCTTTCTCTTTCCTTTTGAAAAAGTTTGAACGCCATCTTTAAATTTAGATTTGACACATATGAGTGCCAGATCAATTGTGAGACTGAGATTATGATTATCAAACAAAATATGTATTTTGAAAAGAAAGAAGAGATGGAGGCTGATGTAATACACTAAGGATAAAGAAAAGAAAAATATATAGAAAGGTTAAGAAGAATGGATAGATAAAGACGGACAAGCAAAACAAAACCCCCCAGAAATTATGATATCAACAGGCCCTACGCTGCAGAGATAAATAGACTTTGGGAAGCAGGTGAGGTGAAAACAGTATATGAATACAACTGTCATCAAGCACTTAAAACTAAGCGAAAACCAACAAGTGAATGCATCTCGATCAGGAAGACTGGAAAGGGAGAAATATAAAATGGTGAAGATGAAGGAAGCGAAAATATGTCGAAGATAGTCACAGCTTCTTCTACAATCCTTCAGATGTCGGCTGCAGCATGTTTGCCTATGCCAAACCTGATGCTCCTTCCCGGGGCGAATAAAAAGGAGCGAAGAATAAAAATGAAGAGAAATAATGACATCGAGAAAAGTGGGTAATAAAAGAATGTAATAAAGAATGAATGAGATGGGGTAACAGATGTGTGGTTGAGGAGACAATTTTGCCACCGGACAGAATAATTGAACGGTCAGGTATTAAGGTGAGGGAAGGCTATTAATTATGCCTGACGTGTGTGTGTGTGTGTGTGTTTGGCAGTATTAGTCGAATGTCTATGTGTGTATGTATGCGTATTTGAGGGGGTTCATATTTTAAGAAGCAAACCCGGTTGATCGGGACGCAAATTCAGAGACGCGTTTTCTGGGAAGCCCCCCCTCCTCTCCCCCCACACTCAAGTTATTCCACTGCTTTCATCTCCACAGCCATCACACAGAAAGCGCCAAACGAGAAGGACACTCTTCCACTCCTCCGCTAGGATGCTTCCATTGGCTATACACTCATTCACAGCAAAATTACTACACAAATTCCAACATGCACACACGCACACACACATACCTATCTTTATGTGACTCTCACTGTTTTTTATGTCAGTCTCTGTCTGTCTATCTCTCCCTGTCAGTCTGTCTGCCTCTCTTTCTGTCTGTATGTATATCTGTCTATCCCTATCTCTGTTTCTTTCCTTACACACACACACACACACACACACACACACACACACATATATATATATATATATATATATATATATATATATATATATATATATATATATATGTGTGTGTGTGTGTGTGTGTTTATATGTATGAATGAGCGCGTTTGTTTGTAAATTACCTGCCCCGCCCCCCGCCCCTTTTAAGCGTGAATTGTGTGCCTCTGTTAAGTGAGTGCCAGGCCCTTGTCTCCAAGAGGCGTCGAGTGCGAGCGGGGCTCTCTTGGTTCCGGCAGACAATGCGGCCACAGACCTCCAAGGATCTCCTTGTGGGGCGGCGGCCCCGTTGGCGAAAATGGGGTTCTATGTACAGGGGGCTGGACTTTCCACTCACCGCCGACCCTTGCCCTCATTTCCAGGTAAGTGCCACGCGATTCATTTGGTCTAGTGGTGTGTGTGTGTAAGTGTGTGTGTGTGACAAAGAGAGGGGGGTGGGGCATTGGGGCAGGGTGATGACATACCGGGCATTCATCCAAGCCGAAAAATCGAATAGCAAGCCCGGTCAAATTATTCCCAACAAAACAGTGATGAAAGTAGGTGACCAGATAAGTTGGGTATTATTATTATTTCAAATAATACCCAATAAAAGTACACCATTACCCTCTCCCAAAGTGACCGGAGGGGGTGTCAGGTGTAGAACGGTCAATCATGCTGCAGCTAACGTCTTGAAGTGTATGTGCCCTTTCGGCTCCATTGCTCGCAGGGGGATCGGCGTCTACATTTTTTTATACATTTTCACTTCCTCCATCTTTATCACTTTATATACACATCTCTCCTTACATACTTTCTGTGGGTCACGTCCTCGTTGGTCTTCGCCTTCAATAAAAAAAAGCTCCCACGGATGCTCGATAAAATCGCTCCTGACAAACTTTGCTCGATAAAACACCGCTAAAAGTTGATCGCCACAATTTGACACAAAATACTTAATAAAACCTCGATAAAAGGCCACCCCTACACCTAATAAAACAGCTATAAATATAGATCACTACAGCTTACCAGGATAATTCCAATGAAACCGATAAAGGTAGATGGCTACACCTTGCCAAAGTAAGTCTAATATACTTTGAATAAATGTAGGTCACTACACCCTGTTCAAGTATACTCAATAAAACTACGATGCAGAAGAGCACATACTTAAGTATACCCAATAAAATTTCCAAGGTGCATATCCCTATAACCTTTAAAATGGTGCACGATAAACCTGAGTTTTGGCAGGGACCCCGTTAACTCACGTCGCTCCTACGTACCCCCTCCCCCTCAAAATCAGTCCGAATATCTTTTGATATTATTTTTAACATGATTCCTATCAATTTATATTTTCTACCAAGGTCCCCCTTCAAGTTTGATCTCGAGGGCGACGAGTGGAAGACTCAAAAAGTGGAGGAGGACCTCCAACTGAAAGAGTGACTCAAGGCGATTGATCAATGGAAGAGGACGAACTCAATAGATATTTATGTGGACGTAAATGACGAAATCTAATTAAGGAGCGATGGTGAGGAAGAACTGCCGCACAACTGCACCTACACCTATTCTCGCTTACAAGGAAAGCGCCGCACACTTTCCCAAGCCCAGTGCTTCATGACAAACTAATACTCTCGGGGCGTTTTTTGCATCTTTTTTTATATCTTCCTCTATCTTTTCCACACCTGGATAGACCCAACAACAGGTGAAAGAAGGCGTTACACTTTCTTAAATAAAAAATCAGACACTAGGAATCACTTTATCGTGCCAAATAATGACGCGGAACTCCCAAAGAGGCGCGTAAAGGATGCTACGAATGGGCATAAAACCAGAATGGAAACAGGAAACAAGGAATTTAAAAAAATAATAAGAAAAAACTGCATTCCTTCGCGTAATCCAAAATCGCGCTCTGGTCTTGTTCCTGTTTCAGTCCATAGAGCTTTGCTATTCGATCAAAAGGGTAAAATGAATGATAGGTAATTATAATCTATTTCGTGATATCTTTTAAAAATAAATGTTTGAATCCTTTTTTATTCCAGATATGGGGATTAAAAAAAAAAGGCAACCATTGTTGCCAAATTCATTGATTGGGGTCGATTTTGACGCATCTCGAAAATGGGCTGTCGTAAACGCAGATGACCCACCGCCAAATGACCCCTATTACTCCACGGGACAGGGTCGCGGGGAGGAGGGGTGTAGGAGGATTATAGAAATGGATTTTCTACTGCCACTTCCTGAGAAAAATTCTTAAATATAATGATTATTAATATTACTACTCTTATTATTAACATGAGTATCATATATGTACGTATTTTGCTTTGTGTGCGCGCCTACTTGCCCGCTTGAGAGAAGTTGGGAGGGAAGCAATTTTTAGAGGATTGAGGTAAATTTTTGAGTTTTAATCAAGGCAAAAATTAGTTAAAAGAGTTTCTAATCGAGTTTGATTTTCATCGAAGCCGAAAACCAGCTCTAATTTGGATTCCATTCGGTCTGGGCTGCGAGGGGTGGCAAGCGCCGTTTGCTGTTGAGTATTCATTCAAGCGCCCCTCAGCGGGGCAATGGGTAACATGGAAGGGTGGAAGATTGAATGGCCATTGTGGGAAAGAAGATGTGGTCGACAAACGGACAGTAGAGGGAGATGAGAATAATGACATTAACTGGAGTCTTCTTTGTTCCCGTTTGTGTCTCCTATCTCCCTCTGCTTATCCTCGGGGAACCAATCCTCGTTGGATTACTTTTTCTTCCCCGCGATGGTCCTGACTTCAATGTCGAAAAAGAAGAGGATAGGAATAGTTGTGCGCCCTCAAAATCTCTAGGGCCCTAAGTACTCTTCTCTGTAGGCTAATCGGATTATGTCTTCTCGAAGACTCTCTCCTTAAAACTTTCTAGGAGAGTTTTAATAAAGACAAAGGATTCTCCGATTAATTGAGGCCAATCCTCAAGTGATCCCAAAGAATGCGTGAGAGTGATTGAAAAGAGGAATGTTTTCTTTTGCGTGAGAATGGCACTCATTCCTTGAACGCTATCACGGAGATCGCCGACAGATGGCCCTCTCTATTCCAGCGTCATGTCCTTCTAAAACCCCGCTAAAGGCTTGTAATTATCCATCGACGGTTTACTTGAAAGGGCTTAATACCCCCCAAACCAAAACCAAAGTCTCTGAAGCCCCCAAATACCCTCAGACCTTAGGTATTACCTGGCACATATATATGGTGCGGTGCGGTATAACAACCATTTATTACATACTCTTTGGAAAACATGGTTTGTTAATAACAAGGAGAAACAAGCCACTTACTCGATAGAATACGTTCTACCCGCTGCCCTTTATTGATAACCCTTTTCCCCTCTTTAAGGCCATGTTTCCATGTTGCTAGATATTTAATGGCATCAAATTACATTGCCTACATGACGGGAAAGTGGTAGCTAGTCTGAAGGAGACAATTTATGAATACGAAGCTCTAAGAACGAGAGAGAGGGGGGAAAAGGGGTGGGGAGAGAGTGAGGCCAGATTGGGAGGGAGAATAAGCCTTAAAGAGGGGAGGAGTAGTGCCTGTAGCAGGGGAAGGAATCCTGGCCTTCACTAACCCTCCGAAAGATTCAAATACGCATCGATTTAAGTATTTTATGACGCATGAAAGTGATAAGAAACTTTTTGAAAGAAAAAAATATATATATATTTTTTTCTTTGAAATTTTGTTACTTTTTGATAAAAATATTTTTGGGAATTAAGAGCTGTTCTTGGTAGGGGATATGAAAAGGCCATAAAATACTGGAATGGTATAATAATAAAAGATTGTATTCACCACTACTGTAGAGCTACTCCAGGGTGCGGATTTAGCCCTAAAATTCTTATCTATACGTGAATATGAATTTGTCTCCACATGACTCTTTAAAATACGGCAGTTAGAAAATACCACCCGTTAGTTCAATTATCATACTATGGCAATGATAATAGAATTACTTGGGGTGGGGGGGGGGAATTGCAACAGACTCGGTGGCGGGTGAGTCAACTGTCCATATCTACGGTGGGTGAGCGGGTTCTTTTACGTGGTAACTCCATGCATTAATAATAAAATGATTTATTAAGGTCCCATTCGAGGAGGAAAGGGCTAAGGGAAACCATGGAATCTGGCCAGCTTTCGGTTGCTACCCTCGCAAAGGGAGAAGCGATTCCGCTACAGGACAGGACCCGATTTGGAAGAGAGAGGGGAAAAGTGATGCGCGTGAAGAAGATAAAAAACCCGGAATAAGTATAGAAAAGTGAAGGTTTGAAAAGATGGAAATTGTGTGAGGGATCGACCTATACGGGAGATATGAATGCCCAGGAATGGCTTTTATACCCAGACAATTGTGTATAAAATATAATTTTCTTTTAACTGACTTTGGATGGATTTTAATATATGACATTTTATGAGGCTACCAGGTTCAGCATGGGCCACTATGCTGCAGCTAACATCTTTAGGATTGCGTGTCCTCCGGGCCTCAAAGTTCGCAGATGGATCTGCTGTCATGTATATTCCAGTCATTTTCATTTCAGCCATCTTCCCCAAAGCAATAATATGAAAATTGCAAATATAGTTCTAAAGTGCTTGGATTCACCTTTTCATTTTCCCGTGGGTTAATTTTCATATATATATATATATATATATATATATATATATATATATATATATATATATATATATATATATATATATATATATATATATATCCCGTTTTTAGAATGGGCTATTTATCATGAGAATCGATTTTGCAATCGATTTTTCCCAAAATGATTTTTTAGACCCAAGTTTTAAGTCATTTTTAAAGTTAATTTTGCTCTCGAATATTTTGATACGGAAATTTAAGTTTAGTAATAGACATTTTATTGTGGTAAGTTTAGTTATAATTCTTAATCTCGTACCTTTTTCTTTCATTTAGAATTTATTCTTAGTCTCGGATTCTCGTCTATACCTTTGTTCTTCGACTCAAACCTTATTTTCATTCTTGCTCGTAAGCGCATCTACCTTGGGAGTAGCTTTTACTGATGACTCGTCAGGGCGACCAGTAGTTGGGTGACGGGAATTTCGGACCATCCCATAAAACCATTCTGGGTTTCGCAGGGCCAGCTCCCTACTCCCACGCGAGAAAGGACTGTTTTAAGGATTATGTTTTTCTCCTTATGACATACGGGGTCTTCTGGAGAAGAAAGAGAAGAGGGGCGTATCTGACTGAAGGTAATCTACAACTTTGATCTTTATTTCTGAAGTGAGTTATATTTCCATAGTGAATCTATCTTTATCAGTTACATATTTAGTTACAGCTAAATATGGAATTCAGTCACATTGTCAATTGGAATCGCATTGATATTGTATTATATATCATTTTGAAGGGATTTTTCTCTATTAAAGTATGATAGGAACATTTTCTATTACTCAATATTAAAGAAAATATAATTAATTTAAGTAGCATTTGGCGGCGTGGCTTATATGTCTGAAGTCACGAAGCACATCATCAAACAATGAACAATAGAACGCCTAACGATGTCTGGCAATAAAGAGCCTTTGAATTCGAACCTATTTCTAGGCTTTCGAATTCTTTATACTATTAGTTAATTACAAATATCAGGGTGTGTGGTGTACAATTCCCAACCATTAAGGGAAAATGGAGGGGGGGGAGTGAAGCCCCCATTTCAATATGATTACCTTAGGGTTCGAATTCAAATGTGGTTGCCAGACGTTGTTAGACGCTACAATG
Organism: Ceratothoa steindachneri; assembly: GCA_963969495.1. Lineage (NCBI taxonomy): Eukaryota > Metazoa > Arthropoda > Malacostraca > Isopoda > Cymothoidae > Ceratothoa > Ceratothoa steindachneri. The sequence continues at coordinate 181,766,106 of OZ018319.1, forward strand.
TTCGTTGTTTTTATGCAGTGCTCCAAGCTAAAAAAGGAGGCATTAAATTTCCTTGAAGTGGGTGACCCTGTATTCCAAATTTACCGTTTTACAATTTTATAATCTATGATTATCTACGAATATATAGGTAGTATAGTTGAACTTTTACATGCACTAACTATCACAGGGCAATTTGTAAGGCCGTCGCACTCCATCCTCAGTAACTGGGATAACAAAGACTATGCAAGATCTCCCCCATCTCATTCTGTGTACTGCTATTTTTTTTTTTATTTATCGCATTTTATATCACTGTTTATAAACTTATTGGTGATAACTGACAATTACTGAATGAGATCAAATGAAAATGCCTTAAGCTCAATTGCACATAGGTACACATAAAAAAAACCCGTATGTATTATGCTCGATTTATTTTTTGCGTTTATGAGTTCTTAGTTAACCATTTGGTGCAAGTCTCGATAAATAAACAGATAAGATAAAGAGGACACATAGATTTTGAGCACCCTTAGAACCATAGTCTTCCCCTCTCTCACCCCACACCTTTCCTCCTCGTGAAATGTTATTCTTGTGTAGTTTCTGGTAATTGTCTGGCAAGTGTCCTTAAAACGCAGTAAACAAGGTGCTTTGGCGCGGTTTGGGAAACTTCAAGTTAAGAGCGCATTTCTCTCGCGCCCGTTCGTAGTCTCTCCCCTTTTATTTCTCTCTTCCTTCTCATTTATGGCTGAATTCTTTCGTTTTTAAACTGAACAGCCTTTGTCTGTACTTTTTAACTTTATGTGTGAAATCTGCCTGCAAGAGGGGTTTTAGGAATACCGCTTTACTTTTCCATCATGTTTTGATGATTCGGAAGTTAGTGGACTCTGTCCGTCTCCCAGTTTTGGCTTAGTGGATATTTGACGATTCCTTCAGATCAAAAGAAATGAAAAATGGGATACAAAATAGGGGAAAATTTGAAAATAGTACAGTGAAACCCCGGTTAAGGCGAGAACACCGTGCTAATGGAACATAGTACCTAGGAAATGCTGCAACTGCTCCCCAAACTCTCAACATTCTCAATATCTTTTTAGAAATGGATCTTTTTACCATATCTCAAAGACATAAAAAGAAGATAATAAAATTGGATTCACATTTTGACAACTTATTGAAGATGAAACACACGCTTTTCACTGTTATAATGTTTCTATTAAAATCGTCAGCACTCTTGCTTCATTCATTCCCAAGTCACACCCTATTTTTGCCTTGCTATCATCACTTTCACATTGTTTTTTATCACTTCCAGTTTATCATCTCGAGTTAACACTTTCCTCTTGTTGTAAATTGAGCTTTACTAACCAGTCTTCCATTCATCCATTACTACTCATTGTAGAATGACCACTTTATTAAATTATTTCATGAACCTGAGAGACAAGACAACTTTACTGTACACAGAAATTAGGCTTAGAATGCCGCAATATTTATCAAGACAATGAAAAGGAAACTGCTGGATAATTAAAGAAAACGAAACGAAAGAAAATGAGTTTCTTGCAGTAACTGAAGAATCATCATAGTCATATACGCGTATCTTGATTAATTTAGATGCTATCGTGCAAATCGAGGCTTTATCCCCGTGTAAATCGGGAAATGTTGTTTATTCATAAACCGTGGTAATTTGAGGTCCATGATATTTGAAATCGTATCAATCTTGGTTTTGCTGTTATACATTGTGTCGAATATTATTAACTATCAATAATATCATTAGTATCATCAAAAAGTGAAAACTTCATATAAGTTTTTAAGAAATTAAAAATGATCATTACATAGTTTACGAACTTACTCTCGTTGCTACAATTTCCAAGTCGTACGCGTAAATAAGTGTTCATATCTACTCCACCACTCTTACTGTTACGTTATATAAAAGCGTAGATAGAGACATTTCTCCAATGCATTCAGTTTAATGCATTTTAAGCTTCAATAAACTGCACAAATTATCTCACCCTGAAAGAGCAATTCACTGCTCTCATCGGGTAATCTCATTCAAGTTAAATCTCTTTTGACAGGCAAGTTCACGCTTAACTCTTGCTATAACTGTTGCCGAACTCCTACTCCTAGCAAAACTACTTACCCATCCATCCCCACACACACACACTACCACTACCACACCCTGGCTTTCTTTTACTTTTGGTTCTTTCATAACACTCCTCGTTCTTGTTCCTTTTCACTCGTCCGGACTAGTCATGAAATGCACCAAGGAGTTGTGAGAGTCATGACTCTCCAACTTTCTAACTCTATTTTACTTAGTGCTGAGAGAAAATATAGGAGAAAGTCCAAGCTAACGAAGCTTTTAAGAAAGGATTTATATCTCCATCGAGATGAGAAAGGAGCTAAATAAGAATGGAAGAGAGGAAAATCGCTAGAAGTTGCAATACAACATCAAATCACAGTTGCTCATTCTTTTAAACTCCTCGGTTCGAAGAATAAAGGCGGAAAATACTACAGCGAACGAAGGAAGAGAGAAAATGGCGAAAGAACAAGAGACGTGGTAAAAGCAGGTTATTGCCGCGCAAAGATAACGACTAAATGTGATAAGTGGGGGATATACTCGTATATTGTGACGTAGCAATACCGACAGGACATTCAAAAGAAGAAGGAGAAGGGGAGAAGAATAAAAGAGAAGAAGATATACGATACGCAATTATGTACTCTGAGGGTGAAACTATGCATTCGCGAACTTGATTATTATTCGCATATCAAATTCCCTACACATTATAATTTCAGGTGCATACACGCAGGGCGCCACTCAATGAATGCTCTTATACATGGATGTTTTGAGAAAAAAAAATGATTTAAGACTCTATTTGGACCATTCAAACACGATAAATCCGTTTCAAGGGGAAAATAATAGTCCAACATCCCATGAATCAAGTTATATAATGTTAACTTTATTTTCCCATTATTTTATACAATTCCTGTATCTAAATAATAATTAATAACTATCACACTTGTTTACTTCTAGATCAATACTGAAAAAATGTTTATTTCTAAATGAAACCTTCAAACTACCTTTAGGACGTATGTGAACTACCCTCGAGCCTTGTATATGTGCTATTTTCTTAATCTGTCTCTGAAACCCAACGATCTCGTAGGAAAAGTCTCTGGTTCGAAATAAAATCTAAAAAAAAGAAGAGATTTTTCATTTTTCCTTTTAATACTTTAAGACTCAATTATGCCTCTTGTAGATTATAATAAAATAAATGTGCTTACGTATGTATGTATTAATACTGTTCTTATTTAATTTAAATATTGCCTGGGAGCTAAATTTGTCTTCTATTTGATCATTAATATTAATCAGACGAGATTCAATAGGAGTTTTAATTTAAAATCGCCCAAAGTAAAATTATTATCTTTAACTGTAAATTTTCAGACCATTAAAATTATAGAATTGATAGGGAGATAATTCAGTTTAATTTTTACTATATGTGAAAAAATAAACGATAAGTAAATTATGTTTATTAGTAAGCTTTGGTTTCGGAGGGACAATAAACGGGTAAAAAGAAATTCTCTAGAGTAAAATAAGTTGTTATTTTTTATTTCTTATAATTTGAAGTCACAAGAGGAGAGTGTAACTTGTTTTCTATATTCAAAGTAATTAAGGAGTTCTTAGGTATATGCAGTAGATGGAAAGTTGAGAGGCCCCAGTTTCAGTTTAGGTTCTAAATATTTGGATGAGAAGATTTAAGATGAGAAGATTTTTCGTAATTATTATATTAATTCAATATTTAAACGTTTTTTTTAAATATATTAATTTATTGATTTTTGATGCAAACGCCCCACAACGAAAAAGAAAACCGAGTCAGGGCAGTTTTGTCTTAATTTAAAAAACCTCTTAAAGGAGCTCTCTAAGAGGTTTTTGTAAATAATGACGAAAGCGCCCGGAATCCGCTTTACTTTTCTCTGCTGGGTGCTTTGTATAATTAAGTCTTACATACTATTTCGTGATCTCTCCATTTTATTGGTCTATAAATGTGTTAGGAAGGTTGTTAAATTGAAAGTTGTTATTGGTTTCAAATAAAGCTTATAGCCATTTTGTCCTCAAACTCTTTAGAGGAAGTGGCAAACTCGCCAGATTTTATAACTTTAAATTATTTTCTTCTAAATAGAGTAAGTTAGAAGTCACCTCTATGTAGAAGTAAGTTATACTAGACTATATTGATATTACCCTAGACCCTGTTAAAATAACGTTAAATTTAAGATGTGGTAGTTGGCAATTGTGTTGCGGGTGACTTATAAGTTCAGTTTAAGCAGAGTGATTTAAACAGGTGGCGATGCTTGAAGTAATTCTACCAGCTTTTATTTTTCCCTTATTTCTTATATAAAATTCTAACTTATATGTTTCAAGGCTTCTTCAAACTAAACTTTGCCAAGTCTAGGAAAGAAATCTAAACATATTGATATAGTAAAACTTGCTGCAGTCAATGGGGAAAAAAATCACGTGCGCTCTTCATTACCTACATCAGATTAATTACTAAGGAAACGCAACGAAAAGAATAGTTTTGACTCAAACTTATATTGACAAAAAGAATCTTTTGCTAACAAAATTAGAAAAAAGATTTTTACTTTTAGGCAAAATATATTTTGTAACCAAAGATACCACATTTTTAGTTGGAGATTACCCATCTGATGTTTAAAATTACGTTACAACCAGCGGTTTGACATGGGAGAGCTTGTGTCATGATTTGTGGGGATGTTTAGATTAATGAGTGATCAGGTGTAAGGTACTGATAACTGTAAAAACTCATTTGCAGTCCTCGAGTAGGATTACGTCTTAGGCATTCTCAAACAGTCAAATAAGAAAGGGAAAGAAAGGTTTTCTTCTTTTCTCTTTACATACTTCGGTGACAGAGAGTCTTGCAGTAGAAGAACAGAGTGCGTGATGAAGGTAGTTTTAACGTCTACACCATATGTCAATCTATCTCCAAGGGTAGTTCTAACATCTACCCAAATACGTCAATTTATCTCCAAGGGTACATCCAAATTGTATCCCTAACTCATGGCAGCAAGGATGAAAGAACGGAAGGAAGAAGATAATATAAAACGAGCTCATTCGACTAGAGGCCAGTGACCTTAACCCCTCCCCAACCCTGGAAACCGTAGTGTCAACATACGACAACCTGAAGAAAAGTAATCTAGGTTAACCCCAAATCCCTACCAAAAATGTCGATCTTTTTTCCATTTATGGTTAAAAATAGCCTAAACTGCACACATAGCTGACCCAAATGTGTATTTTGTTGGGCGTGTACTGGAGAAAGTTTGTTCTTGGAGCCATTAAATGCACCCTACGGTTGATGAAGTGTAGTATGGAGATTCTTAAAGTTTTTTTACGACTGGTTTAATTTTTTTTCTGATTTCCCCTTGAATTTTCCAATTCCAGGATATATTCAAATCTGGGTGAAAGGTGTTTAGAATTCTCTAGAAAAAACAAACTTCAGAAACTCATTAAAACATATACCTAACCGAGTTCTGCACATATAACAACTAAATGGAAGTCAATAAGGTATTAATGACTTTCATCCAATTGTTCAGAAGTCTATTTCGTGCGCTAAATTTCTAAATAAACTTGACAAGTAAAATCTGAAGTGTCAAAATCCGAGAGGGTCTAAATTTGGTCTGCCTAAAATTTAAATATCCAAAATTCTACGGATCTAAGATATGGGCGAGCTAAAATCCTACATGTCTAAGATCTGGGCGAGTTAAAATCCATCGTGTGAAAGATCTGGGCGAGCTAAAATCCTACGTGGCTAAGATCTGGAAGGGCTAAAATCCTGTGATTAAGATCTGGACGAGCTAAAATCATACGTGTCTAAGATCTGGGTGAGCTAAAATCTTACGTAGCTAAGATCTGGGTGAGCTAAAATCATATGTGTCTATGATCTGGGAGAGCTAAAATCATATGTGTCTATGATCTGGGAGAGCTAAAATCTTATGTGCCTAAGATGTGGGCGAGCTAAAAACTAGTGTCCCAAATCTGAGGTGCTTGAAATTCCAAATGTCTATAATTCGAGGTGTCTATTTAGTCTTTTTTATTAGCAACGGCCCCACGTAACGTGTGACTCCAAGCATTCGCTTTGCCTCATCTATTGAGAGGAAAAATCAAATCAGCATCAAGAAGGGGGTTAAGCTCTTGTGGTGGACTGCGTGTAGTAAAGAAAGGGAAGAGGAAGAAAAGAAATGGATAAGCGTGACTTCTTGAAGCTAGTTCTCGCAAATAAGGCTCTTATTAGTGTTGTTTTTTTATTAGTTCTAGTGATCTTAGTACGAATTGGTTTCTGATGGCTTTTAATCCGTTTCATTTTTCTAGTATTTAAGAATTAACTTTTGCTTTAGTTGTCCTTTTATCTGATATCTTACCAGTCCCTACTTTTTTAATTTGTTTGTCTTAGTCTGTTCATTTTCTCCTCATTCTTTCCTTATTCTTTCTTACCCTTCGCTAGATCCGATCAGGGTTGAAGGAGTGTGGTAAACCTTAAAGTATAATTATTTTTTTGTATTTACATAACACCTCACGATTTATGTGGCCCAAACTAGACTAACCAAATTCTTCCAAATGATTGAAAACTTTTCGGAAAAAACAACTCCAATACATACAAAAAGGCGCGAAGAACAATAAGGAATAAATAAGATAACATCAGGGGCGTAAATAATAAATGGAATAGCAATGATGAATAAAGAAGAGAACAATAAAGCCAAACTCTAAACACTGCAAACCGTATTCTTGGAGCGCAAATAGAAACCGGTTTCTCCTAGGTCGTGCAAGAGAAAGCAGCGAGCACTATGTAAAATCAAGAGGACTTGGGTGTGTAGATGAAGTTGAAACTAATAAAAAAAACTATAAGAACTTTGAGAAACTCTAATGAGGCAGTTGATATTTTTAGGCTTAAAAACTTATGGAAAGAGGAAGGGAAATATCGTGTTCGGGTCTCCACCGGATTGGCCACGTTTGTTCCACGAAAGTTCACCGATTCGGTCAATCATAACGGAGTAATTAGCGGAAAAGCAGAGGGAATCTTGAAGACCAAATGCATCTTGAAATTTCCCCGAGAGTGTCTGGCATGAAATTCAAAAACAATGTCTCCGAACCGACCTTTTTAACCGAGACACCTGAATTTGGGTTAGATAGACGCCGACAAGGGTGAGAGATGGTGTTAAACCCTCTAAATAAATTTAATGAATTCTTTCAAGCATTGCAGCCACCAAATTTAGACTTTTAAACCAGACGAAACAAAATGTGTCATTTAAAACTCCGTAATGAGTTTTATCATTATAATATTAAGTTGCGGGAGCAGGGAACGTAATCATTGATCACTCACACATCCGTGGTTTATCGTGATTTTAAGAGGTGTCGGATTGTGTTTGCTCAGGCTGAGTGCGGCGAGATTCGCTTATTAATGTACGGCGACATTGGCTAATTAATTTGCGTCGAGATTCACTTATTAATCTGCGGCGAGACTAGCTTATTAATTTGTATCAAGATTAACTTATTAATCTTATAAGAGATTAGCTTATTCATTTGCGTCGAGATTCACTTATTAATCTACAGCGAGATTGGTTTTATTAATTTGCGTCGAATTCACTTATTAATCTGCGGCGAGATTAGCATATTAATTTGAGTCCAGATTCACTTATTAATCTGAGAAGAGATTAGTTTATTAATTTTTGTCGAGATTCGCTTATTAAAGTGCAGCGAGATTAGCTTATTAATTTGCGAAGAAAGTTTCTTATTAATTTGCGCCTAGTTTTGTTTCATGCAGAAACCAAATATCTAGTTAATGTTCACTTTTAATGGAGAACACGGATGTGAAGAGTGATGGTGAAGAGTGAACTTATACAACTCTTAGTGTAAGTAGTAACTATACTTGAGCTTATACATAAATAATTATTTGCCTCCACACTCTTCGCTTTTATGCAATTTTCTAAGTATATTTTATTATTTAGGTATACTAATGATTATAATATTCGGCGCGATATTTAGGCATATACGAGTAGCTTATTTAGCATTAGCTTTGTAAGTTTGCGGTGTTTTGCCCTGAAGTGTTATTGATATATTTATATTAAATGGAAATAATACATTATTATTATTGCTTTTTCTGAGGCTTTATTTCAATGCTGTCAGAATTATATCACAATTAAGTTTAGTGTAATTATATTTTTTATACGTGAAGGATGTGTTTATGCGTATACACATGTGCGCAGAGCTGTAGTGTTTGAAGTGGAGTACAATTTAAGAAAAGAAACCAAATTATAAAAAGAGGCAATTCCGTACAATGAATTAAGATGTCAGAGACAGGCTAAGAAAGCTCCTTTCAGGCCTTCGTCGAAGATGCGAATAGCCATAATTTAGAATAAAGAAAACAAAGAGAGAAGAGGTGGATTAAGACAAATATGATTGAGTCATTATCCTTTTGCCTGAAGCCAACGCATATACATACTCATAAACATACAAAAAATACGCACACGATACGATTATTCCAAACCTACAATGTCAAGATGTGCATTTTATAATTTTGTTCTTAGGATCGGTATTCATTTTTTCCTGATCAATATAAGAATTTTCATGACCGGGGCGCTTGACAGAGATCTAAAAAGTGCCTGAATAAAATGAAACAAAGTGAAATGCGGTGATCTGCCACAACAAACTAAGGGTGTGCGATTTCAAAACCATCTAACATTTAAAAAACACAGAATAAAACGCCTCTGAGATTTCCAAATTTGAACTAAAAAAAATCTCTTTTAGGAGGCTGAGATTTGCGATGGTAACAAAGGTGCCATTCTGGTTTACATTGAATTATTTTACCTAAATCATGGTAGCAGACAGATATGCGTTGTGGATGTTGTGCCGAGTGAGGGGGGAGACGAATACCGATTATTAAGGATGCTAATGGTACAAAAAAGGGGGAGATTCCAAGGTGTTTTCTTTTTTTACTTAAAGCGAAAAGCAACAAGGGCATCTCCAGCGGAAATATTATAGAGATCGCTAAAGGAAATGGGCAAGATGGAATAAGGGTAGATAAGGGGAAGCTACACAGCCGCAGATCCATCTGCTGGCGTTGGGGGCAGGAGGGCACGGAACCCCTTAGATGTCAGCTGCAGAATAGTTACATATAATACACCTAACACCCCTTGCGGGATAGCAAGGACATTTAGAGCAAGCCCTATTAGAGCCGAGGCAAGGAATATAGGAAGGATAGATGTCACGAAATCCCAAGTCGGACCGTTCAAAAATAACTCCGTCTCTGGGTTCTGAGAGAAGTTGTTCTGTTCGATAATTCCTGGCATCCAAAGGGTATGTGAATGCATTCAATTCCATATCTTCAAGTGCTTGTCCTCTTTGTATGAACTTACACTTCAAACTTTATAATACTCCACCTCGATCCAAGTATTTGAGGTTGACAAAATTTGCTTTCAATCTTTACTAACTTTGATCCCTTTCACAATTATTTGTTTTTCTATCTATTCCTATATCTAACCTCGAATGAAATTACCCTCGTTGGTTACATCATTTCCCTTTTATCAATGAAAGTACATTGATCATTTTAATGTTATCGACAACCCTCTCTGTGTATAGCAGAAGCCTCTATTTAATAGCAGTTATTCGAAGAGACGAAATTCGCTATAGAAAATCCTATTAACCGACCGGGCTGCGTAAGGAACTGTAAATCAGAGAAAAGAAATAAGAAATAATAAAAGGAATAAGAGTAGAGTGTTCGCATATAAAAATATTTAAACATCTAGGTGAAACAGTTACTATACAACAGTAAATTATTTGAAACATTTCGTGTATTGTGGTCCACTTTATAAGCATCGTCAGCTTTTCTCACACTTTCGAAAAGTTAAGCTGATGGGGATCCAGAGAAGATCCAGGAAAGTTAGTGACAGAGAAATAAGTGAGAGAAAAAGAATGAAAGAATATCTTTTAACTCAAAATTCCGTGATTGTGGGCAAGTCAAAACATTTACGCTGAAAATTGCTTTAAGTACAGAATCAGAGTGCAGATTCTTAGTATAGAATCATGAGTACGAGCTTTGAACCTTTGGAAACAAAAAAAAAAAACAGTATCCCTAAATTTTGAAGGAAAAATATGCAAGAATTCAATTTAAAAAATCCTCTCGTTTAAAAATTTGGATTAAAACCCAATGCTACTTAACGGAGCACCCACCTATTAAGGAAGACAAGAAATTTCTAAAGTAGAAAAATTATATAAATAACATATAATCCTTGTCCGACATAACAGGGATGCAAAGACTTCTATAGACAGTTTTTAGAACATATCCATAAACAATCAAATTATTATTATTATTTATTCGCAACGAAATGTCTGCACCTAATATATATATATATATATATATATATATATATATATATATATATATATATATATATATATATATATATATATATATAACTCACAAAGTGGCACGTGAGGAAAGAAATAATATGAAAATTAACCCACAGGAAAATAAAAAGATGAATCCTAGCACTTTCGAACTATATTTGCAAATATAGTTCGAAAGTGCTTGGATTCAGATTTTCATTTTCCTGTGGGTTAATTTTCATATATATATATATATATATATATATATATATATATATATATATATATATATATATATATATATGTGTGTGTGTGTGTGTGTGTGTTTGTTTGTATTTATTGATAATCTGTGTATTTTACGATAGGAAATAACCAAAAAGCAAATATTTGAAGCATTGGAACCTGCTTGCTAATAATAATTCCACAAGTTATAAATTGTCCTTTAAATTTTTTAACCAAGGAAAATGAATCCGATTAAATTCTCTGCGTACCTTACGGATGCTATCTATACAAACGCCTTTAGCTAGAATGAAACGTGGCCGTTGGTCTTATTTAACGTTTTATATTTTCCTCTAAACTCTTGCTGACTGATGTAACCAACATATCTTCGTGAAAGCAAGGTACTTTTCTTTCTTTCGAGCACCTATTAAAGATTTACAAAAGGCGTAAGATATTCTTTTTATCTTGACATTTGTCATGAATCGAAGAGATCCATGAGTAAATTCTTGACTTGGAATCGGGGCAAAAAATGTTGACAATCCTGTTTTTAATCGTAATTTGTCAATAGCTTTCTCATACGTATTGATTATCAATGATTCTTTCAGAGTGTTCTATGATGATACAGTTACGCTTCATTTTCACATTTAATCGAATTCCTCTTTTATACTCAGAACTGTTTATAATTCACACTAATAACAGAGTAGTTGTGCTCGATAAATTACATATTCCTTCTAAAAAAAACTGGAACAAAACCTTTTGGATAGTCTAATTGCACGATGAAGATGCATGAAAATATTTTCAAAATGCATTAATAAAATAATATCCGAGTTATTGACAAATGGATTATTGGCCTCTTTTTAAAAAATTGAGGAATAACGTGATTGGTAAATAAAGGTTACGTTTTAATGACTTTTCTATCTGAGAATTATGACCGAATGAAGAGTCTTTGGAAGTGTCTTAGCACACAACTTCTTATTTCAAGGCTTAGCGTGACTTTGGAGAAGCCAAATATAATTTGTCTTTAAAATAGTGATGGCAGTGTGTGTTTATTTTTAATATACAGTTTGGGTTGGTTTGGAAAAAGCACTGCTGCTAAAGAATCTATGAAGTTTTTAAAGAATCCTATAAATACTTTATGTTTACTGTGATTCGAACATCTTACTTCTCGGGAATTTGGTGCTACAAGTGCCCAAGAAGTTTTAGAGACAGTGTAAGAAAGCCCCCTTGGTGTGTTTTAACCCTCACAGAATAAGCGAAAAATAAAATGCACAAAGAGAAAACTGAAGAGGTGCTCCCCCCCCCCCCATCCTAGGTAAAAGATGGGCTGCAGTTAAAGTCTAAGACCTAAGACCCTATGGCAACCGGGTACGGCAGGGATAAATCTCGAGAAAAATGGTGAATCTTCGAGAAGCCCGTCTAAGAGGCAGAAAGTGTAAACCTTAAGAAAAATGGAAGGTGGAAATTTTTAAGCTCGGGATAAATAAAGATAAAGAAGAGTTGAGGGGGAGAAGGTCAGGAAAATAGATTTTGGGGGGAGGGAACAGATCGTTGGAATTGGGGATTGGGCGGAGGTTTGTGGAAGGCGGGCGAAGGGGGATGAGAGAGGGAAAGAGCGAAAGAGAATCAGAGATGACAGAGAGAAAAAAAGAATTGCAAATAGTTGGAGCAAGCTTAAAAGCTAAGATGAAATGAGAAATTCGCATGGAATGAAATGAAGAATAAATTTTTCATCTCGATAAAACGGCGCGGCGAATAAAAACATAAATTAAGGCCATTGGAATGGGCGGAACGCCGGTGTAGAGCTCCGATTGGAAGCCAGCAGCAGCAAAGTCGAAGAGCCGCCAAACGGAACGCCGCCCTCAGCATCGATTGAGGAACGCTGGAAACCAGCGATGTTATGCCTCTGCGTTGGGTATTGATGATTCTTCAGGGATAAGGCGGAGGGGGGATGCGAAAGGGGGAGGGACCTCGTTTTGTCTTGGGCAAACCTCGTCAGGAGGCCATATGAGAGGCAGCCCTTGTGGAGAGAAGAAGTCTCCTCCGGTTAGGAAGGGGCTCCGGCCCGTTCGGTAGAGGGCTCTTGTGGATCGAGCGCGGAAGTGGGCGCGGAAGTAGTGGGCGTATTTAAATAACGCCTCGAAATACTTAGGAAGGTGAGAACAAAAGCGCGTTCAGGCAAATAACTCAGAGAAAAAAGGGAAACACCAAAAGCGTGACAGACGGAAAACTACTGGATATAGGCTCTTGTGCCAGAGGATTGAAATCCTCTAGTCAGCCTATCGTCAAATTCATCACCACCAACAGTAAGAGCAAAAACATTAACAATAACAAGAGCTCTCAACATATCAAAAAAATCAGTCTAACAAACGAGCGAAAAACACTTCTCTAAAAAAAGACATTCATCTAACATTTCTAGCCAAATTATACGGAAGATGCAAGGTGGTTACGAAGACACAAAGCTCAATGGAGGAGGAACACATCCGTTGCAGGAATGTTTTTAGGATGAGCATTACAGAAATAAGGGAGGATAAACTCGTTCACTTCTGCAGGCACGTGTAAGTCTAATTATTATGGAAGGAGGAGGAAGAGGATGGTTGACGAGTATGGTAGGGACTTATTATCTAACGGTGAGTGACAACACAGAGGACCACCGACGATAAGGGAATGGCACTCACTATCTATTGTAGGGCGAGAAGATTGGAGAAGAGCTAGGCTGAACAAAGTGGTGGTGATGGGCCGGAGACGAGCCGAGATAAGAGGCGCCGTAGCCTTGGGTCTGGGGGTATCCGTGGGTGAGCCCATGAGCCTGCCCACCGTGGGGGTGGGCGTGGGCTTGGTAATGGGGAGGATAGGCGTATGATGGATGGTAGGGATGTCCGGGGTGGCGGTGGGAAGACGGGTTGTGCGAGGACGGGTATGACCGAGAGATCGGGGATAAAGAAGAGGGCGTGAGCAGGGGAGTTCTCCTGCTGGCGTTGGTTGAGGACAGGGAGGATGTTGAAGACGGGGATGAGGATGTTGTAAGGGAAGATGAGGAAGACGGGGAAGAAGAGGACGAGGTGGGCAGAGAGGAGGAGGAGACGCGTTTACCCGGCTCGGCTCGTGCGGTTCGGCTCTGACAGTCTGCAAGGAGAACAAAAGCCAGAGTTTATGGCCGGCCTCGAACGGAGCGAAACTCTTGTTTCCGCTGTTGCTCTTGTTATCTCTGTTATTCGAACACTCTCCCCCCTTCCCCACATGGAGACCGGCACTCTTTTATCGGCGGGGACGTGCGCCCTTGCGCACTGCCCATAGGGTGAGAGGGCCCGTGCGCCGGGCCCCCGACAGGTGCAGATACAGAGCCGAGATATCAAGGCCACGATGACCAAGCGCGCATGAATAAGACAAAGGAACAAGTCGTGCCAAAGGCAGCTTTTCCCGTAACTTGGCAATTGGAAAGAAAATTATAACGTCAGCTCCAATAAAAGATTACCGGGACTCCAAACTGAAACTTTAAAGAGTTACCACTAAAGATGACTTTGATGTAACGCCCCAAAAGACAACCTTGGTTAACATAAACGGTGTCAAAATGATATACATATAATTTGCGTTGATTTTTCTAACGCAAGCTTGGCAACAAGATTTACAAATAATCTATGGACTCGGAGGCCAAGGACAAGCTAAGAGAACCACTCGACAACACTTTTATATTAACCATGGTTATGTAACCGTCACTATTGATAGGGGAGGGAATCTAAATGGTTAAAATAACATTTATTCAATGAAATTACCTAATAATTTCCAATAAGATTCATCTAGGTTTTAATAGTCATAATACCTATGTACATATAAGTATCTATATTTTGGTAATGATGTGATGAATAATACTAAACAAACAAGAAGGGGGTAACTGAATAAATTAAGTATGACAGTTGTGTGGGTCGAGAGAGATAGAGACTAACAGATCATCTAGATAATCTAATCATTATCGAAATCTAAACTGGAGATGAATTTTTTATTTCTCCTCTCTAGCTTATATATCTAGCAATTGTGAAGCAATTACTTGATAGTAAACAACAAAATCATGAGGAAAAGTTAATTGAAGAGATTGCGTACATATTTTTCTCCTGACGACTGTAAACATATAGTAGTTGAACTATGCCAATCAGAGACATATTTGGATTGTCGTTTTGTGGCAATTTTTAATGTCTTTTCAGTACTAATATCAATGGCTCGTGACAATAGGTCTTTGTTTTAATTTATATTAAATTAGTTATCCATCATTAGGTAATTTCATATCCGTACACTGCAGTCAATGTCCTGAATAACTGAGGAAAATCAAGATTTATAGACATATTTTTTAATGATGCTAGGATTTTTATTGGGAATGTAATAAATATTCATTTCAAAAGAAATCTAACTAATTTTCTATATCTTTTGACTTATGTTTTTCAACATATCCCCTAACTTATAATTTTTTTTCTCTGTTTTTCAATATATTTAATCCGCTCTCCGTGTATTTTGGCTAGCTTCCCACTTATATATTCTCTCTTCCATTTTCATTTTTTTCCTTCTCATCTCCGCTTCCTTTCTGCCTCTTGCCTCTTCGGCTTCGGGGCTTGGACTTCGGAGGTAGCCAAGCAGCCAGCCGCTCTGCGAATTCTGTCGATTGCTCGTCGATATGTCGATACTGGAAAGTCTCGCCTGAAAGGGCGAACGCGGAACCTCCTTTGCTTTTCTTGTTTTTGTTGTTAGTTTCCATCACAAAATACCGGCTGAAAAATACTCTAAAAACCAACGAAAAGCTAACCAGTTAAGTGCTTTTGGCGTAAGGCTGGCTGGATGCATGTATAAGTGAGCTGGTCTTGAAAAAGTGACTAAACGAAAAAAGTTAAATAAATATCCTCGTGAAAGTCAATCACTGAATACGAAACTGTCTTTAATGGGAATTTGATTGATGTCTTCAGACTTGCCTTTGCTTCACACAATCTATCGTTCTAGATTAAATTGTTGGCCCACAGCTTCCGATAAAGATGCTTGTTCTTAAATCGAGAAATCTACGTAGATACTTGTTAAAAAGTGGAGCTCAATAGTACATGATTAGCAATCTATCCTTTGAATTTGGGTGTTCTTTGTAAAAAGAAAATATCAATACAAAAAATCTCTTTAGTTACAACTGGATCACAGATATTACAATTAAATCAGACATCTAATGGTCAAGTAATTTTGGGAGCACTTAAATTAAGTTATGAATTCAAATTAATCTTTTAATGAAAACTAAATTTCTTTAGTAATTGTTTGGTGGCGATTACGTTGAAATGTTCTTTAAAGGGTTCTTTGAGGATCTTAACGTTAGTTCGCTTTGCAAGTTGTCATTCAGTTATACATTGTGAACACGGTCATTTTATTGCCCTTTTTATTTTTTTAGGATAATACTCACAAATTTATTCCTATAAAACCTTTTGAGAAATTAGAAATCCGATTTTAAATAGTCGGCGAAAGTGTATTTGTGCCATTTTATTAGTTCCTAAGTCGTTGATGACAGAAAAATATATAAATTTATAGGACTGTAGTAAATAATAAATATTTAAGGCGTGATAAAAGTTTTAAAATATTTTTTTAGTTCTTATTATCGAAGCACTAAGAATTTTTGAAAATATATATAAAATAGAGGCTGCTAAAAAATTGCCTTTTTGGTTTGAGGACATTAATCTGAAACTACGCCTGAATAGACTCAACTAAAGAGGGTGTTTAATCCCCGCCCCTAACCAAACAAATATCCGAAACAAGCTTTTTCGTACAAGAATTCGACCCAATTTATGGTATAATGGGGAGATTCCGAAATCTAGGAATTCCGGTCTTTTGTCGTTGATGGCATTCGACTCATAAGTCGAGGGAGTCTTTTCTATTCTATTTGGTTAGTGTAGGTCTAATTACAAGAAACGCCTCTCGACATTTATCTAACAAACCCCTATTATCTACCTTTAGTTCAAAGAGTTGGTATACCAGATTAGCTGGTACCTTTTACCTCATGTTAATTTCCTTAACTTGAGTAATTTGATAAAAAAATTGTCAATTTGAAAATTTTGAATTCCGAGTAATCAACAATTGATTTTTGCTTCGTGTGTTTCCGTAACATTTTAATAGGCTCATTTAGAGCTGAGGGTTTCTATGGTCACCTCTTTCATGGTAGAGGGTAGATCAAGTAGATTTATCTTCTACACCCTAAGTCTCCTTCTTTAGTCTTTTACTGAACTTATATCTTCCGAGTGGCTACTCTGACGAATCATTCCCATTTGATATTGCCTTTTGATTTCCATTAAGTTAACTAGACTTGAAACCAGTAAAAAGTCCACCATTTCCTACTCGCTTTTCTAAGGGTCCATTGCCCTAAAAGTCAGTTAGAAGGGGGGGGCTGTGGTCGTAGACTTGTAACCAACCCAATTCGGATTTCTCTTGGAGTCACGGGACTTGGGGCAAAAAAACGGGTCACGGATGAAGATAAGTTATGTTAATTTATCTACAGATGTTTCTCGTTGTGCTTTCTTCTTACGCTTCCCATCTTACGGCAAGCGGGAAATGAATGTTCTGCCTGGCGACCAAGAAGGCAGTAGGAGGCTTCCGGAGGTTGTGGCGTTCCAGAGATTTATGTAAACTCTCGGTCCCTAAGCGACCATGTAATCTCTTCAAGCTACTCAGGATATGTTCCTTTATACACATTTTCCATTTTATCTTACTTTGTCACTTTATTCATGCATCTCTTTAAAACTTAGGAAGCGATATTCATGTTGGTTTACGGTTTTCTTTTATTTTGATGAGTAAAATTTTTCCCTTTCAAACGCGACTAGAAAATTGACCATCAGCAAAATGACTGCAATACACCATCCGCATCTTTCGTTTTTCTTTTTTATCGATTGTATCAAATATTATATGTTATATTAAAGCAATTAAGTAAACAAAAAGTAACCTGGCTGTAGTTCATCTTATAATTTAATTTCCTATAGTTTTTGGGGGTTACAGTTTTGAAAAGTTTGCTGCAAGTATCTTCATCATAATAAATGATAATCGAAGAAGTGTTTTTAATTTTCTTACTTTAAAGACTTTCCGAATCTGGAGAGAAACTTTCCATTTTTTTAATGAAAACTTAAGAAGATTTTTTATTAGAAATTAATAATTCAAGCCTGCAGGCATCAGCTTTCATATAACATCCATTTACGGAAATTTATCGATCTAGATTTACCTATGGTAATAATAATGAATAATAATAATAATTGGTTTATTTCCAAGAAAGTTGCAAAAAAATTCTTAAATTTTGTAACATAGTGACTTGGTTAACAAAATTCAACTTATATATTATTAATATTTGTATCTAATTATAATTAATACAAACATTTTGAAAAAGTAAAGTTTATACAGTTATTTACTATAGCATAGTCTCGAGTCATATCGGTCCCTTGTACAATTTTACTAAGTAAGGAATTGTAGAGTTGTGGTATCGTGTGGTTCTGCCCCTAATAGATCTGAGAGTTCTTGAACCCCTCCTGATATTCCGATGGTGTACTTGATGTAGGTATGGTTGTAGCAGGTTCCTATGACATTCAGAATCATATACATGTAACAAGTAAACGCCGATAATTTTATAAAATATTTTCTATAGAGTATTTGGTTATTCGTTAATATTTTTTAAATATCATTTAATATTCTTTAATATATTCTTTAATATTTTTTTATATTCTTTAATATTATTTAATACTCTTTAATATTCCTTAATAGTTTTTAATATTCTTTAATATTCGCTAAATTTGGTTTAGATTTTAACTCCCTCCGTATATGACCAGGAGAGGACCGGGGAGGACTTGACGGGCGAAAATGACCAATAAATCGAAATACCACTCTATTGACTAATGGTTCAATCTAAAGGACCTAATGGAGATAGATTATCTGATACAATCTTCATCGTATTCAAAACATTATGGAAAATATCACTCATTAAATACTAATTTCGTGTTGATGTTCTCTATATTTGTTCCGATAATGTGGAATGATCTGCCCGGTGTAATAGCTCACCCCCTTCCCCTTCAAGACATCTCTTCTCCTTATCTTTTCCTTAATTAATAGACGGGTTTTCCGTGAAAGCCCAGATCCTTGAAGAACGCCATCCAAAATTCTCCTTATTATTATTGTTCTGTATGTAATAGATTAAAACTATGCATTTTGAATAAAAATCAGACTGATTGTTTTAACACTTAATGTTTGCTACGCCATATTAAAAACCTATTTGGAAATGATTCATGTCTCATCCGATGGCACAGCGAATTTAAGTGAAAAAAAAATCCTTCCAAACTAGACGCCAAACGGTAGTGAACCATTGGCTTGGTTGTTAGGAATTTAAATCTATAACCAAATGGAGGGGAAGCACCCCTCTCCCATTTGGTGGAGGTTAAGCTCATCACGTGTGATAAGTGGCTGGAAGGAGCCCTCATTTAGGTTGACTTCACGACGGTTGCTATACGATATAAATACCGTCGGTTCGGATACCACGTTAAATTGTTAGTCTCCACTGACAAATAGAACTCCCCTGAACGAGGGCAGATTGGGGGTATCGAACCTCTGCCAAATTAGTTTTAATTATGAATACCCAAAGAGAAGATTAATAAAAAGCTTCCTTTTGTTGTGGTTGTAAAAGTTACTAGGGTCGGCCGTTGGTAACCATTTTACCTTTCGATGAGTTTTTGAAAGTTTTGAAGGTCCAAAGGTCAGATGATAAATGGTTAAATGATAATACGTTTGTTATTTTTTTTTTAATTATTGAAGTAATTGAGAGCACGCGACTTAGGTCTGTTGAACTGGTTTTGGTCACTACAACAGATTTTGTCTATTTTCTAACGATTCATAACAATTCAAGGCTGACCTTTTAGGGATTAATGACCGAAGTCCGGAATTAAATAAAAAACATTATACAATAAACCTAACTTAAGGTTAAGGTAGCAATGATTCGCCACCTTTACATTATATCTGCCACGACTGGGGGACGCTCTTTGTCCCATCAGACGTGCTTAATGTAGTGTGAAGGTACCTGGTTACTCATTCTATACTAATTTCATACCATTACTGGGTACAGTGGTTTTCCTTACTAAACTTGACTTATTTATTATGTGAGATGATTTAAACAGTGTTTGGATGTTAAGACTTTGTTAAAACTGTTGTTATCATCAATTCAGAAAAAAACAACATATTTTTTTATCCTAGAAACATGTCATGCGGATATATGTGGTTATAAAATTATCAACGTGAGAGACTGGAGATGTAGTTTAACGCGATATTATAATAATAAAACAAAGAAATGGAAGGAACGATATGGTAATGTGTTCCTCCGTTTAGTTCATCCCCTGACAAACAGCCTGTGGAACCTCCGCGACCAATGCTAGATAAGATCTTACGCGAAATGTCCCCGAAACAAGAACTTATCAAACCTATGTTAGGCAAATTAGTGATCGTAAGTGTGCTAAGGGAAAGCCAACTAAATATTAAAGCTGAAAACTAATTGCTTAAAATTTATTGGCATATTAAAATTTATTAAATTGTGACAGGGAAAGTTGTCTGTCTATTTACTGCCTACATGTAATTTATTAAGCAGGAATGTTTAGTGAAATTTCCAGCTATTACACTATTTAATTTATAACTATGACTAAAATGTACTGTATACTATTAGTGACTAATAATTATAATCCTTTTACAACTGGCAGCCAATTTACAGGTGAGTAACTTTATACTAGAGAGGCAGCTTTAGTAACCATGTAATGTTACCAAGACTCGTAGTATATTTCCCTTCCTATTCTGAAAGGTTATATTTTGATCAAAGTAAACAAAAACCTATTGATTACTTTATATTTTCCCTTTTGGAGCTTTCCATTGAGCTTTATAGCCCCTAACATCCTATAATCTTTCCAGAAATTTGATTTAAATACTGGCTGGTAACCTACTAACTACCAATCGTACATAAAGTAGGTTGCAGGCGTTTTTTAGAGCGGCAAAATTGCAAAGAGGGGAGATAGATCTACAATATTATCGTATTTTTTAGCTACATTTACAGATATCCGTACATCTGTGAGGTAAGGAAAATAATGCTTCGGTATCCAACTATGTGCAAACAATATGTGACAAATTCTTTGCTTCTCTCTACGTGTCACTTAAAATGACCAAGTGGTAAAGGAAATTTAACCCATATTTTCTCAGTGAGTATTCGCGCAAAGAGACTCTCATAATCGAGATTCTTTATGAGAGAAAAAAGTAAAGGGCACAATTTCTTATGTATTTATTGAAGAGACAATTCTCGGAAGTATCTAATTTCGTTTGAATGAAAACTGCTTATGAAGCCGCGTCCTTTTGAATCAAAGACAATTTTTATACTAAAAGAAGGATGTAATCGAACCTCTCTTGTATTGTCACTTAATGAGTAGTGAATTCACATAATGAGTGGTTAATTCACTTAATGAGTGGTTAATTCACTTAATGAGTAGTTAATGCGGAGTATAAATTAATTAGAAACGTAAAACCTAGAATCGTGAAGTCTAAGATTCCAAACCTTACCTTCGAAATGTTGTTTCACGCAGGCCTGAATAAATTCAAAAATTAAAAAAAAATAGATGAGTTATTGGTCTAATGCACATGAAGAAGAACTCAAATGCTGTGGCACTGTCACTTACTAGGAAAACCGCCTGAAAACCTTTCGTCTCGTTGAGATTTTAAGAAAATAGACCACTACCTCCAACCGACGGTGGCATGCAGTCTAACCAAAGGTTTGGTATAAATATGAATTTTGTTGAGCCTAAACTTTACTGTTTTAGGTAAGTATGCAATTTACGTTTCTATACTACTCTACAGGACCAGAAAAAGGAAAGGACGTCTACAAATTTTAAGTTTTGTGCACATAAAAAAGAATTTATTTTCAGTCATTATTTACAGTGGGGGCCATACTTCTCCATGACCTACAATTCGCTCTGGCATACATGAATTCAAATAATCAACTTCCGGAGCCAGTCTAGGTGACAATACTCCTACCTATGCCCCCTTATCTCTTGTGTACTCTAACTTGTTACCCCATTTTGCTGCCAAACGTGTGGCTGACCACTAAATTGTTTTCATAGAGGTGTTTATTGGAAAGTTCAAAGATAGCCAAACCTATTGGATGAAAATTAGCCTCATAAGTGATAATCTTAGGAATTTTCTTTGTTTTTGTATTCAAAACTCAGGGTAACGTCATTTTTCGCATCGCCGAATAATGAACCTTCCGCAAGTCCCAGACGGTGAAAGTTTCTTAATTAAATTAAAAAGAAATTGGATCACTGTTGGACCATACAATCCTCCTACTTCAAAAAAACTACCGGTCTCTTCTTAATATTTAGTCTGCAGTAGCTTCTTTGCAGCTCTTCTTGCCATTAAATGGTGGACTACCTAAAGTTTACTGGTCAGTGAGCTCAGATTATCTCACATACGCCTGTTGCTAGACGCTCCTGAGCAGATTATATGTACAGTGTTAAGCAGTCACGATTCTCTATCGAAATCCTTGAACCTCCTGAAACATTCTTCAGCGCACTTGCACCCTACCTTCTTAATGATCAACTGGACGGGTCTTTCAGATATAATATTCGTAGGAGCAATTGTTGTGCACGATATTAGCACTATTGTGGTAAGTAATGATGATTGCATGAGTTTCTTTGATATTGAAGTGAACATGGTGTGACAAGGACAATTTAGTTAATCATGTCCAGAATCAGCGTAAATTTGGGGGATAATTGTAATGTGCATTGTGTTAATTATTCATCCATTGCATTCACTCTTCACCCTAATAAAAATATGATACGCGTAAGCAATTTGTTCCCTCGTAAATTTTATGTGAATGACTAATTAGTCCTTTTGGCCTTGTGTTAAATTTAATATTTATGCCTAATTCATAAAAAAACATTGCTTGGTTTATGCTCTAGTATACGTCTTATGTGTTACGATAAATTAAATACATAAAAAAATATTACCATATAAAATAAGTATGCAATAGCAAAATATTTTGCCGATTATTGTAGGCCATTTATGGTAAAAAGTCAAAGCAACTTCAAAATAACACGGGCAGATATGAACAGAAAACTAAAGAAGATTAATCCTTGGATCAAGGGGTCCATTTATAAGATTTTTTGATACTAAAAGCAGTTAAGTACTAGTTTTAATAGAAGTATTTAGCGCTCATATAACATGGAAAGGACGCAGAGTCCGATAGCACAGTAGAGAAAGAATGCAGCGGGAGAATAAAGGATCTAAACAGGAAATAATATGAACCCGTCGGCTAGAGCGTCTTAAGAAGAGTAATTTTACCAACTAAAGAGGAGTAATTTTACCATCTAACATTAATAAATATGAAATGATAGCCTGGGAGAAGATGTGGGACCATACGAAATAAACATACTCCAGGATTGTTTATGTTTATTTATTTTTTTCCTTTAAAAAGTGTGCACAGTCATGAGGACATGTAGGCCTGGCAATTTTTGAGAGGTTCATAATGAAAGTGGCAAAGTTCGGGTAAGTTAAAAAGTGTAGAAGGTACCTCATTTCAGTAGCTAAAAAATGAGATGATAGAACACAATTTCTGCAAAATTGGTTCCATTCCGAGGAGAAAAATAAGTCACGTTCCAAGGTCATGATTGTGTATTTGGGACAAAATCAGTAAAAGTATCGTCGACCTTTTACTCGCTTTTCGTCGTGCGATGTTATTAAATTGGTTAAAAGAGTGAATTACAATCCTCATTTAATAATCTGAAATAATTTCAGAAAATACACGCTTGGAGGGCTGATGAATAGAGTTCACTATGATGTGGTAGAGCTGATGAATAGAGTATAGTACAGTTCACTATGATATGGTAGCA
Organism: Ceratothoa steindachneri; assembly: GCA_963969495.1. Lineage (NCBI taxonomy): Eukaryota > Metazoa > Arthropoda > Malacostraca > Isopoda > Cymothoidae > Ceratothoa > Ceratothoa steindachneri. The sequence continues at coordinate 181,789,560 of OZ018319.1, forward strand.
ATGATGAATAGAAAATACTACAGTTCACTATGATATGGTATCAGTGATGAATAGAGAATAGTACAGTTCGCTATGACCTGGGAGAAATGATGAATCGCCATGAGTACACTAGGCATGAACTCACCTTTTGATGCAGCACAACAAAGGATTCAATCCTCACTTTTCGATGGCACAAAATGAGGGTTTAATATTATTTTAGGATTTACGTATTTTCCTCTATTTATCAGATAATCCAGAGAATTTTGAGCGTTTCTGAAGGATGCAAATGAGAAAAAAATCGTATTGCAAAAATTTTTATTCATCAAAGTAAACTCCATTTTCGTTAATGACTTTAGTCCATCTATTAGATAGCTTCATCATACCATTGGCTTAGAACTGGACTGTATTGGCGGAAAAGAAGTTACCCAGGTGGTTTTTGACAGCAGCTAAATCAATAGACGATTTTCCGATTAAGGAATTTTGCAGGGACCTAAACAAATGAGAGTCCGATTTTGCAATGCTGGGAGAGTACAGTGGGTGCGGTAAGAGAGCCACCCAAGCTTATACAATTTTGTGCGGGTAGCTAAAGATAATGAAGCCGGCGTTGTCATGTTGGAACATAACCGCGTTCCTGTTAGCTAGTTCTGGCCTCATCTGGTGATTTTTTTATATTCAATTTCTCCAGCTCCCGCCAGTAGATATCAGAATTGGTGATCTGGTTGTATAAGGGGGATGGAGGGGGCAGCTCATAAATAATGCCTTTGAAATTCCCAACCTTTTTTTTGCAGGAATATTTCCCTTCGATGGCTGTTTTGGTCAATTTTCACGCAAACTTCAAGATCGTTTCTGCACTGTTATCGTAGACAATCCATTTTTCATCTCGTCACCAATCGCTTCAAAAAAGGTTCAATTTCATTGCGTTTTAAGGTCATGTCGCATATGGAATATCGGTCTATGCAGTTTTTGTGCCAAAGGTTGTTAGGGACCAATACATTACGTTTCACTAATTGTTCATGAATACTAGTATTTTTTGTAACTTCCAAAATCTCCGCAAGCACGCTAGTTGGGATTTTGGGGTTGGTTTCAATGTTTACCTTCAAAAGATGGTCGTCCAAATCTGCAGATCTTCCAGAGTCACTTGCATATTCTAGGCTGAAATCTCTGCGTTTAAATTTTTCAAACCATCCTCGAACCATTGATTTCCCCTACAGCACCTTTACCATAAACATTAAAAATGGCTTTGCACGTTTCTGCAGCATTTTCACCCCTTTTTTTTAAAAAAAAGCATTACGTGGTGAAAATGCAACTCTTGGTTATCCATTGCTACTGGTTACGTACCAGTATTACAGCTGTAATATGAAGAGTTTAAAGACACCTGTCGAAGTCGTTCATAACTTTACGGACGACCTGATACAAGTGCAAATTTTTGACGGATTTTGTTTATATGGATTTATGGATTTCAATATTTTTATTTAAGAAAGGTAGCTGGTACAGCAAACGAGAGAATTTTCCCTAAGATAATAAAAATTAGGTAAGTAGAGAATAGAACATGAATATGGAAGATCTCGTCAACCTTAAATATTGTGTTCAAGAAGTCGGATTATAGAACTCCAGGGACAAGATCATATAAAGGGTAGAAACACTCAAAAATATGACCATGAAGTCCCTTATTGGGTGTTGTGATTGGGATCGCAAACGAAGTTAATGTGTAAGAGAATATGATAGGATATGTAGAAATAATGGTGTAATAAGAGGATGAGTAATGTTAATGATAAGGATAAAGGGAGGGAGTGATTATAAAATATGATTTGAATGAGGGTGATGGCGATTTGTACCAGGTTGCCTGGCAAACGTTTTCATTTTGCTTTGTTTTATTTATAGTCACATTTTGTTTTATTTGTGTTTTTTTCCTCTTAATTTTGTTTTTAGATTTGCTTTAAATATAATAATTTTTTGTTTTTAGTTTATCATTCGAGCCTTTGTTCATTGATTTATGCTCATACGAAATTTGCATTTTCCTTTTTTGTTCTTGTTTTACTTATTATTTGTATGCACTCTCGTGCTTTTGAGTTTTCTTTTCTTATTTATTTTTTTAACTTTTTTTCTATTTCCATAATTTTAGCTTTACAGTGGTTCTATTTCATCTGAAATCTTTTTCCTGTTGTTTTTTTAATTTTTGCTTGAAATTAATTGTTCTATTTTCTCTTTCTGTTACTTTGATTTTGTTTAGAACTTCGTGAATAAATTGGTTAATTGCCTTTAACTTTGCTCTTCTGTGGGGATCACGGGCTGGGGTTCTTTCTCTTCCGGTTTTCCTATTTATAAAGCGTGTCGCTTGGTTTTGGACCCTTTGCATTTGAAGCATCTTTGTCTTGGGTAGGGTACGAGTGGGAATAATTGGGTAGGTCGAGATTGGGCGAACGAAGGCGAGGTAGCGCATTCTTTTGTTCCTCTCTCAGAGGTTTCTAAACCTTTCCAGGAAGAGAGGGCATTCTTTGCTTGAACAACTTCATTTGGCGTTAGCACTTAACGTATTTATATTTTTATTTTACTCATTAAACAGCCATTGTTTGTAGGATACCTTTTCTCTCGCCCTGGATTTCGGGAACGACTGTCCTAAAAGTGGTTTGAACCAACTTTTTAGGCTCATAATTTTAGGTCGTTTTCGGGTCTTATCTTGATTAAACAAAGGAAGCTACCAAATGATGTTTAGATACGAGTTTGAATTCCTAGGGTTGAGTTCGTAAAGAAGGAAGCTACCAAATGATGTCTAGATACGAGTTCAAATTCCTAGAGTTGAGTTCGTAAAGAAGGAAGCTACCAAATGATGTCTAGATACGAGTTCAAATTCCTAGGGTTGAGTTCGTAAAGAAGGAAGCTACCAAATGATGTCTAGATACGAGTTCAAATTTCTAGAGTTGAGTTCGTAAAGAAGGAAGCTACCAAATGATGTCTAGATACGAGTTCAAATTTCTAGAGTTGAGTTCGTAAAGAAGGAAGCTACCGAATGATGTCTAGATACGAGTTCAAATTCCTAGAGTTGAGTTCGTAAAGAAGGAAGCTACTAAATGATGTCTAGATACGAGTTCGAATTCTTAGAGTTGAGTTCGTATGATTTTTGAGTAACCTTTTTTCTGGGGTTACATTCTAGGGGGTTCTATGAACATTCTGTTACTGGTGTCGAGTTCTTATGTCCTTTGAACACACTTGTTCCTGTAGCCAAGTTATTTTTTTCTTCAAATAAAGTTGTTAGTGAGTTCGATTCATTGTGTTAGATAATAAAATCTGTTCTTGTTTCTAGGATTGAATCCTTGTGTTTTTCGAACAAACTTTTTTCCTGGGATCAGGTTCTCTTGGTTCTTTAAACAAACTTGTTCCTGGAGATGCGTTATTACAGTGTTCTTTGTATTCATTGAGTTATTTTATTCTTAAAGTTAACTTGTTCCTGTGATCGATAATTTTGTCCTTCAAACAAACTTGCTTTGGGGGTTAATTCTTTGTGTTCTCTAATTAAATATGTTCCTGTGATCTAGTTCTTGTGCCCTTCGAACAGACTTTTCTTAGCTTCGAATTGTTTGTTCTTAAAATAAAATTGTTCCTTTAGTTAAGTTTTGGGGATTTCAAACAAACTTGTTGCTAAGGTTGAGTTCTTGTTTTATGAGAATCTTTCCTGGTGTCGATTTATTGTGTTCTCTAATCAAGTTTGTTCCTGGGTTAGAGTTTTTGGGTTCTTCGAACAAACATGTTCCTGGGGTCGAGTTATTTTGTTCTTAAACTAACTTGTCCCTTCAATTGATTCTTTGTGTTTTTCTAAAAAAAATATTCCTAGAGTTGAGTTCTTATGCTCCCTGGATAATTTGTTCCTGGGAGAATTCAAATCCACCCTCCCAGCACCAGGATTTGGGCTTGATGATCGATGGATGGTGTTCCTCTCTTTGCTATGCGAGGCTAGACCCAACTATGGGTGAAAGAGCTCATTAAGCCCCATAATAACAAATACATGGTCTACTTATTTCCACATGATCAACGATATGTGCCATCATTCCAAGAGGAGAGCAGGTAGAAAAGAGTTGCGTACCCCCCAGGTCCTATTCACTTCTTTAGGTTTTACACATAAATATGTAAATATTATAAACCCGTATTTAAATCTGTGTAAAATGAGATTATGAACTAATCCCTATTTCATTTGTTTCCTGTCCACACGAAATAAATCGTCTTAACCTATTAATCTAATGCAAACAGGAGAAAAGGCTATTAAAATAAGATATATTAAAAATAAAGGTAAGTTCATTAAATATATAAAAAAAATAGCAAAAACTACTGAAACGATACCTGGAAGCAAATTTCAATTTTACTATGAGCTTAAAATAGGGTTACCCAACCTTCAGCCTTTGTGGGGGAACTGGAAGCGACTCTCCTCTGAAGGGTTGATTATATAAGTTTTTATTAAATTTTGTATGATTGAGTCGTTTGAGTCATTTCTCGTGCGTATTCGTTATCCACGCATCGTATAATTAATTGGACATTATAATGCTTTGCGAGTATGAGAATAATGTTTACAGTAATCATTATAAAATGCGGCCCACCTTTCAATTTCGCTTTTCAAATTGGTCCTTTCATACTAAAAGGTTGAGAACCCTCTGGTTGATATAGAAAGTAACATATTTCGATATTTGAAGATTTTGATTATAATATCGATGATTTACTCCTATTGAACCGCTATCTACAATCTTTTGAAACAGGATTAATGATACATAAATACAACAATGTAATAAGAATAATATTTATATATTGAAATGAAATATCTATCATCAAGCACTTTTTTTTATTTTGTCTCAGGTAGCGTCGTCCAATATAAATATATATATATATATATATATATATATATATATATATATATATATATATATATATATATATATATATATATATATATTCTTTAAAAAAATCTTATTTTATTTTCACGAGGACTTTTTAATATTAATATTCGGACCATCAGCAAACGCGGCAGAACCCCACATAATCTATTGCCCTCTTCGTCTAAAAAATAAAAGCGTCACGGGTTCGGGGGAACTCAGGGAAGGGGCAGAGAGTAGGGCAAAAGGAGTGGAGGGGAGCATAAGTGAAGAGCGAAATCTTCCTGTGGAACAGAAATAAATGAATGTTTGAGCCAGCTTCTGCTCATCGGGACCTTCCGAAACCCACTCGATCACTGGTCATTTTCTCCGTTGTCTTTTGGGGGGTGATCCCCCCGAGGAAGGATTACCTGCCATGTCTCCCCCTTACCTCCGATTCATCCCTGGCGAGATAACCCCCCTCCTCCCCAAAAAATGATCAAGGGCCGCCATTCTCGAGGCCAAGGGGGCTTTCCAATCAGGTAAAAGAGTGTGAATCCGGAGAAGGAAAATGAGTGTTTAGCTTTGCTCCAAAAACGATGCTCCTTCCTGGTTAGTATCGCATAGTGTTAAGAAGAAGAGAGAGACGAAATTTAAGGATAAAATTTTAGCAAATAAAGTCAAAATTATTTAATTGGGTGATAAAATCAAGGAAAATTAGATTTTATTAATAATGATTAAATAGCATTAAATTCGAGTCCTTAGGTATGATAAGATAGTTTCATGGGTACAGCTATTAAATAGAGCAGGGAATAGCAAATTGACAAAGAGCAGTTTACAAGAAATGACGCTTGAAAATGGAGCACTAACATGGCATAAGGAAGGTTGTTTTTTTACGCCAACGCAACTCTTCCATTGGCATTTACGACTCTGGTATCTGGAGGAGGCGAGATGTTACCTACCCCCGTTGCTCAGGGGAAAATAACCAGGGGGAAGGTACGAAGGGTTAAGTTCTAAAAGCGAACTTCATATTGGTTTTCTCCAATGTTTAAATGGGGGTAGAAGGGATCTGGGGGAGGATTTCTTATAAGGAGGCTTTTTGTATAGGGGGGGAGGGCAGTTGGTCGGCTGATTGAAGAAATTTTTGCAAATGGACTCCAAGACCTAAAGCGGACGTATGACAAATTGGGGCTCTTACAAACTGGTCTTTCAATGGTCTTGAAAATCAGGTCCGACTGTGTTCGGATTTGGGAATAAGGGGGACCCTAATGGGCTGTTCCGGACGGCGTTTCATCACTTCGGCATCTGTGTATGGCAGACACAACTAGGCATAACGTAAACAACGAAATAAGATGCCTTTACTCACAACTCGGGTTTATATATATATATATATATATATATATATATATATATATATATATATATATATATATATATATATATATATATATATATATATATATATATATATATATATATATATATATATATATATATATATATATATATATATACCAACATTGTCAATTTTGTGAAGTTTAGCAATAATTTAGGTGAAATTCTTATATTAAACACAAAATAAAACCATTCAATTCTAGAAATAAAATCTAAGTATAGCAAAAATCCAGGTTTGAGTTGATTTTCCTAACAAAGCACAATCCTCTATCACACTTTTAATGCAATCATACATATAAAAATGAAGTGATTTCACAACTCATATTTGCAATTTTGGTAAAAAGTATGATTTTTTTCCTTACGCAAAATTTTCGGGGGCGGAGCGTACTTTTTTAAATTTAAAAGTACGGTCAACGTTAAGACATTTTAAGATAGAAAACCGAAAAATGTAGATAACAAAAAACGTAACTCAGGTAAACATTAGAGAGCTTCCAGTGTCTCTTCCACTTCACTCATAGGGCGTAGGTTCATCATAAGGGAAAAAAACGATATGTAGAAAGAAAAATAAGATACAATTGGAAAAAATGAGTAACGGAGAAAGAAAGGACGAATAAAGGACTTTGATGCAATCATACATATAAAAGTGAAGTGATTGTACTTTGGTTCACCATCCCTGGAAGTAGAGAGGAGGAGAAAAAGAATAGTACAACCATTGGGCTTCAGTTTGGAAATCTTTTGGGTTGGATGGGGGTGGTGGGGAGTGCCAAGATGCGGCAAGGGCAACCTTCTCTTGAGTTACGAGTGTCGAAAATTTCCCCGTAATATTTCTCGATGCAAATTGACTGTCTCGGCGATATATAAATCACGCGACCCGATCCTCCTTTATTTCTCTCATAGACCAGCCACAGCCCTACTTAACCCCTCCTTTTTACTCCCAGCTTCCATCTACCCCAATGGCATTCAGCCCTTAACCGAATGCTCCCGTACACACTCGCACAGGCGGGAAGAGTGACGAATTCTCAGTCGATAATTTTCCCTTTCCATAAAAGAAGAAAGTGTATTTCCATACGAGCTTAAAACAATATTTACATATCAATCGATCAAAATAAGGGAGTTTAGGAGTAGAGAGGGACTTTCTACGAGCCAAGGCCGTCAATTTGACCAGTCTCCAAGACTGCGGAGAATAAGGGTCGCTATTCTCACCATTCACATTCCTCTCTATCCATCTCCTCTGGGACATTCCTGAAACTATCACCTTACAATGGCGTTCTTGGGACGTTTATTTGAATCTGTCTTTTGGAACGTCTTTGGTTTATGTGCTTTAAAAATATTAGCTTCCATCCTGTCAGTATTTAAGATTGAAGAAGCTCGAAATTACGCCCCTCAGTTTACACTGATCGTGAAGTTTCCTCAGTCCTTGCAGTGAATATTTAAGGTTTTCATGAAGAAGAAACAAGTGCAGAAGCGTTTGTGTGTGTTGTAATCAATACCCGAGGGGGATCATTCAAACGGGTTTTTTATCTTTTGTTGATTTTAAATAATTTTTCATTTAATGGGGAGAAGATGGAAACTGAAAAGTGGATTCCTTGGAATTTCCCCGTCTCTTCTCTTTCCATGGAAACCAGCGCGGAGGAGATTTTACAGCTTATCCGTTGTCCGAAATCATCTTTTTGAGACTTTGTTCAATGGAACTCTTCTGTGTAACAGCAGGCATTTTATTCGTAGAATTTACATTGTCTCGATGTGTGGTACTTATTTCTAGGGTAAATCGTGTAAATTTAACGCAACGATGAAGAGGAGCAAGATTTTCACTGAATGCAGCTGACAAAAAAACATGATCGATTGCCTGAATCCGCATTTAATCCGCATCTGAATTATGCGAAGCGAAGTTTAAAAGATAAAAAATAAAATAAAAGTAAAGTGGCTCCCAAAAGACGCCAATTTTTCGCGGGGTGCTTTGGACTCTCAGGGCAATTGAACCCCAAGAGGAGCGAGGGTAAATTGACCCTTGGGGGCGTATTCAGGCTCAGTAACATTATCATAGAAATGAGGGTGGATCCAAAACTAATGGCTTTCATAAAATGCAGCTGCGGTGGCCCTCCTACTTGAAAAAGACCACCAGTCGCCGCGCCTGATCCACGGTCTGTTAGTTTATGAAAGCCTGTCGCGCGCCACTTCGGAAACGTGACGTCATATTCCAGATATGCATGCGCGCCTTTTTGTTTGCATCGAATTTCGCGCTCTTTATTAAGATTCCAAGGAAGGAGCTAAAACGCAAGGTGGATGCCTAATTCTGGATTTGTTTTGACTGGAATTACTCCTTTTCACTCAACCGTAATATTTGAGTTTAAGAAGTGCCTAAAGAAAGCGAAAACTAATTTGCCTTCGAACATTTTCTAAGAAAGGGAATAACTTACATACTTGAAGAGAAGAAAATTGATAGAAAAATATTATAATGTAGAGAATTCAAGTTTTCCATGATGGGGATCATAACGATAAAATATAATGAAATATAATACAACCCAACTCACATTGAAACAAAAAACAACTGGTTCATTTATCGTTATTTCTGGAGGGTAGGAACAAATTGTACTGAGTTTCCTATTAATGATGTGTTTTCAAATGCGATTGTAATTTTCAGCTTTTTATTTTCCAAATACTATGAGTTCGCATTCTTAAGCTATTATATTTTGTTTAATTGTCCCTGGACTTAAGAGATATTCTTGTCTATAGGGCCCTGGTATTGTCTGATTAGTTTATATCTCCAAAATGGAATCAAAGTTTCCTGTTCTAAATTGTGAATGCAAACAATTAGCAGAAAATTAATTAACCTTAGAAAATGTCCATCGATTGCCGTAATCTGCAATGTTTGTATTCAATATTGACAAAGACCCGTGGAAGCTTGGACGATTTCATCCAGTCCGTAGCGATACTAAGCGGCAAATTTGATTCCTCTTTCCGGCGATGGTCCACACAGAAATCAGTCTTGGAAATATCCACAAAGCAAACAAGACGTCAGAGGAGCGCCCGAGAGAATAAGATGCGAGATAGTCCCCTGCACTATGTGTGTTTTGGAAATGAACTAAGTACACAGAACTGTCTTATGGCGATCGGAGCGAAGCAACTCATAAATTGACTCACAGCAGACCATTTCGACCTTATGACTTGACCAGTCGAAGAGTGAATTTCCTTTGCTCGGGTTATTTGCAGAACACCTTGGGCACGAGATGAGGCTGTGTGTGTCCAGTGAATATAATCTAGTTTAGGAAGACGCCGATTGTGGTTCCTGTTTGGCCGAAAATTAGCAATGGACGGTTGCCAAAAGAAAAGTGCCGGGAGAAATGAAAAGTAGGGGCTGGTTAGTGGCAGTCGCCGCATTGGTTTGATAGGTTTTGTCAGAGTACGTTCAAGACAATTTTTGAGAAGTGTTTTCAGATATGTCCAAACGGAGAGGGAAGCTGGGAGCGATTTGAATGGAGTTATTAATTACTAAAAATGTTTAAGATCAGTCAAAAATAGAAAGAACCTTAGGGAAAAAATTTTCATCAAGGCCCGTTCAATTGAAGTTTGAGTTTTTGTCAAAAAAACGCGCAGGGGGCCCTTCCTTTCCAAATTGAAAAACATGGGTAGATTCAGAAGAGTCGTACGTGCTTCTACCTTCTAGCGGCTTAGTAGTCTCCTATTTTGGCCACTTGCCTTATATAACTTCTAAACATGTTTATTCGCCTATAACTTGCCCATTTTCTTTAGGAACCCATTTGTCTACATCTCTGCGGATGTTGCCGTAAGCATTTTTCTCCTTAGAATTAATAACCAAACAATATAGAGATGTGAGCATCCACTTTAGGTCACAGACAGCTTGCAATCATCTGTCACATGCACTTATCATGGGTATGATTGCACTAATAGACCAAAACTATTCAACTCATGAATAAGTTAGTGAAAACTTCACTGAGCTATGGGAAAAAAGACCCTGAATAAAAAAAAGAGAGACAATATCGATAAGACTGATTCCCAGAATTGGTGAAATTAAACCTGGTCGTGTTAAGACGTTATAGCCTCATGACTTCTAAATCGCAGCTTTCAAGAACGTACGAATCATAAAATAACAGACTCCAGATTACTTTTATAAGTTATAAAAGATGACAAGCATACGAAGCCATCATTGGCAAGAAGTCTTGCGTCTTGGGATATAAATTTACAGATTTTTTCAGACAACGTTCAATGGATCTCTGTTCTTCTCCGATAAAATTAGACCGAATTGGCGATTTTCAAGCCCAAGAATTCAACTCCGTTTGAGGGCGTTTGAGGCTACCTTGAAATCAAGCATATTTTGGCAGCACCGTGAAATGTAATAATTTGGGGGGGGAGGGGGTGAAAAGATTTTATCACAGACTTGACGTAGATGTGGGCGACCATAAGTAGTAGTTGTGGGGCATATTTATAGTAAACAGTTATTGAGTTCCCGATCAACTGGTGTGGACGGAATTTTCTGTATTATAATACAGTTTTCACCCTGACGGGCGGTGGAGGCAGCTTCAAACATACCCTCCCGGTTTCAACAACCAGGGATAATGAAGTTATTGTACGTCTTTTCTTACCTCAGTTTTTATAATACTATATTTTTATAGTCTTCATTTTTTATATGCGTCTTCCCAAATTCTCCTACCTGCATAGACCTGACTACGGGTGAAAGAGGGCGTTAAACCACTTTAAAAAATCCTGGGTTGGGTCCAAGTTCGGATCCAAGCTGAGCCCCTACATCACACTATCTAAAATATATTTCCGAAGTCTGTTTATATATATATATATATATATATATATATATATATATATATATATCGAAGGCCACCAAAGGTCACCATTGGGGGTAACTTGACCCGGGGAGTAATATAGGCTACTCAGATTTGGCAAAAGTGGCGCAACCTGGTTGTTAGTTTAGGTTAGGTTAAGTTAGCTTAGCTTAGATTCAAATTTTCACCCTTTCAAGGTTTTTTTGACAAGTAATCGCGGCTATGAGTTGCAATTAAAACATCAACATTGCCCGTGCAAAACTAAGGTTTGCCAAACCAATTATGCGACTGCAGATGTTTAAAAACGCGATAATACCTATTATCAGCATGCTTGAGACTCGAATAATTTAGAAATTTAGTTAAAACTAGCACCGATCTGCTTGAGGCGAGCTTTAAAGTCTATGGCTGCCACTCGCATACAGACGTGTGCCTGCCCTCCCACCAGCTTGCTCGCCCTGCCGCCCTCCTCTAATGTGAAAATCGTTATATGTTAGTCTTTCATGATACACTACTCCATGTACCAAATTTTAATTGCGTAATTTAACCTCAAGCAAAAATTTAATTTGTTCAAGATAGTTTTTTTATGCCCAGACAACGCCGGGTATCTTTGCTAGTATATATATATATATATATATATATATATATATATATATATATATATACAATCATTAATACTCTCGATCTCATCTATCTATATCATTCGGAACCTAATAGCACGCCTGAAAGTTGCAGCGCTCTTAAGATATATCTAAGAGTGCGTTACGAAGACCGTGGTACCCCGAAACGGCGCCCTGTGTCAAATTTCGCAAGAACCGAGGAGCTTTGGGTCATTTGAAAGGAATCGGGGCACTTTTTGATTATGAGCATACGATGCAACAATTCTGGCCTCCTAATCCAATGAAAAAGACCGGAATTCATTCATCTCCATGATGGAGAAGAGCGGGATTAATTCTTCTTAATGATGAAGAGGTCGGAATTATTTTTTTATTCATTATGAAGAGGAACATAATTAATTCTTCTTTATGATGAAGATGAGTGGAATTAATTATTCTTTATAATGAAGATGGGCTGAATTAATTATTTTTTACTATGAAGAGGAGCGGACTTAATTTTTCTTTATAATGAAGATGAGTGGAATTAATTATTCTTTATGATAAAGATGAGCGGAATTAATTCTTCTTTATGATGAAGTGGAGTGAGATTAATTCTTGATGATGATGAACGCAATAAATTCTTCCTGGTGAAAAGGACAGGCTTAAACCTTCATGTTGAAGAAGGGAAATTATATTATTTTCTTGATGAGGAGTGAGATTAATTCCTCTTTACGATAAAGAAGTGTGCAATTAATTCTTTATCCTGAGGAAAAAAAGAGCGTTATTAATTATTTTTCGTGAATAAGAGGAGGTGGATTAGCCATTCTTCATTATGAAGGGGAATGGGATTTATTCTTCTTCCTGACAATGCCAGACCACACGAGGGAAGAGGGACCGAGGAAATGATAATTGACCTCAGTTTGAAATTTCGTCCTCATCCTTCATACCCTCGATTTATCTGATTACCACCAATTTTAATCATTGCAACATCATCTCACTGTAATGAAGCAGTTAAGCATTGTCAATAATGGTGATTACTTTGTTAAGCAACGTTCATATTCAATCCATTTAATAATGTTTTCTTTTCCTTTTTAGAAAAAAAAAACGACAGTAGTTTCGTATTAGAAATGGCGCCAAGAACTGATATGCTCCATCCTTGTGACGACCCATGGCCCTTTATGGGCCTTGGGCCCATAAAGGTGAGAGGCGCTAATTCCTGAGATGGCTGGGTAATTACTGAAAGTTTGGTAATCCCGTTTGGCCTAAGATGTCCGATACCGGAATTTGTATAGGTTAAACCAGTGGTTATCAACCGGGATGCCGCGAGAGCCAACTAAGGGTACCGCGGGAGCGACTAAGAAATCATTTTTAAAATCCCTATATTGCCCCCCTCCCCCCCCAAAAAAAATGTTTTTCAAACATTTGAAAGTATTTTAAAACCAGCTTCTCTGCATTTTGCAATATAAAAACAACGAAAAGTGAAAGATTGGGGACTGGGAATGAAGAAATGAGAGTTCCCTTGTCAACTCTACGTCCCAATATTAAAGAATTATGTGATACTCATCCCGCTCATATTTCACATTAAAATTTTGAAGGTAAGATTTATTTGTTTTCTATTCTTTATGTCTTATTTCGATTAAATTAGGTTAAATGTCAATTGAAGTGCTTTCCACGTAATTAAGTATTTATACCTAAATTATCTTATATTCGGCTGCCGCAGCTGCTTCTAAATAGCAATTAGGGTACCACACCATAAAAGAAGGTTGAAAACCACTGGGTTAAGGCATTCGATTCTCTCTCAAGGGGGTCATGTAGTTGCCCCGTTTGGCAGTACCTTCAGTGACTTTCCCACGGGGTAAGGAGGATGGGGGGATGGATAAATAATTGATCTGGGGGATCAGCACTAGTGCACGGGATGATCGAATCTGTTGCTATCCTTGTCCTGAAAAGTCGGGGGGGGGGGATAGTTAGAATATCATTCATTAATTAACTGCCAAACCTGCCGTCTAAAACTTGTATAAGGAAAGATCTGTAAAGATGTATAGTATAGTGTGATAAAGCCCGGGTGGTTTGAAACTATCAGGGCCAATGGGGACGTAGGAGGGCCACAGGGTGTAGTAATCATTGTATTAATACTTCATCAGTTAATTCGCGCGAACGCAAAAATCGCCATTTTGGTTGATACGAAAATTACAGGTAATCGACAGAAACTCTCAACTGTTACGTGCTCACAGGTCACCAAAATTCTCCTGAAACGCCCCCCGCCCCTAAAAAAATGTCGCGAAATCGTCCTGAAAATATATTATCACGGCATGTTTTTAGCTATTATCACGCTGATATAGACGGATAGACAGGTGAGGAGATAGATAATAAAAAAAATGGATCCTACGAAGCAGAAATGGACAGCAAGCGTAAAACTTTGATGATGTGTGAATGATTTAGTGTTGCATTTCATTGAGTTGCGTGCAAACTCCTTTTTTTGTGTGTGGGGCTGTGGGGTGATAATGGTAGAGCTGAGGAGAAGAGGGGTTGTGGAGTTGTGTCGAGAATTCATCTAATTTTGTTGGTTATTTATGCATAAACTCGCATGATAAAAACACTATAAGCCACATCTTCACGCTAGATGTGAAGACCCCCCCTCCCCCCGCGCAACCTCGGGGAAAAAACACGAACAAATCTATCGGAAAAGGAGGCGGGTGCGTCGTCGTTTGTGACTATATTTCGTGTTCATTTTTCGTATTTCCGTTCCATATCTAAACAAAAATACAACCATAAAAAAAATCATCAGAAATCGACGCATATCGATCATGTGCGGTAATTAAGAATTATTGAAATCCGAAACTCCTCACTATAAACAAAAGAACGAAGCGAAATCATTAAGAGAAATAACTTCCGTTGCCATAATTCTTGGCCATTGCTCACGCGAGGCTATAGCCACCTTCGTTCCCAAATCATCTTTTTATCGGATTGCATAAAACATCTCGTTTTAATCCAAATCCTTATCATTCTATAAATTCAAGCCGTAAAACAGAAAATTTTTATTCATATTTTCGTCTCAAATTTTGCTCGGGTTTGCTTTTTTAGAAATAATTAATCGATATTTGTCTACTTATCCCCCCTTTTAATGCCATAAAAAAAAAGCTTTCTAGTATCAAGAAGATTTGAGGCGCCATGATGGATTCATAGCCTCAAAGCGGTCTCGCGCCCGGGCCTACCAAGAATAAGAACAAGATTGTCTTGAAGAAAAATGAGGCTGTCATCAGTTAGTGATTACTAGGATTATTCATTTGCTTCGTTTTTGAAAAATACTCTTGGAGGTTTTCAGGTAGGCTTTTCGTAGGCTCGCATAAGTTTACGCTAAGCCCCATCTTCAATTTTTCTTCCACTTTGGTGTTTTCTACTACCAACAAGGGCATCCCCGCAAAAGGTTGTAAGGAGAGATCCGTAAAGAAACTTGTGAAGTTAGGAGAAGTGAAAATGTGTGGAAGACAGACACAGATCCTCCTGCAGTTATCAAGGCTGGGAGATCAAACTGCAGGCGTTGGATAAGAGACAGTACGCAATTCTTCAGATGTCAGCCGCAGCAAGGTTGCTACACCTAACATCTCGGGTGCGTAAAATGATAGATCAGGAAAAGGGAATAGTGTGGAGAGGGGGAGGACATTAGAAGGAGAAAAGAATGGGCAGAGTGAGTGTGTTAAAAACCATCACCCCAACCGGAAACCAAGAGGGAGGAGTGAGCCACCTCGACCCCGACCAGGGATGAATCGACGAAAGCTGGTCGACGACTAGCCTGCACAATTATCTGTCAGCCATGAAAATAGGGGAGAAAAGTCTGGTAAAAAAAAGGAGTCGAACAGGGGGAAAATCAAAATATCTAGAAGGAATAAAGTCCAGGTAGACTCAAAATCGTTTGAGACTGCTGCAGGTACTGGGGCCTGTAGGGTGTGAGGCTGATTCAAGTACCGGGTGTAACCGTATACAAGGGGGTCTTTCCTTATGGGTGCTGGTGTGGAAACCAATAAAGTTTTTGAGAGTGCGACAAGAGGTATAAAAACGTTTCTTCGCAAAGTGTAGAAACGCCAGACGCCACCGTGGGTGTCGGAGGTTTTGAGGCGGGAGATGGTTGTTTATTAATTGGGGATTATTATTATGCGCTCTCTAGTTGATAGGGGGGTGGGCGTAGCTGAATGTAGAGAGGTATGTTGAGAATTTGATTAGTTGTGTGAAAAAGACCAGATAACCCCTGATCCCATATCCACCGGAAAAAGGTCAATAATGAACCTATGTTAAAAGTAGGTCGCTCGAGTTGAATTAGAAATAGAAGAAGAAACTTTGTTTTTAATTATCCTAAATATGGGAAAAGATCTATATATGCGGGCAGTTACGAGCCTAAGTACGTGTGTGTAAGTGCGCTCCTTCAACCCAAGACGAGCAACTCGTGAACGGCAAAGACGAATTGACCAATCTTTCGACCCGCTCGGCTCCTGTGTCATGTCGCAGGCCGACGACAGCGGTGGAAAGCACCACCGTCGGTCGGAGATCCCGTTTTAATGAGATATCCGCAACCGATCT
The DNA here is from genome assembly GCA_963969495.1 of Ceratothoa steindachneri. Taxonomy (NCBI): domain Eukaryota; kingdom Metazoa; phylum Arthropoda; class Malacostraca; order Isopoda; family Cymothoidae; genus Ceratothoa; species Ceratothoa steindachneri. The sequence goes on from OZ018319.1 coordinate 181,805,730, forward strand.
CCTTCCATATCCGCTGGCGGCTGACTACAGACGCTCACGACGAGGCGACGAGACGGTACCCAGGTGAGAGGAAGAAGAAGAGAAGAAGATTCATCTGCGGTGAAACACCAGCCGGGATGGAGACCGAAGGCGGCTGGTGTCCGTGACAAATGCGATCCAATATTTCGAGGAGTCGGCTGCCGACAGCCACGTCTTCCAGAAGGGCCCACGGCCTCCGTGTGACGACCGCCGAGATGGCCGTCTCCCTTCACTTGCTTTGTCACACCATTCCCACACAACATTTACGCCACTTTCGGCAGCTCGCACGCGGGCACGAATGAGCTCAAATAGACCATTCATTTTCCCCAATAGCCCGACGCATGTATATATATTTATTTTTTCCGCCCGCGAAAGGAGATGCCGGGAGAGCCACCAGAATATCGGGCGTGAGATGCGCTGTCATGATGCAAATTATCCTACCCCACCCGTATTTATCCCACCACATCTTTATCCCCCCTCTCGTTTTGACCAAGCTTGTTCCTTGGTGTACTAAAATGACCCCTTGCAGCTTCCAGCCTCACCTTGTAAGGAAGACAAAGTTTCTTGTGGCATTGTTGTTCGTATTTGATATATTTTTGTCCGTTTATTGGTATTTGTCTTCCTTTGTTCCTCGCCTTTTGTATACACACCTTCGTTTGATGAAATAATGTCCTGGAGAGTGATTACCCTTTTCTGGGCTCCTTGTTACCAATTACTAATGACGCAAATGTGAGTTTCCTCTTTAGCCTTTGGGAAGGAATTAACACGAAATTCCTCTCCTACCCTAAATATCTTTATCGAAGATCCTTGTTGTACTCGTGAGCACTTTGTGCTTCTGAGGGGATACGGCTTAGCCGAGTGGAAACACCCCTTCGGATTACAGCAAAGTTATGTCACATCAGGTATGACAATTTGGCATATGATCCACTTCACGGCGGCTGCCCCATACTCTGTAGATACCTATTAGTTCGGATCCCACGTCAATCAGTAGGTCCCAATCCCACTAAGAAATAAAAAGCATCTTGAGTGCAAATCGATGTTAAAACTCATATTTTTTTGTACAAGCTTTTTCCTGGGATATCAAGTGTTGTTCGTATTTTCCAGCTGATTACATTAGTCTAAATTCAGGTTCATGGATCTTCAACTTCTCCTAACCTAACTTAACCTAACCTAATCCAGGTTTATGAATCTCCAACTTATTTATATTGAATATTCTGAATGAATCTCTTTGTTCATATAGCTTTTCTTTCTTGTTTTTCCTTTGCGACCATAACACGGGCAGGGGAAATGCGTCATCTTTCTCTACCCACTGAATATATCGAAGACATTGATTTTTCACATCAAACATACAGTAAATGAAAAGTGCTCACTGGCGCTCTTCCTCACCTTTGTCCAGTTCACTGCAATCACCTCGCATTTGCCATATCTCGTAGAGCCTAAAGTACATGAGGGAGTGCAGCGAAATGAAGCGGCACTTCGACGCATGCGTGTAGGTACCCTCCCCCTCCCCTCAATCAGTCATGTGAGCAAAGTAGAAATAATACTTTGCCTAAAAAGTAATTTATTTTTTAGTTATTATTTTCCCCCATTTTGGTGTTGGTGCGTCATCAATTACATACCAACAGGAGTTATGAATTTTAGTTACTATCTTTTCGGGGAAAGTTTGAGTTTTGCCAAATGGTAATTGTTGCATTTTAAATGACACCACCCATTGTGCCCTTTCACCTACTCAGAATGACAAATCTCATCAATCATTTTTTGTTGGCACCCGCGTAATTTTAGCTCCTTGTTTTTTTTTGTTGTTTTTTTTTGTTCTTTTAGTAATATTGTGATTTGGGGAGATTCTGCAAGTGTTGGGGGGGATTTTTTGTTGAAACTTGCATGCTCCTTCTGTTGCGTAAGATATAGCCCCGTTTGCCCGCCGAAAAAATCCTCTTGCAACTTACCCTTTGCTAACTTTTAACAAGGGATCCATCATAGATATGAAGATGGTAAGTTAACATACACATATATACACATTAATAATGCCCAGTGGCCTTTTTTATAGCATATAATTAACTGCGGCGTACAGTTCAACTTACTGTAGTCTTCATGTGCGTATATTAGGTCTATTGTTTTTTCGCGCCTAGCCTTGGGATATCCCAGTTATTTTCAACTCGGTTAATTAACCCTTTGCCCTACATTACATTAAGTCTGTCAGCTCTTACAAACACCTCATAACAATGTAGGTGGCTTAACATTTGTTTTCCTCCGTCGATTATGCCTGATTAGGGAGCTAACCCAATTTGGGTAAGTTTAATTGGTTGCCTTTCAATGGTAATTTAAAAATTGTCTTTAAAATTACAAAAAATACCAAGGTTTTACGGGTGGAGACTGCATTAATGCCTCTAGAATAACGGAAGGGGGACCAAATAATACCTATAGAATAGGGTGAGAGGGCATGAATGCCTCTAGAGCGAACGAAAAGAAATGAGATTGCTTCGTCCTCGAATTAAATGCAGAGAAAATTATCATTTTTCCTCGGACGAATGATTTATTTGAGCCAATTCTGCTCTACATTGGATATAAAAAATAAACTACCTGGGTAATTGCTTATATATTCAAGGGCCACGCAAGCTGGAATGAGTGCGTTGTATGGGAAAGGCGTGTTTGGGTACCTCATGCGGACTTCTGGTCCCTATTGTTCCATCAAGTTCCCTTTCATCTTCTGGGTACTATTCTAATTAAGCCGTATATTTTCACTTCCTTCAACTTCACCGTTTTCTTGACGAACCTCTTTTATAAACTTTCAGGCGTGTCGGCCATTTTGCAATAGCCTTTCCAAGAGAAGCATTGGCCCTGTTACTCCCACTCAAAGAAACGTGTCCATGAGGAAACACCTGAGCCCTCGAGGGCCACATGAAGGAAAACTTCCCGGACCCTAAGATCGATTCGAGACGCGATGGAACCACGACCGTCCTAAATCCCGTCTCTTCCAAGATACGACCAAGATTACGCCTCGATCCAATTTAGGGCTATCTACGCACTGCCCCTATTAAATAATGCTTATAATAACGGTAGCCATAAACTAATAACCTGCCACAAGGTCGGGTTAGACCGAAGGGAGGGCTCCGGACAGACAATACACAGAAACAATAAAGGTCTGGCGATTCCCATAAATAGACCGGAATAAAACCGCGAAAAATTTATGAAAAGTTGATAGTCGAATTGTCCCGATTCTTTTTAGGGCCCTTTGACCTCGGGCGCCAATCGCAGCCTCACGTTCACCGCAAATCATCGACTTGGGACCGATTATCGCAATGCTCATGACTGTGAGAGCGGACAAATCACGGCTCACAAAGGGAACGCTTTGCTCCTTGATTTCGGATTCCTTCTTTACAGATAAGGATGAAACGTTCGTCAACCCATTAAATTCAGACGATTCCCACAGCGCCCATTTAGGACTTTTCTAATATATATATATATATATATATATATATATATATATATATATATATATATATATATATATATATATATATATATATATGGGTGCATTCAAGGTGATTGGCTGTACCTGAAGAAAAGGTGTCAGGCAGGCGTTCGTACTATCCTTCATCGACCCATTTCGTGAGTTTCAAAAGAGATTGAGAAGAAAAGTATTTTATTCATAAATAATAAATCACAGTTATGAGTTTAGAAACTGCTGAGTTGAACAAAAGCGTTAGACGATTGAGGTCTAAGTTAATCCAACAAAGGAAGATCGAAGCGAGAAACCACAAGAATAAACAGTTATCCAACAGGGTGGGCAAAGTTTGAAGTAAGGAAAGTTAGTAAGAAGAAGAAGAGCTGGCAGTCTTAAATAATGGGTACAATTTTATAGCTGGCAACTTACATGTTATATCCGACCCCTGGAAAGGGAATGTGCCCCGCTAGCTCACCAGTGGGGGCTGAACTATAATAACTTGAGGACGTGCCTGATATCTTCTCACACTTCCCATTAGCGGGTAAGGTCACGCGTGTCCGGGTTTTCTGACAACGGTTTTTTCTCGAAACCTCCTTTAGTAAACAGAGGGCCTTGGAATTCGGGGTTGTTGTTACATTCCTAAGCTATTTGCTCGCGCAGGCGGGAACTGGTTAGTAGACGGCCGTATTCGAATCTCATAAGGAAACACTTTTTGCCGCAAGGTGGTTATACAATGGATACGACGCTCGCCACAGAAAAGTCAGGCATGTTTATGATTGTGCAAATTTCTTTGTTCTCAGAGCAATGTTTTTCTCTCTCTCTCTCTCTCTTTCTCTATATATCTCTCTCTCTCTCTCTCTCTCTCTCTCTCTCTCTCTCTCTCTATATATATATATATATATATATATATATATATATATATATATATATATATATATATATATATATATATATATTCTCGATTTAATTGTAGCAATAACTTTTTATTCAGTATGAGGCGAGAAGTTATAGTCGTTATTTACATAAAATGAACGCATCTCCATCAGAAAGTTTGTGAGTGATTTGTAAAGAAAACGGTGAGGTTAGGAGAATTGGAAGTGTGTGGAAGGTATATAGCCACAGTAATCTGAAAAGGAGACTAAATGGAGTACCTACGAACCTGAGAACTCCTCTAAATTAAGACAGATCCTCATACCCACCTTGGTGCTTTGATGAGGTGCAATCCTCTAGCTATCGGCTGCACCCTGGCTGCCAACGTTAAATCTGACACCCCAATGTAGGGGAGGGGGGGACTAGTTCATTTGCAGGCCATACCCCCTCCCCCAAATACTGTTTGCCCCCTCAAAAGTAAAGAGATCCACCGTATATCGAACTGGGGCGATGGCCCAGAATCACAGTTCAACTGCAGCATAATTTCCGCCATTCCGAGTCAGAGAATAAAAGGAAAGGAGAAATGCAGCCTAAAAAAAGGTTAAATGATGTTTTTTTATAGGGGAATTGCAGCTCACTTTCTGATTGGGTAAGGACATGTCAAGGTCTGTACGCCTTTCCTCTTTCCTGTGGGTTTGGTTAATCCCATCAGCTCAATTAGGGTGTCTTCAAGTTTCATTATGTTCGTCTTTGTTCTCTTCAACATTGCTGGATTAAATTCGATACGAAATCACTTCATCATTAGTGGGATTTCATTTGTAGTTAGACCAGATTTGTAGAGGTGTTTGGATTTAAGTATTTTAGTCAATTACTTCGAAGGAGCAAGTTGAAAGACAATAAAAGAAATCTACAATAAAGACACGAACCCTGGTTTTCGTGATTAATAGGCAGGTATTCTAGGCCTGAGCTACAGAAACTCAATAAGGAAATATTATTTGACATAATAAAGGGTGTACCTAAAGTCTGGACACAGCCAAAATGTATAATTTGACAAAAAGAAAATGAACTACATTTTATTTAGTTGAATTTTCAGGAAACAAGAGGAGCGGCTTTGCCACTCCTCCTTACAAGAGGGCTTGCGCTTCACAGGCAGATCTTGGATCTGTTGCATCGAGGTTTGGTCTAAAAAAATTAAAAGACTTCCAGTACAGATCTCCTAAAAATTACTCTTGGTCTACTTATTTTCAGATCCATGCTTATTTACTTGGCCTAAAAGCGAGTAAAAACTTTTATGGGAATTCTTTTGATATACGGAAAAAACAATCTTCAGAGTATTTTTTTTTATCTAAATCTGCTTTTTATATACGACCCCCCCTCCCCCAGCAAAAACAGCCATGCCTTAATTTTAATGCCTTTACTGAACTTCACGATTTATATTTTTTTTTAATTTCAAAACCTTCAATAATCATATTTATTTGTTTAAACTCTTAGAAAGAACTTGGATAAAATCTTCAAATATAGGAAAAACAAGCCTTAATTTTAATAATTTGGGAAAAATCTATTTGAATCTCTTCCAGTCCTGTTTCTCTGAATAAAAAATCCAAAACATTGAATAATAGCCTTAATTTCAAGAAGATTAATTATTTTAATCATCATCATCATCATTAACTCTATAATTTAAGAATGGGATTTTTTTGAGTATTTGAATAATAATTTCATCTTAGTTTGGTTATGACTGTTTTTTATCAAAGTTATTTCTAATAATTCTTTTATAATATCAATAAACCAAATGGTGAAGTTCAGAAATAAATATAAGTATCGAAATTTTGTGAATTTTTTAAAACCCAAAGAATTACAAATGGTGAAGTTCAGAAAATTGCTAAAAATTTAACCATGGCTGTTTTTTTTTAATAAAATTACAATAACCTACAAGGTCAACTTGAACTAAGATCATTTTTTTTTTTAATTCACAGTGTTCAAAAAATTGCCTTCCTAAAATATAATGTTATGGAATGTTAGGGATAACATCTACAATGTGATTTCAACCATTCGTGATGCAAATTTGGTTAGATGCGCTTTGCGAGACTTCATCCCTTGAATCAATGCATTAACTCCAAATTTGCGTCAATTTGAGCTCATTCATTTATGATGCGCTGTTTGTTCCCTGTTCAAAATTTTCTTGGGTACACCTTTTTTTTCTTTAGCTCAGAAAAAGAAGTTAATGGGGCAAGGTTTTAGGGACACCCTTTATAATAGTGATGTGTATATAGTTAGCTGAACCCTGGGAATGTGTGAGGTATACTTGTTTTTAGATACCTATGACAGGTTGTCTGTCTGTCAACTGGACTCGAAATTTTAAATTTGACTATAACACTTTTTGTGTGCTATACCTTTTTTGCCAATTAAGAAAAGCTACAAACCCTTCAGAAATTAACAGCCGTAAAAAAAACACCGAAATTAGCATGAAGTTGTTTTTTTTCGAGTTTGGAAATGAGTCTTTTATAACGGAAGGATTGAAAGAATTTTCGTTAGTTTTTTTCTATCACTGGAGGCTTTGAGGTGAAGGAAATATTGTTTTATTATTATTTACTGAGAACTAAGAGACCAAAATTAACGGGAGAGGAAATGTGCGAAAGATACATAATCCGAGTAGTCTAAAGAGGAGTCTACTTAAGCCGCTCAAGAGAAGGTGAGGGTCATGGAAGGAGCAAGTGTAGAGAGTATGAAAAGAAGAACATGAATTACAAGAATAACGGGTCTTATTATTCAACTACGCTCTCATACGCCAGTTGCGCTTTACTTGTCATCTACAGTGGCTTGGGTCTTCCAAGTTTGATTTCTAAGGCGACACCAACACGCCAGCCACGTAACTCTATAACCCAAACAGCAGTAAAAACACCTTATTCAAGCAAGAAATAAACGGCTCTCTAAGACTAAACCAACATGCTAGCCACGAAACTGTATTACCCAAATAGTAGTAAGAACTTCATATCCAAGGAAGAAATAAACGGCTCTCTAGTAAGAACTCCGTATGCAAGGAAGAAATAAAAGGTTCTCTAGTAAGAACCCCGCATCCAAGGAAGAAATAAATGGCTTTCATTGGCTAAACCAACACGCCACCCACAAAGCTGTATTACTGAAACAGCACGTAGAACTCTATATCCAAGGCAGGAATCGTCAAAAAAGTTTCGAATCGAAGTATAAATTACTAAAGTGTCTTCACCCCTTTTAAATGGTAGGTGGACTAACTCTGCACATCTAGTAACTTAGGGTAACAATGTAATCTTCAATTGGGGGTGGGGGGGGATTGTGAAAGGCCGGAAACGTCGCCATCGATTTCATGCTTAGTTGGGGGAGGGGGAGGCGAAGTGATCAGATAGAAGGAACAATGTATAATATGGAAGACAATAGAATTGAAAGCGAATGGTAGATTTTAATAATTCCTAAAATGAATTCGTCAACAGCAGGAGGTGGTGGCGAAGGAAGAAATGGAGAGCAAACATTTCAATTTTCCATTATTTACATAGCATTTATGTTTCCTTCCATTAATGACAGTGCCGGGTATGTGCCGAATACTGCCATTCTGAATGATTCATGTCCCGTTGGGAACTGTAGTACGGCAGAACCGGAATAAAGGGAGCTGATTTCAAAATGAGGTTTTCGAACCTCTCATGACATCTACTTCCCTCCATTGAACCCAGAGATGGGCGTTTTAAACACATCATGTTTGCCAATGGCTTCGCTTTGCTCAAATGTTCAATTAATTATTTGGGTGGAGAATTGTCACTGATATCGCTTGTATCGATTGTCCTCAAGTTCGTCATTTCCCTTTGTCTAGTTCCCATTGGCATATTTGCGTATATCTAATGTGGTGGTAATATTTCTAGGTTTGGGAAAAGCATTAATTGTTATTCTTTCATAATAAACGTCCTCTATATTTTATACTGTGAAAATAATGAATTTCTATTGTATTTACAGGTTAGGAGGCCATCTTGCATAACGGGCAAAACAGGAAGATGAAGGGAGTGAGGATCTATGGGAGAAAACAGTTCGGTCTATTGGATATACGCTTATAAGAAAAGCTTGCATAAAAGTCGGCATATTGGATATACGCTTATAAATGAATTCGTGTAAAAGTCACCTTTTTTTAATGTTAATCAGTTTTTTGCTGGCGCTTTCACAAGCTGTTGGTATGTAATTTTCCGCTCCACGACTGAGGTACATTATATCATCGGAATATCCTATTTGAGGGAGCTGAATATATTATTCTGAATCAAAATGATTCAATTTTCCCTAATTAAACTAAGGTTGTTCTTCTGTGGCATGATTTGTGTTTACAAGAGTCGATTAAAAAGAGATATAAAATGATAAAAATGAATTAATAATAACTTTTGAGAAAGAGAAGAAATAGAAAATAGAAGAAAAATTTAACGATGAAACTGATTGCAATAGTAGTGGCATATAAAATAAAATACAAACACACTTGTGGTAATGATAAAAAATGTTTTTTTACCATTCAACACTGAATTTTTGAAAGTTTATTTTTTTACACCCGTTTTTTGTACTACAAATTCAGCCCTGACATATGGTGCATATGTGAGAACATACAAATTAACTTTAGGTTCCGAACAGGCCCGTAGTCACGGAAGGGGGGCAATGGGGAGGGGGGAGCTTTGCCCCCAATCTGATTATCTCCCCAAATATTTTAGCCTAAAATAATAATATGATTTCAGTTACACACAAGGGAGAAGTTCTCCCTTGTGTGAAACATTCATTACACAACAAGCATGTACATTTATATCTTCTGAAAGAGGTTATTTTGTTTGTGGCTTCAGCTTCATATTACTACTTTTGTTTTGTGAACTGCCTGTTCGGCTTACTAGTTGGCTTACTAGTTGGAAGAACTGACTGCATAGTAAAACTCTGTAATTGTATTTTACCCCTAGCCATTCCATAAGTTAAAATACATTCAAACCTTCTAAGAATTCATCGCCAATTTTGGAAGTCCATTCCAATACTTTTGTAGCAAACACCATCTTTACAATCCTCAAATCCCATTTGCAATTATATTTCCAAAACTGATTATATTAAATATCATTTTATAAATCAATTTTATGATACAAGTGTTTGTATGTATTATCATAACTAAATACTATAATCTCAACTCAAAGAGGTACAACAAAAATGCTACTTATGGACTCTGAACTTTTGTAGGCTTGGTAGTCGCGGTAGCTAATAACGAACTGGCTGGTAAGTGGCTCTTTCTTATCACTCCATTCCCAACGTAAGATATATGTAATTACGGCGAAGCGAAAACTTAAATATCAAGATGGTATTTTTAAAAAATATTTGTATAAAATTAGCCCCCTCCCCCCCCTCCTAAAATAGAAATAGCCCCCAAAAAAATCACGGTCTGGCTACGGGCCTGGTTCCGAAACACACGTAGCGCTAGAGCAGATATATCAGCCACCACAGAGTAGACTCACAATAGGCTTCGAATTGACAATTAACATTTGGTAGTGTACCTAGACTACTTTCATGATGGGAAGCGGTATTTCCACTCTTCTATTTCTGACTTCTATTTCCACTATTCTATTTCTGACTTCTATTTCCACTCTTCTATTTCTGACTTCTATTTCCACTATTCTATTTCTGATTTCTTTAGTCCAAATACCTTACACAACAAATCTAATTATCGCTAACAATTTTTGTATCTAAAGGAGTAATATGTTAATATGTAGTACATGGTTGTTCTAAAGTAATTCAACAATGTATGTGTATGTGTGCGTCTGTGTGTGGTAAATGTGAAAAATATGGAGAGTTGGAAGGGAAGCGTTGATCGAGGTTTAAGCGTACCTAGGCTTCGCGTCGACTGAGAGAGTGGAGCGAACGAAGGTGATTGAAATACGGTCTAAATTGGCCCGAGCAGGGGCTTAATCCAAGCAGAGCGACCAGGGCCAGCAGAATTGGGGGTCGGAGAAATGGCTAAGATTTTTGAACATTACTTCAGCTGCAGAGGGGAAATTAAAAAAAAACAACAACACGATATTCTAAAGGGGAGAAAATATATCTCTATATCGAGAGTACTCGGGATAGGGCAAACCTTAAGTTTGAGCTTCGTAACCATTATTAAATCCACTGTGTTTTTTTTATGGTTGTAGGCCTAACCAATGGTATATTTTAGTTCCAAAATTCTAAAAACTGTTTTCTTGAACTCAAAACTAAACATTTGGTAATTAATATGGCTAATTTAGGATCTCGGACGTCATAAGCGAATATTTGTTTTATTCTCTTTTCAAAATTGTGTGTGTGGGGGGGGGGAGGGGGGTGACCCTGCACTCAGATAAATGGTGGGACTTATATTCATCTTTACATATCTTAACGCCATCACTGAAAAATGTTTTTAGGAGACCATCTGGCGCTTGCCTACTAGGGCAAAGGAGTTAGCCTTCTCAACCTATAAGTTGGGGGATGGTACGTCCTATTCTGTCCATTTTTACCAATTATAGATAAGTCTATACGTGGTCAATATTCCTTAAAGCAGTGGCGGATCCAGGATAAAAATGGGGGTGGGGGAAGATAACCTGAATTCCTCCATCTGAGTAGTCTGAGAAAAGGGAATTGATCATTAATGATGGTTATCTTGCACAACGTTGTAAATAACAGTAACTCACACACGAGTGAGCACTAACTCTCTCAGTCTGAAATTTTTACTCACATCAGAAAATTATGAATTTAGGTTTCTTGTAGTTTTTGCACGTCACCAAAGGTAATAATACTGAATTGAATAATTATTTCTGAGCTTTACCTGTATTTTATACATGTATCATATAAGCTACATTCGAAGGCAATTGTTTAAAAAACTTTTTATATATATTCTATATTATTATATAACTTTTCTCAATAGCAGAATACAAGGTTGACTTAAAAAAAGAAACATAAACATAAACGGGTCTGAAATTTTGTTTTTTTTTGGGGGGGGGCTTCATCACCCCTCCCCCCTGGATCCGCGCCTGGCTTAAAGTGTAGTAATGATGGTCACGGCTGCTTCTGTAATACTATTTTTAGATGACTGGCAATTGACGGGTAAGATAGTGAACACAAAATTTAAGTTGTTAACAGATATTTGCCATTTTAACCGCACCCATAACAAAATTACTTTGACCTCCATTTTAACTTCTTTTTTTTTTTAAATAATAATCAAGATACTAATTTATAAATTTAATACAGAGTATTTTTTTGCCCTCTCCAGCATTTAAGTGATTGGTGATGTGTCACTGAGGAATAAATGAAGCTATTGAGAAAGAGAATAGTTTGTTAACCTTTTCAAAATGGAGTTCCGGATGAAAGGGAATTTTATTATGAGTAAAGTTGTGAAGTTCAACTCATCCATTCTTTTCAGCATCACCAAGCCAATAATAATAACTATTACTTTTGACGGCACGGTTACACTAATATAATATTAAAAAAAAATCTTGCCAACCTTGAGCTCGGAGCTCTATCTAAGGGCTAACTTAAGGCGTTCAGGAATAAGTGTGTGCAAACACTAGAGCTTCTCCCAAATATATAGGAATAGGCCCTAGCCGTGTTGAAGCACCACTTCCGATTAAAGAGAAGTTAAGCAACATCTGGTGTGGTTAGTGGCCAGATAAGAGCGTCGATTCAGGGCGACTTCACGGTGGCTCCAATATGATTTAGATACCATGGTTCGGATCCCACATCAAAAAGTCGGCCTCCTACTGAGAAATAAAAGGCCTGACCACGAGAGCAGATCAGGGGTAAAAACCCAACCGAATGATTAATATTTTTCTCTCAAGCATAGAAGGAAGGGGCAACGATTATAAATAGCATGATTTAAGTCGGAATTCTAAAAATATTTTAAAATATTGCATAGAATAATCATGATTTTAGTATGTAGGGACAGACAACTACTATGAGCATACCAGAGAAAATCTGTTTGGTCTCCCTTGAGAGAGAGAGAGGGGGTGGGGGAGAATGGGGGGGGAGGGGCTCAGGTAGCCTATAGGCAGCAAGTGGCCGGGCCAGCGATAATCGTAAATTGTTTTTCAGGCAATAATAGAACATGTTGTGGATGGGAAACCATTTCATTTTGTGTCAGATTGTTTCAGATAAACACGAGCAGATTGGGATTTTAGAGTGAGCGAATAATTGTGAAAAATCCGAAAACTTCAGCTGCGTTTTACAAATGCGGAACGGAAGTGTTACAACGACGTAAAGAAGCAAATGAGAAAAAAAAAGAAATTCGCCCATTTTTCGGTTCAAAATATTTATTACTTCATTTCTTTTATTATTTCGGCATAGATTTTATTTTACTTATATCAGAATATAGGTTTCTCTTTGGACAAAATCTTATAATTGCGTCTTTATGGAAAATTTGCTGTGTTAGCCATTTCAAAATCAGAAATTGGTAGGCCTCGTTCTGAATAAATCTCACGTAGCCCGGTTTGGACATCTAGAAACGGATTTTTGGTGAGACAAAGACTTAGGTATTTTCTAAAGACGATTAATTACTTTAAATAGGATCGTTCAAATGTATATAATTCGGAATTTGCAGATGGAGTAAATTCCAGCCTATACTCCAGAAGGAAAATTAATAATGGGGAATGAACTTGTTTAGAAATTCCCTGACATTTAACGAGTGTGGGTCATATAAAAAGACGTTAACAAATACATCGTTCTATTCATCTAACGACGAAAATGAAGGGAAATAAGAGAAACTGAATCAACGAAAATACTGCAAATTCACTTTGAATATTTCCAAATTCTGTAAGATTAACGTTTAAAAAATGAAAAATTATTGAAATTATTCTAAAAATATATCGCGCGAACGATGCTTTTGGGAAAATATATTAAATTACAAATCGGCAAAGACCTGTGTTCACTCGAAGATAGACCCCCCCTCCCCCACCGAATAGCCTAACGAAGAGACTACTTGTGGTACTTGGTACTAGGTGGCTACCCAACTTTCCTGCACTTGCCTAGGCTCCCCAATGTAAGCAGAGAATTGTTAATGGTCGTAATCATCTAATGGTACGGAATTGCGTACCATTTAGGGAAAATGTCTAAAGCTATTTCTAGTACGTTTACTGTAAACCCCAAAGCGTCTTAACAAAAAATATGTGTATGGGTTTGATGGGGTATTCTGGGGTCCTAGTTGAATGTTTATGTCTCTTTAGTAGATTTCTAGGGAATTGGCTTTACCGAGGAAAAGTTTTCTTGAAACCCGCATTCTCAGGACTGTAAGAACACCAATCCCAAATTATCGTTTTCAATTCCACACAAAAATGGGTAACTAAACTCCCTGATTTATAATTTAGGGAATAAATTGGCTCTGTTTCCAATGACATAAAAGGAGCTGGCCAAATGCGTGTGCGCTACTTGGGGGAATGTGCGCTTGGCAGTGCGGTTATGAACGTATCTTCTCAAGTGGTTTTCCAGCGATCTCATGTCCGCACCGCGTTTGCGGCAATGTTTATGGTCTGCGGGGCCCCATTGGACGGAAATGCTTTCCTGAATGGCTGGCGAACAATTCGGCGAAACAAGAATCCATCGACGGCGTATTGGGGCGACGTGTCATAATTTTACATTGTTCTTCTATTTCACTTTACGCCCGTTTACATCTCTCTCCCTCGAGGCCACCGCATTGACTCTCTCGGAAGCTCAGGTAACGGACGGGAGATGGTGGGTCGGGGTGAGGGATAGTTAACCCCTCCACCCTTCAAATGGGCGAGACGATTGGGTTTGCACGTCGAGTCCGAGGAAGGCCTAAGGTTTAAATTAGATGGTATTTGTTGGGAAGTTTTTATTACGATTGAACGCTATTAATTCCCGTTATGTTTTCGTTTTGATGCCTCGTTCAAGAAATATGGGTCTGTTTGCTAGCGAGATTTCACGGATACATAACTGTTTCTCGGGGCAACGGGCGGTTAGAAGATTCAGTTACGAAATGGTCCCAAACTCCGTAATTTCGACAAGCCTTAAATCACTTATTTCACCAATTGCATTGGCTTTATTTGTTCATCAACGTATTTATAATCCAAGGACTTATTCAGACACTAGCTGAGACCTTAAATGCAGTATATGTATTGATACCAAATAATACATTATTCTCTTAAATAAAGACTATGTGTTGCCTTATACAAGTATTCTAAGTAATAAAAAAATAAACTTATTATCAAGCCTATTGGATGCTTAATTTGTTTTCCAGCTTTCCTTCAAGTGTCGAAATTACTCCGCCTCAATTAATTTTGTTTGCTCGTTCTCGGCCTCTTTGACTGTCCCGCCGAAATATTGTTTGTTTTATTAAAGTGTTTTGTTTGTTGTAGCGCCCAAAGTGTTTACTCTCCTCTTTAGTCGTATTTTCTTTTTAGTCATTGTTGTCCTAGATGTAAGAGGCGTTAATCTGGTTATCATTATTTAATTTCAGATTGGAATATATTAGTGAAACTGGTTATGGCAGTCGGGCAACTCATTCAAAATACATATGTTACCTCATCATTCAACTTTAGTGAGTTTATTACATAAGAAAAGAAAGAAGAAGTCTGCAAAAGTCTAATTAATAGCGTATATGATGCAGCTCCTGTTCACATCACCAAATTCAGTCCCGCCAAGCATCCTCATCCATAAATCTCTCCAGGCTATTCTTAAAACTCACCAGGGAAGACGCTTCCATCACATGATTAAAAGAGCCTATTCCATTCATCTACCCCTCGATTTGTAAACCAATTTCTACCTATCCCTTTACTAAATCTAAAATTGGCCAGCTTAAA
Organism: Ceratothoa steindachneri; assembly: GCA_963969495.1. Classification (NCBI taxonomy): domain Eukaryota; kingdom Metazoa; phylum Arthropoda; class Malacostraca; order Isopoda; family Cymothoidae; genus Ceratothoa; species Ceratothoa steindachneri. Next base: position 181,820,853 of record OZ018319.1, read on the forward strand.
CCCATTGCTACGTGTCCTATCTTGTTTGCTAAAAATAAGAATCTACCTATGTCTTCCCTATTTATAACCTTTTACTCACTTGAAGACTTCAATCAAGTCCCCCTCGGGCCCTTCTTCTTCCTAATGTATGAAGATTTAGCCTCCCAAGCCTTTCACCACAAGGTAAGATCCTCAACCCATGAATCATCTTAGTCCTCCTTCTTTGCACAGACTCGTGCAAACGAATATCCATCCTATAATACGGTGACCAAAATTGCACTGCATATTCAAGAGGAAGCTTAACTAATGCCAGGTAGAGTTTTAGAAAGACATCAGCACTCTTATTACTTACACTTCCCCCAAAACCTCGATTCTTTATTAGCTTTATTCCTAGCAATTATGCATTGCTTTCTAAGCCGAAGGTCAGAACTTACCAGGACACCTAAGTCTCTTTCGTATTCTGACCTTCCTAAAACTCTCCCATTCAGTTTATAATTATTCAGTGGATTACAAATACCTAGACTAACTACACTTCACTTGCTTATATTAAATTATATTTGCCATTTCTATGCTCATTGGGATAATATGGTCAATTCCTCTTCTAATACCTCAGCATCAGAGTCATATCTTATAATCCTGCTTAACTTAGTATCATCAGCAAACTTGCTCAGGTTGCTACTTATACCTAAATCAAGATCAAGAATAACAATGGCCCCAACAATGGCCACTGGTAACATAATTCCATCAATCCCATGTGCTTTAAGTTTATTCAAAAGTCATAAATCTGGCACCCTGTCACAAGCTTTAGTAAAATCTAAGTAAACAATATCGTAATTCTCATCTCTATCGGTAGCATCATACATTCTTTTCACAAAAAGAATTTAAATTAGTCGAGGATGATTTGCTCTTAATAAAGTCAGGTTGAGATTCATTAATCAACTTATGTTTATCTAAGTGATCCCTAGTAGATTTCGCTATTATAGATTTCATGATTTTTCACTGGTCGATAATTATTAGACCATAACTGTATCATTTCCCTTCTTAAATATAGGTATCATATTAGCTTTCTTCAATACTGTTGGTACAATGCTTAGTATTTAACGATTTTCTAAATATGGATGCTAGGGGTTCACTTACATATTTATATTCCTTCAAAACCCCAGGAAAATCTCATTAGCGCCCGGCGCTTTACTATATTTAATTCTATCTATTTCTTTTAAGACTATCTCCTTTGTAATTAAAATATCTTCTAATTTCTTCTCATCATTACACCTGAAGATCAAGGTCTACTCAGGTACAACTTAAGTATCCTGAAAGGAAAATATTTTTTTAATATCCTAGCCATTCCATTACTATCACTCACTAACTCTCCAACTTTAGTTTTAAGTGGGCATATTTTATCTCTAGTCTTAGTTCTGTATAATTGAAAAAAACATTTTGGATCTTCCTTTGCCTTATTTGCCACTTTAGTTTTATAATTTTGCTTAGATATCCTAATTAACTATTTAATATCCAGGGTTAACTCATTATATCTCTGCCTTACTTGACTCTCACCATTTTTTATTTTCCTATAAATGCCCATTTTAATGCCAATATAATGCTTAATTTTTTCTCCCTATATGGGATGTTCATATTCTGTCCAGCAATTAACTGTTTAATCATTGTCTCATATTCCTGATCAACACCGTTCATCTCTACTTGGGGGTTATCTCCCCCCTCAACTGCTTTTAATGTCATCCCAATTCCTGACCTGACCTCATTCTCTAGTTCCCAAATAATCGTCTCCAGGTACCTCCTCAGACCACCATAATCTGCTTTTCTAAAGTCTGGGATTTTAACCTTATTTATCCTACTGATAACCCCGTTCCATTTTACCTTAAATCTGACTTCGCAATGGTCAATTTCTGTATCGCTGTCTAATATATTCATTCCTATTTGTTAGAGCTAAATACAATATATTATCACCCCTAGTTGATTTGGTTTATAACCTGTCTAACAAAATTGTCCTGCACTATAATAAAAAATCTTCAGCCTCCTAATCACCCACAAGAGCTTCCTAGTCTATATTTCTGCAATTAAAATCACCCATTATGCACAAATGTCTACTTCTACCTGCACGTATTGTTAAATTGGTAAATAATATTCAAAGAATAATATATATATATATATATATATATATATATATATATATATATATATATATATATATATATCTTAGCTCATTCAGTAGCAAATAACAGTTAGTTTGAAACATCCAAAATATAAACTAGGGGATTTTATTGTTGTTAATTATTAATTGCCGCATAATTACTCAAAATACGGGTTTGTATATTTAACAATATCGAGCAGCATCTAATCAGATCTCATTAAATTTGGCGCAATTAATACGATCGTAGACAACCACAAAGGGACCAAAGACCCCGACATTCTAACACAACTCTCAAACTTCAAGAATTTCTGCATCACGGTGGTACCTCAATTACCTCACAAGGTGGTCTAGGAACCACAAACCTATATGATGCAAGTCTTTTTTTAACATTTATGTGGTTTGTATAACTGGCCTTCTAAGTGAAATATTTGGGCCTAATTCTGTACATTTCTTTCGTGTATAAAATCCTCTTTAATAAAATCCAAGTAATGATGATAAGATTCAATTGATAATTTAAGGATGGGGTCATTAAACTATGATGAAGAGAATATAGCTTCACCTTGAAATCTTTCAGAACTTCTTTTTTCAAAGCCAGGACAAAACATTCATCCACGTTTCATACTTGAACTAAATTTTACCACACCGAGTTTGCATTTCGAGCGTCCTTATAAAGTTCCAAATTTATATAATAAATTTCTTTTAACGGTAGACCTCACTCATAATAACTTAATTGACCCAATTAAATTTGATTGTAACTATATTCTCCACACACATTAGTAGGAGTTACACATGCAATTGCCGTATGTATGTATATATATTCATATAAATACATATCATAAAACACGCCCCTATGTCATGGGCGAGTAATTTAGAAGAATAATCGTCTTAAAAGAAAATAAATAGAAAAAGTCTTATCTTAAAGGCATATTCCATTTTTATGGCAATTGTAAATTAACGTAAAAATATGAATTGTTCCGTATTTTTTTTTAATTAACCAAAATTTGGCTTAAGATTATTATAATGAGCAAAATTTACTTGTGGGTCGTATATTTATTTATATATACTAAGGTATTCTTAACTAGGTATGATGTTAAATATTTGGGGTCTTTTTCGGAACAGGCCCGGCAGCGAATTAGGCTTTCCTGGTTATCACGAGGTTAAGATAAGGCTAAGCTTTGGCCATAGCGTTAGGTTAGGTTAGGTTAAGTTAGGTTAAGTTGGGTAGGTTGGAGCACGGAACTGGCGCAAACTTCTCGCGGAAAGTTTTTCCAATCATTTAGGCTTTTGTTGACATTTTAAGCTCTTTAACAAAATAACAGTAGTTGTCAACCCTTTGCACCATGCGTGAATGAAATAAACTATTGTCTCAAAACATAATTTGGATTGTTCTTACCAAGTGACTTTTCGCAATCCAACACTGAAATTGCATTCACGCTTATTTCAGCGCCAAGGCAACGCAAAGATGATAATGAAAGTTTCATAATATGTCCATTTTTACAAAGTCCTAACCTAACCATAGCCTACCGTAACGTAACGTAACGTGACATAACATAACGTAACGTGACGTAACGTAACGTAAGCCATATTCGCTGCCGGGCCTGTTCCGAACACGACCGAATATTTTTTAGGTTATGGTTTTTGTTACGTATTCCATTACTCCTATGTATAGTCTACACATGAAGAATCTTTTACAAAACTTAACACCAACTTTAGTTCTAATTTTTAGTCATTTAAGAGTCGTATGCTAAGATAGTAATAAATGACTGGTTAAATAAAATAAACTGAATTTCCTTAAATTAAAATATATGTACAAAATAAATAACTGTATTATTTAAGCTTTGATAATGAGTGACTAAAATTGTCAACTCAAAAACTAAAAATAGGGCCTAGAATTGCAACAAAAAATATTACAGAAATAAATAAAAAATAACAAAAATAAGAAGACGTACCATTTTGATAGAGAGCTTGGTGTGGTTCATCTTTGTGTCCTGAAAAGTTATAGATGGGTATTTCATTTTAATAACACTTTTCAGGTTGAACAAAAAACTAAATTTATAACATTCTTTCAATGAGAAAATTTATAAGTATAGAATTTTATACAAAGTTTTGTCCAATAAATGAAATGTAGCCAAGAAAAGTTAACATAATTAATTTCCTGTGGTAGAAACTCCATATATGCAGTGCTAAGCATACGCATACATAGCCATAAATAAATCAACCGAATTTCCGTTGCCATAGAGACGTGATAGCCTACGCTAAGCTTTATATATTAAATAAATCGACCGAATTTCCATTGCCATAGAGACGTGATAACCTACGCTTAGCTTTATATATTAAATAAATCGACCGAATTTCCATTGCCATAGAGACGTGATAAACTACGCTTAGCTTTATATATTAAATAAATCGACCGAATTTCCATTGCCATAGAGACGTGATAGCCAACGACGCTTAGCGTTATATGTATATTAAATGAATCAATTTTATCACGTCTCTATGGAAACGAAAGTTGCCATAGACACGTGATAGCCTACGCTTAGCGTTATATATTAAATAAATCAACTAAATTTCCGTTTCCATAGAAACTCAAAATTATACAAAATATATGCGTTTATCCACTGTAAAAACTTTGTAAATAATATTTAAGTATATATGAATTAATCAGCATCAATTCATCTTACAAATATTTAAAGTTTACTCAGTATTCATGATGCTGGTAAAGGATCTTTCGAAGGTTTCCAAACCCACCTTGGGGAACAAATGTTCAGGGATTTTCGAAATTATATTTCAGTTCATTTTAAAATTATATGTAATTTAGAAGTTATTTTCGGATATTATAGGGGTTTTAAGCGCTCTGGCGGGTTAGGGCGATGACATGAAGGAATGGGGAGAACGAAAGAATTATAGGCGATTTTCAAAATATTTTAGAGATTTGTATACAACAAAAGAACATAGTCCCCCAAAGTACGTACGGTTATATTTAATCTCTTAAATGTCCCCATAAATTTCGCAGTATTTTTCTGAACTAGTTGAACTCAGCCCCCCCCCCCCCTTCCCCGACATGAAAGGCTATCCCGTCGCGAAAAGGAATAAGCGGAAAACTGATACACGGGAAATAAAAAAAAACAAAGGGATAAACAAGATTTGCGGCGCAAATGACTGCGTTGCATAATCTCATCGAATTTATGTGCTATGGCTCCTGACCCCAAATTGTGTGGTGTGGGGCATTTAAGAGAAGGGTAGTTGCCGCCAGTTCTAAAAAAAGAGTTCCCGTCAGTTCTCAACCAAAGTTCTCCCTAGTTCTCAAGATCTTGTTCTAACCAGTTCTCAGCAAGAGTTCCCGCTAATTCTCAAAAAGAATTCCCGCCAATTCTTAATAGTTCCCGCCAAAAAAGCCCAACATATTCGGCATTGAACCACAAACGTCGAAATAGGCAAAGGCGAGATAGAACTAAAGAGAAAGAGATAAGAAATAAAAGAAAAGATGAATACTAGACATACCGGTGTTGAACCAGGCAATAACACCCGAATACCAACCAGGAATTCAAGATCCGAACTACTGGTGGGAAAAGAGAAGATTCGAATAATTTGGTAGGAAGGGCAAGGTCCGATCTACTGGTAGGAAAAAACAAGGACCGAACCACTGGTAGGTAAAGATTAAAAACTATCGAACGAGTAGGGAAAGGCAAGAACCGATCTGCAAGTAGGAAAAGGCAAGGAACGATCTACTGCTGTGGCAGGACACGATCCCATCTATCAGTTGGATGAGACAAGATCCATTAACAAGTGGGAAAAGGTCGCATCTGATCCACAGGTAAGAAATCAAACCAAATTTTGACATAATTTTAGGATTCGACCTTTCAGGAAAAGGCAATTATTTCATACTTGAGGAAAACAATACATTATGGTTAACAAAATAAAGGGAGCTTAAATATTTTTCTAAAATTCTGTTTCATTTTGTGTTTTACAGAATCATAACAAGTTTCTCAAATACTGCTGTAAATAGCTTCAAGGAAATGACGTCACCAGATTATACTTTTTTTCTTTCTAAGTACTGTAGGTTGTATTAATTCCTGGTTTCTCTAGTGCAATTCGAACCGAATCGGTGTTGATCCAATCAAGTCTTTCATTTTTTAATACATTGTTGTATTTGTTTTTTAATGAGACTTTATCCACAGTTATTGAGAATGTGATATATGGTGTTTGTTATTCATTGTAATCATAAACTTGCTAATGGAATTCTTTGATTTTTCATTAAACTTTTCTGAGATTTTTTAACTTTTTGTCCTCGTGTTGTTATTTTTTGTCCTCCACTTGTTAGTTGTTGTTTGTCAGTTTATTGATTTGTTGTTTTTAATTGTACTTTTCATATATGTTCAATGATCCCCTAGGAGTATTTTTTTTTAATGAGCATTCTTTAGTCAATTATCTCCTTATTTGTTCAATCTTATCTCATTTTTGCCTCTTTTCTGGGAGACTTTATTAACCACACTTTTTTTAAAATGACTTTCTCTCGATGGCTTTTGTTAAAGTATCCCAGTGAAAGTAGCATATGTCATAGTTTTATGTATTTTTCTATTGATGTCCCTATCACTTGATCATTAATACCGATAAACCTGTTAGGTCGACTAATTTGAAAGGCATTTATTTTGTTTTGGGTGCCGAGTTCCAGTATCGTTGTTGGTAAAGTCATGACTTTCAATCATCTTGGGTCGTTTCCAGCTTATTTTAATCTTGATTCTAAGTAGTTTGCGACAGCTGTCTGTATTGACAGAGCGGACTCAGGATATGTCCTTGATGTTTTCTTATTGAAGGGCACCTTATTGATTCTTTTTTTTCGTTTAGTCTTATCCATGGCTCTCTTTCGCTGTCTGTTTTAGAGGAATGAATTCAAAAGATTTGGTCTCTTTGTCAATTCTACCCCGCTGAGTCCAGGATTCGTTCCCCTCGAGTACTGTGAATTTCCGACCCCTGATCTACTATCATGTATTTGTCCTCCAATCAGAGTCTCTCAAACCATCTTAAAAGATGGTTTAGTTGTCTGCGGCTTAACATTGAAGTCCTCAACCTCTTGATCGCAGTGGGATGAAGTATTTGTGGGGAAATAATTTGATATTTAGTTATTAGTTTGATTAATCTATAACACATTACTATAATTTATATTGCGGCGTATAAGTAATCATACACCACAGTTATGCGTGTAAGAACAGAGTAAGTGACAAGTTTCCAATTGTATGTATCTTGCCTCTTACTTGAAGGAGGTCAATGATGCTCCCTCCTGTCCTCTAAGCTTTTCCAGTTCATGGATCTTAGTGTCATTAGAGAGCGTCCCAAGGATATAAATAGCCAAGGACCTCAACCTATGGCTGCGAATTCTGCAGACCCTGGGCTTATTCACTCCTCTTCTTCCGGACATTAAATCAGCAAACTTAGCTAATCGTAGATTTCAAAGCCGTGTTAATACTTTCACTTAAAATTCTTTGACATGTAAATGAATGAAACCAAGCATAATAATAAAAAGAAGAAATATAGAAAAGATTAAACGAAACGAAAACTTAAAAGCAGGAAAAAAAGAAATTTAGGGGGGAAAATATTCCATATATTTTGTGTTACTCGAGTGAACACAATGTGTCCAGAGGCCGAATGGCGAGACGAATCGACGCAGAGATTCTTCTCAAAACTCGCTTCTTTGAAGCCTCAATGGCTTCATTCGTCGTCTTCATGTTCTAAAGGTATCTGGCACATCCTTTGGCCGTATTCAGCGATCGTCAGAGCCTATTTTTTTCTTTAAGATACTCTTCTAGCGACTCTTGGCAAGGGCATAGCGAAAGAAATTACAAATTATTCTCTTGTGTTTATTTAGCCTATTTTTACGATATAGAAAAACAAGAAAACAATAATAAGACAACAACAAAGCTAAACCCACACAAAACGAAAGAAACCCTAATAAGGCTAAAAAGAACAAGGGCCTGAACTTGCACTCAACACCAAGCAACTAAACACTAGGTGGAGGCCCACTTCCTGTAGAAACTCTAGCACTTTATAATCGGGAGTGCACGAACCAGTCCAAAGTACATGGACAAGCGATTGTGATGGCGCTCGTCCCGGTGCCAGGAGATGTAGCGCGCACAAATTACCCTCAGAGTAGGTCATTTGAAAAGAATGTGTCGATCAATCTGGGGCACTAAGCAATGGTCCCATAAAGGTTCAGGGAAGCGCCCCATTAAATGTCGCTGCCTCCCGCGAATGTGCCAGAATCGGAGTTGACAAAAAACGACCTGAATCCATCGAGGCATTTGGGAGTAGATCCACGGGAACAGTCGCAGTACAATGACACCTAACTTTAAATTTCCGTCTGCTGTCTCTCATCTTTTTTTGTCATGCAGCCCGATGGGCTGTATTGACCCCTCTCATGTAATCAGTGTTGACAAGAGCAAAACACTGGTATGATTCTCCAGGCTGTTTAGACTGTTTGGCGCCCTCATCAGCGCGCTTATTTCCCACAATTCTTATATGTCCAGGAATCCAGGAGAAGACAATGTAGAAATCTTACTGTTTCGAAGCAGCCGTAGTGTCAATGATACTGTGAGCCAGGAGATGCGGAGATTCCAATAACTCAAGGGCCCTCAGAGCATACTGTGACACGCCATGTGCCCCAAGAGGGAAACTGTTTTACATGAAAATATAGGAAGGCTTTGGAGGGAACTTTGTAGAGTGGTTCAGAAAGTAGCAAAGGGAAAATCCTTCTACCAGTTAAGTAGTGGGAGGTAGCCCTTCTACCAGAAAGTGGCCTATTGTCTGGATCCTGAACCACCCCAGCACCAACGTGGGGCGAGTTTTGATCTCTTTTGGTGTTCTGTGAATTTTGACGTGAGGCGAGTGAAATTCACACTTCGTGACCATATAAATATAAAAAAGGTGGTGAGCTATATCCGGGGTTCAGCCGCTCCTACCTATCTAATCTCGAATTTTCGGACCTTTCAGGGGCTCCAACTCTGGATGTTTAAAAGATGGAAAACACCGACTGGAAGTTGCCCAGCGGATGGTCAGCCCTCAAAGGCCGCAGTTTCTAAATGAGCAGTGAGAGCAAGGTGCGACAGAGTGGAATCCCTTACTAAGTTGTACTAATCGTCGACGAGACAGCAAAGATCTGAAGATCCGTCATGTGACAGACCCAGAGAGGGGACCCGATAATTTGAGTCAGACCGGCAGCAAACAAGGCAGTGAAGGCCACTCCGACAGGCATTGAAGCTTTAGGGCGCTTGAGGTGTAGCATAGAGGGACCCGGGGAACGCACCAGCTGCCCAGGCCTTGCCTATGGGTACTCGGACCGGGCGGACGTACTATTACTCAGGTATCAAGTGTACCTATCTACACAGGGTACCTACCCCCTTTGTGGTCAGTGAGGGGACTGATGTAGGTAACCAAGGTGAAAATAGTGAAAGATAAAAAACTGGGGTCCTGTAAAGAGTAGGGGAGGGGGGGAGGGAGCACAACTGTCGCAAAGCCGTGGGAGAGCGTGCGTAACTGCGGGTACTGGGGCTGAGAGGAAGTGCTGCCACTCCAGGTACCAGGTACTTGACCTAACCTAACCTAACCTAACTTAATCTAGAATAGGGTAAAATAGTTTAGTTTAGTTTAGTTTAGGTTAGGTTAAGTTTGGTTTGGTTTAGGTTAGTTTAGGTAAGGTTAGGTTAGGGTCGACAAAATCTTGGAAGGCCTCATTTTTACAAGATCTGATATTCAGAAAAATGCTGGATATTCACCGGGTTACTTTCCTTTAAATTATTCTTTTATTCTTTGTTTGTTTTTATCGACTTTGTATCACATTTAAGGGTAACATTTTCGCCCAATAAAGGATAAATTAATGTTAACGAGAATCCTTCAACTTTGGTTATTTAGGACTGATAAGATTTGTTACTGTCGCTCTTTACAACGTTATCGTTATTCTCTTTCTTTCTATTAGTTTTCTTATTGCTGATGATCGTCATTCTTTGTTTGGGAATTAATGAAGAGGCTCTGCCTCTCATTTGAAACTCTGTGAACGTGGTGGAACGGCTGTGCTTTGCGCGCTCATCTTAACACAACCGCCATCTCGCGGTGGGACGGAAAATGTGCGGAAAATATAACCGCAGATCACCACATGATAACCACTCCACAAGAAGGTTGGGGGGAGGGGGGTTATCTTCAGGTGACCCCGCCGATTTTCGTGTAGGCAATGGGGCAGGGATGGTAAACAATTTCGGGTGTCAGAGCTTGGAGGGCATCCTCCATATGTCAGCTGCACCCAAGACCCTGTTGCGAAGAACATGGAATAATAGAGGTCCATCGAGGTTGATCGGACCGATTCCTTTGTAAAAGAATATCGCGGTATCAAAAGCATCGTCGGTATTACTGGATTCGGCAACGCGGTATTAATATTTTTGGTTCATGCTTGCTGATCCTCTCATATTCCGCGCCTCACCCACCCACAGAGATTGGGGCGATGAGACACCCTGTTTTAGAAAATGGCTCTCGGCAGTGTGTCTCGATACATTATTATTATTATTATTATTGACTTGAAACTAATAAGCGAAAACCAACGAGGCAATTACGACCTAAAAAAAATTAAAAGACTTGATTCAAGGAATTTAGGGGAAATGGAAAGTATGGGAGATGCATTGCCCGAGAACACTAATGAGGAGACTACTTTAGGGGTCTGGTAACCAGGAAGGTCCACAAATGCGGGTTGCCAACTAGTAACCTCGCAAGCCAAAGGGGATCCGCTCCTCCTTTATCGAACCTCCTTAAAACCCAGTAAAGGGGCGCTGGGTATATAATAGGCAACCATGTTGCAGCTGACATCTGGAGGATTGCGTCCCCATCAGGTCCCAATGCTTACAGGTGGATCTGTACTGACATCTTCGTCATTTTATTTACAGTTCTTCCCTTACAGACATTTAGTGGAGATTCCCTCGTTGGTTTACATTTCTCAGTTTTAAATAACAACAGCATCCAATTGGCATCACCAACCCTTGGGGCTGACCATTGTCCCTAGCTCTTTATCAATTCATTTTCTTCTGAATATTTCTTCTCCTTTCTTCATCTTTTCCATTTCTTCCGAATATTTATACTCGGGTCTTTATTTATTCCTTTTCTTTCAAATATTTCTTTGCACTTCTTTATCTATTCATTTCCTACCAAATATTTATTTCCATTTGTTTATTGATTCCTTTCCTTCCAACTAATTATTCTCATTTCTTTATTAATTCTTTTTCTTCCAAGTATTTCTTCTCATTGCCTCCATTTCCTCCTTCTCTGCTTAATTTTCCGCCAAGTGCTTCAAGTTCTTAACTTTGAGCCTTTGTGTGGTCTCTGTACGAGCTCGTCCTTCATGCAATACACCCTACCTGACCCAGTCTTTAAGACTGAATTGGTTTTTGTTATTGCAATTCATAGTCACCATTCTGTTATTCACTTTTCACATCAACTCTCTCTTCCAACACCTCCTTTAGTAAAATTGTTTTTATTAGTTGCAAACGGGTGGCTTATAAGCTCGGTTTGATTTGAGTCTTTTTAAGCTTTGGAATAACCGAATGGATTAAGCATCTAGTTAACTGATCTCAACGATGAGGAGGCAATGGTTCGAATAGCCTCCAGGCCCGACGCTTCTTTCTTTCTCGAAAGGGCATTTTTCTTCTGCTCTTCTCCTCTCTGTCTCCTACTCGGTTTGATTTGAGTCTTTTTAAGCTTCGAAATAACTGAATGGATTAAGTAAGCATCTAGTCAACTGATCTCAACGAGGAGCAGGCAATGGTTCGACGTTTCTTTCTTTCTCGAAAGGGCATTTTTCTTCTGCTCTTCTCCTCTCTGTCTCCTACTCTCCCTTTCTCGTAATTCTGCTTTTTTCTTTCTTGTACTTCTCTTCCTCTTTTGGATTTTTACTCTTCCTTCTTGATACTCTCTTCTTCCTTTAATTAAATTTTAGAAGAGAAAGAACGGAAGAACTCGAAAAAAAGAAGAGCAGAAGTCCAAGAAAGAAAGAGCAGTGGTCTAAGAACGTAAAAAACATAAGTCCAAGAATGGAAGAGCTTAAGTCAGAGAAGACAAGAGCAAAAGTTTAGAGAAGGAAAAGCAGAAGTAAAAGAAAAGAAGATTAAATTCCAAGAAAGGAAGAGCATGGGTACGAGAAAGGGAAATTATAAGTCAAAGAAAAAAAGAATAGAAGTCCAAGAATGGAATATCAAAAGTCTAGGAAAGGATAATCAGAATTTCAATTCAAGAAAGGAAGAACAGAAGTCCAAATAGGAAGATATGAGGTCTGTGAAATGAAGAACTGAATTTTAAGAAAGAAGAGATGAAGTCCAAGAAAGGATGGCCAAATTTCCGTGAATTGAAGAAAGAAGTTTAAAGAAGGAAAAACATAAGTTTAAAGAAGGAAGAACAGAAGTCCAAGAAAGGAAGATCAGAAGTTTAAGGAAGGAATAAGAGTAGAGATCTAAGCAAGGAAGAACAGAATTTCAAAAAAGGAAGATCAGTAGTCCAATTTTATGAAAGAAGAGTAGAAGCCAAGGAAAGGAAGAGTAGAAGTTCAATGTAGGTAGGGCAAAAGTCCAAGCAAGTAAGAGCAGAGATACGAAAAAGGAGAAGCATATGTTCAAGACGGGAAGAATGGAAGTACAAGAATAGAAATGAGCAAGAAAGGAAAAGTAGAATTACAAGAAAGAAAGAGCAGGAGTAAAGTAAATGAAGAGCAAGAGCACGAGGAAGGAATAGTAGAAAGCCAAAAGAGGAAGAGAAGTAGAAGAAAGTAAAGGCAGAATTACGAGAACTGAAATGCAAAAAACCGAGAAGGAAAGAGCAAAATTTCAAGAAAGAAAGAGCTGAAGTCCGAGTTAAGAAGATACATAATCAAAGAAGGGTAGAGCAGAATTCCAAAAAAGGAATAATATGGGTGTCATTAAGGAAAACACAGATATCAAAGAAAGGAAGATAAGGAGTTAAAGAAAGAAAGCGCAGTTGTCCAAGAAAGGAAGAAATGAAGTCCAAGTAAAGAAGAGCAGATCTGTGTAAGGAAGAACATAAGTTGAAGGAAAGAAGAGCAGAAGTCCAAAAACGGAAGAGAAGACGTCTAACAAAAGAATAAGATAAGTCCTAGATAGGAAAAGAAGACATCGAAGAATTGAAGAAGAATATTTTGAGAAAGAAAGAGCAGAAGTGTAATGAAGGGATAAAATAAGTCGAAGAACGTAAAAGCATACGTCCAAGAACGGAAGAGAAATAAGTCCAAGAAATAAAGAGCAGAAGTCCGAGAAAGAAAGAGCATAAATTTAAAGAAAGTAGAGGGAAAATCTAAGAAAAAAGGAAACACATAAATTTATGGAAGGCAGAGTAGAATTCAATTCAAAGAACGGAAGAAGATAAGTCCAATAAAAGAAAAATAGAAGTTCGAGAATGGATGAGCAGAAATTCAACGAAAGAAAAACAGAATTCTAAGAAAAGAGGAGCAGAAGTGCGAAAAAGGAAGATCAGTAGTCCGAGAAAGGTAGAAAAGACGCCCAAGAAGCAAAGAACATAAATCCAAGAAAAAAAGAGCAGAAGTCTGAGAAAGGAGTAGCATAAATTTAAGGAGAAAACAACACAAGTCAAAAAAAGAAAGGGCAGAATTCCAAAAAAGAAAGGACAGTAATCTGAGAAATGTAGAGTAGACATCCAAGAACGGAAGAACATAAGTCCAAGAAAGGAAGAGCAAAAGTCCGAGAAAAGAAGAGCAGAATTCCGAAAAAGGGAGAACAGAAGCAAGAAAAAGGTATAACAGACGTCCAAGAACGTAAGAACATAAGTCCAAGAAAGGAAGAGCAGAAGTACGAAAAAGGAAGAACATAAATTTGACGAGGGAATAACGCAAATCAAAGAAAAGAAGAGCAGAATTCTAAAAAAAGAAGAGCAGAATTCCGCAAAGGGAAGAGCAGTAGTCCGAGAAAAGTAGAGCAGACGTCCAAGAACGGAAGAATATAAGTCCAAGAGAGGAAGAGCAGAAGTCCGAGAAAGGAAGAACAAAAGTTTAAGAATGGAACAACACAAGTCAAAGAAAGGAAGAGCAGAATTCCGAAAAAAAGAAGATCAGTAGTCCGAGGAAGGAAGAGCAGACGTCCAAGATTACTACATACGGACGGGCGAAGCAAACCTGAAGGCCGGCTCGAAGCCATGTCCAAGAAAGGAAGAGAAAGGAGAAATGAAGATCAGAGGGGACGACAGTGATGAAGATGGAAGTAAAGGAAATAGAGTAAATCGAATATCAGTTGTAAGCAATATTGCCTTTTGAAGAAGAAAGGGAGAATGGGAGAAGAAAAAGATTGAGAGAAGATGAAAAAGACAAGAGAATGAATGGGAAAGAAAAATAGGACCAAAAGAAGAATATGAAAAGAAGAATGATAGAAGAAGAATAAGGAGGGGAGGAGAATAAGTAGAAGAAGAATTACCTACCAGGGGGAAAGGGCACTGAGATCTTTTTGAGGCGAATTCAAGAATTAAAAAGAAGGGAGGAGAGAAGATCAGAGGGAACGGGGCAAAAGGGAATTGAGTCTAGCATCGAAGTCATAAGACGAACAAAGCTTGTTTATTGGAAAACAAGGGAGAGTTGCGCACCTCTTTTATCCAAGAATTGATAAGGTCTCTCTTTCGGGTTACTGGCTATTTAACTTCCACACAGTTACACTCCTAATTTTTCAACTTTCTTTACCCCAATTCCACTCACGTCCTGGCTGAGATGTCCTCGATGGTTCTCGCTTTTGGAGGTAAATAAATAAATTCAATTATCAATTATGCTTTTAGTCTTCTGGATGTGCGTGTTATATAATCTGATAGAAGATGTGTGTGTGTGTGTGTGTGTGTGACTTAAAATCCGACATGATCTTTTTGGTCCATGCCAACAGAAACCCCTCCCATTTATTTTCGATTGACTACCTTCTGACTACCCGTACCATCTCGTTAATGGTACGACTGACCATCTCGTTGATGGTACAATTGATCAAGCGACCGCAATACATATTGATACGTTAATCAAAGTTTCCGAATGAAACGTCTTACGTAGGTCTTTGTAATCTACGCTTGTTAATTTCAAATAGGAAAATAATCATGTAATCACCTACCCAGATTATTGATGATTTTTTGTCAATAAATTGGCTTTACCAACTAAATTCCTCAAAGGCAAAAATAAATTTCGGGTAAATTTTCATTGAGGACTACACGATCTCGTCAGATTGGTAAAATTATTTAAATTACCACCAATATTTTTTAGGAAAATTTTGCATGATAATTATTGGGACCAAGAATAAATTTTCTCATTGAAAGAAAAACAACCAAAACAAATCAAATAAAATGAAATAATGGTATTAGGATAATGTTTAGATTTTATTTTTTAAACTTCTAAACCATTAAAAAAAAAAAGAGTATTTGAAATAAATTTGACTAAAGAGAAATATTCATAGGTAAAATACTGCTCTAAAAATAATTATAATCTATTTTAAATCAATCGGATTTAAAGATTTCATTACAAATTCCTTATAAAATGGAGAGGGGAACATAACAATATATTAGCTAATATACTATAAACTAAATTATTTCTATTATTAATTTTTATTCATATTTAATGCTGAGCATACATTGTACAAATCCGAGTCTTTATTTTACTTATATGACTAATTGTCGTCATAAATAAAGTCATACATTTATGCCAATCCATTCAAACGCACCAAATTTTGGCTAACGCCAAATTTTGATTCAAGAATGATCTATCGCCTTACCTTGGAAACCAGCTGTGGGGTTTGATAGGAGAATCACATGAAAAGAAAAAAAAGATATATGAATATGTGATTATTAAAAAAAATGCTCTATGCCCCCTACCCAATACATATATGTATAAATATATATCATTATTATGAATATGCTTCCCATTGTTGAGAAACCTACGCTTTTATCTGGAAATTTCTGATCTCGTTGGGAGGTTTTATCCATGGGTCTTTTTTTAATTAAGAAAGTCATCTTTTTGGTCCATCTAATGCTTGGAATCTGGACACATGCTCAGCCCAATTACACCTTAGGATACTTGCTTACTCCTCTTAATAGAAAGGATCGATAGGATTATATCCAGTTGTATATTAGAAGTTTTATAAAGGTTGCAAAATACTAAGGGGGTTATTTCCTCCTAGGTTCTTTAGTCTTCGGCTATATATTAAAGTTTGGGTTTGACATGTATGCAGGCAGTTGTCTATTTCTGTCACGCCAAGATAAGTGTATTTGTCAACGTCTTCAACTGACAGATTAACAATTCCTATGCTCAACATGAGGTTGGTTTGTTGATTTTGTTTTCTACAGATTTAATGTTAGACAATTCTATTTCTTTCCTAGCTTAGCTATTGAAGCCGTCTTTTGGTTGCTACTAGGCATCCCCTTATATGTATCTCAAGGAGGTTGAAGTGTTTCAGTTATATCTTGATACTCTTGTTTTTTATCACCGAGTGGCACTGTTCGATAGGTACTTTGGTGTGGTTTACTGATTTAAAAGGGCGATTACCTCCTTCCCTCTCAGAGGAAATTTTATATTGCGCTTATCAAGGCTATGTGTGTTCACATAGCGCTTGCCTATCAGGTAAAGAAAATGTTTGAGAGGAGAGGTGGGTCTTCCGGCACAATTCAAGGTACGATAAAAAAGGGGAAGGAGCCTTGAACAACAGATACTACCCCTTTATTGAAAGAAGAACAAAAACAGAAGAAAAAGAAGAAAGGAAAATGGTAAAAATAAAATGAGAAAAAATTGCAAGTACAGAAAAATCGACTCCGGTAAACTCCGGTCAACATGAAAGTTAAAATCCGAGGGAGTGGTTCTCAACTTTTCCATAATTGCTCCTTCACATCATCTCCATCTACACATGGTACTTCTCTAGAAAACATTCCAACCACAACGCTCTTTCCCTCCCCCCCCGCGCTAAATTAAAGGCATAATTCAATTCATATTTGTACCTAACTTACACAAACTCTGCCATACTTGGTGCTTATACAGGGTGAGGAAGAATTCTAGACCAAATATTAAGAAAGAGCCCTTAACTTTTTAAAATTACTTTCATGTTTTTAGTTTGTATAGAGAGTTTTGCCTCATATATATATATATATATATATATATATATATATATATATATATATATATATATATATATATATACTAAAGTGGGAAAAGTTTGCGAGAGACGTATGAAGAAGTACTAATGGGCAGCGCCACCTTACCATGAGATCATGGAATTTCTCAGACCAGTATCAGTTTTGACCTGACATCTCATGGGTTAAGGGAAACACTGGCAAGGCTCCTCGTTGAAAGACGACGTGAATTATTAGAGTAACAACATACAGGGTTATGAAAAGGGGATGCTACCAAGGGGATTGGGATATTCCATTTCTGAAACTGTGTGGATAATCAGCATTGTACTGGGAATGCCTTAAGGAAGGCATGGAAGCCTACAATAAGCAACGCAGTGACCAACCACGAAGGCTTAATGGTCGTTACCACCGCATTTGGCTAGAATTGTCCACAGTACCAGACAAGCAACAACACTGGCCTCGATCTCATCCGCATCGAATGCAGAAGGTACCGGACGCACATCCACCAGGTTACTACAGGGTTCATTACCTTCCATGAGATATGGAAATAGAAGATACACCAGGTTAGTACAGCGTTCATTACCTTCCATGAGATATGGAAACAGAAGATCCACCAGGTTAGTACAGCGTTCATTACCTTCCATGGGATATGGGAGCAGAAGATCCACCAGGCTAGTCTAGCGTTCATTATCTTCCATTACGTTCTATGGGGTATGGGAGCAGAAAATCCACCAGGTTAGTACAGCGTTCATTGCCTTCCATGAGATATGGGAGCAGAAGATCCATCAGGTTATTCCAGCGTTCATTATCTTGCATGGGATCTGGGAGCAGAAGATCCACCAAGTTAGCACAGCGTTCATTATCTTCCATGGGATATGTGAGCAGAAGATCCACTAGATTAGTACAGCGTTCATTACCTTCGATGAGATATGGAAGCAGAAGATCCACCAGGTTAGTCCAGCGTTCATTACCTTCCATGAGATATGGAAGCAAAAGATCCACCAGGTAGTCCAGCGTTCATTACCTTCCATGGGATATGGGAGCAGAAGATCCACTAGGTTAGTCCAGTGTTCATTACCTTCCATGGGATATGGGATAAGAAGATCCACCAGGTTAGTCCAGCGTTCATTACTTTCCATGCGATATGGGATCAGAAGATCCACCAGGTTTGTCCTACGTTCATTACTTTCCTTAGGATATGAGAGCAGAAGATCCACCAGGTTAGTCCAGCGTTCATTACCTTCCATGGGATTTAGGAGCAGAAGATCCACCAGGTTAGTTTAGCGTTCATTACCTTCCATGGGATATGGGAGCAGAAGATCCACCAGGTTAATCCAGCGTTCATTACGTTCCATGGGATGTATGAGCATAAACTCCACCAGGTTAATCCAGCGTTCATTACGTTTCATGGGATATGAGAGCATAAAATCAACCAGGTTAGTACAGCGTTTATTGCCTTCATGAGATATGGGAGCAGAAGGTCCATCAGGTTAGTCCAGCGTTCATTATCTTCCATGGTATGTTGGAGCAGAAGATCCACCAGGTTAGTCCAGCATTCCTTTTCTTCCATGGGATATGGGAGCAGAAGATCCAACAGGTTAGTCCAGCGTTCATTACCTTCTATGATGGTAGAGTTCAGGTGTGTATCAGACCCCGTGAT
Organism: Ceratothoa steindachneri; assembly: GCA_963969495.1. Classification (NCBI taxonomy): domain Eukaryota; kingdom Metazoa; phylum Arthropoda; class Malacostraca; order Isopoda; family Cymothoidae; genus Ceratothoa; species Ceratothoa steindachneri. The sequence goes on from OZ018319.1 coordinate 181,839,773, forward strand.
GACATGGTCCCGTTGTCACCAGGCACCACGTAGTCTGGTGGTCGTTCCCTACCGGTGTCATCCGCCCAAGTCGCCCGGAATTAGTTCAAGGAGTATCCTTGTCTGGGTTCTGACGAAAGGTCTGGCCACCACGTTCACCCAACATGTACCCAATCGATCATTTATGAGACGCGGTGCCCAAGTCTGCCCATAACCAAGATCCGGCATCTACAAAAATAAGGGAACTACAGACATCTATCGACACGACATAGGTCAATTTCTCTCCAGAGGTCTTCCGTCCCTTGTGGAATCGACGCAACGTTATGTTGCTGCATTTCAACGTGTTAAAAGGGCTCATACATCATGGTACTATGTAGGTTTATATACCATGACCTTTGATATATTACATTTAAGGATGTATAAAGGTAATTTTGAAATCGGGGCAGGGCAAGATTACTGAAACTCATAGGCATTCTTGAGCAGCGTTAGTGCCCCTCCGGAGAGGAGCAATCCCTCACATTAACCAAAAGAAATTCTAGATAAAAATTCCAATAAGGAATAAAAGAACAAAGAGAAAAGGAGAAATAAAAAGATCAAAAACACAAGCTGGGAAAAGGCAAGATCAAAGATTCAGAGAATCGAACAAAATTCCGATTCAATGCAAGACCTTTGCTTTTTGGAAACCTCTCTCATTGGGGACCCACAGGTTACACACAGGGTTCGATCCTCGAGTCGCTACAACATATGAAAGCCATCAAAGCAAGTCGCTCAGACTCAAACCATCCGGAGACTAAACACACTCGATGGCGCTTAACTTCGTTAAAATCGGAAGTGGTGTTACCACTTGGCTCGGTCACATACCTCACAAGAACCCCATAAATGTGTATGTGTGTGTGTGTGTGGGAAGGAGGGAACTAAAAAGGGTTCGAACTAGAGCTTTCGTGTTCTCTCTCCGAACTTGCCTCTGGGAGCTTTTAACGAGCCCTACAGACCCCAACACTTAGCATTGATAAACTTCGCTATAACGACCCTTGCTATCCCACTTTTTATTTTATTTCGATTCTTCTGTTTATTCACTTTATTTTATTTTATGCATTCCTTTTGAAGCGTGCTTAGACCCCGTTACAAGTACAGGAAGTTATTAAGGCCCATTAACAACTATTCAAGGAGGAGGGGGGACACGAAGGAGAAACAAATGAGGTGAATAGATGGGGGAGGGGATCGAATGGTACAACAGACCTGGTCACCACCCGATGTGTGGCCAGACAATGCAACCATAGTATTTTGAAAACCCGTAAAAAACCGAAGGTAAAATAAAAACCCAACTAAAAAAAAGTATTCTTTTGTGTTTTATTTTAAATCGTTTAACATTTCTCTCATTTTAGCTCCGGTCTATTCAGGCGTGGGAAGGAGAAAGGAAAGAAGAAGAAACAAATAAGCAGAAAAAAGGGTAAAAATGATTAAGGATGTAAACGATTGCTGCTTCAATACCCAACAGGGTGTACAAGATTGTTACCTCAATATCCAAGTTGATTTATACATTGTTACTTCAATACCCAAGAGGAGGATGTAAAAGATTACTACCTCAAAACCCAAGAGGAATAAAAGATTTCTACCACAATACCGAAGATGTAAAAGATTATTAACGCAATACTGAAGAAATTTAAAAAAAATTCTACCTCAATACTCAAGAAGATGTAAAAGATTGCTAGGGTCTGGAGGAAAAACTCGAAATCCTCTTGAACAAGTTCGTAAATTGTGTACAAATATTCAAAACTACGAATTTGAATTTGTTTGCGACGCTCTCTCATGTCTACTGCGAAGAAGGAATATATATATATATATATATATATATATATATATATATATATATATATATATATATATATATATATATATATATATATATATATATATATGCGGTTGAAAATGCAATGTTGTAACTAACTAAGCTCTTCATCAAGCCATCGGAAGGAGCTTCTTTCGAGGGCTTGATGAAGAGCTTAGTTAGTTACAACATTGCATTTTCAACCGCATATACATATATATATATATATATATATATATATATATATATATATATATATATGAGAGAGAAAAAAAAACTCATGGCACTTGAGGAGTATTCTCTTTCTCTCCGGCGAATGACTCCCCCGGGATGTCATCCATCGAGGACGGGCGCCCATGTGTCTTTCTCATCACACCTCCAATTACTTGATGGTGGTCCACCTCGAATTCAAATCAAATTCTTGGAACTCCCGCCCGTTTCTACGTGCAACGCTCTCATATTTACACAGCTGCTTGCGTGTACCTACATGCATATATATGTGTACGTACGTGATTCCGTGTCTGTCTCTCTGTGTTTTGACTCGATAATTAAATGATCAATGTTTTAGTGTTTTTATTAAATGGTTGTATAATTCAATTCGTTTTCTTCCGGTAAACCTAAGGACACAATTTTTAGCTGGTTTGGAATCATAGTTAGATCTCCTGATAATACGAAGAACATCAGCAGCGAACGGAAATAACATAAACAGAGCGAGGCTAATATACAAATGAACTCCATGACACAAAATTATTGATAGACTTAAAGACAGATCGGATTTTTATGTCCCCGTATGCGTAGCCGAGCACTCCACTACGACCTCTTCAGCAAACGTGAACGGTGCATCGACCACAACGAAATAAAAGAACGTAAAGGTCTGGCGAGGCTCGTCATTGGCCTCAAGCAAATTAAAAGAAATGGCGGGGGAACAAAAAAAATCTTACAGGGGTCATATACTCTTATATAACAGTAGAAATAACAGACTGTTGGTGAAGGGTTCCTTATACACAAACGAACAAAATTGCTATCATAAATTAAAGAAATATTCGACGGAATAATCAAACCATGAATTAAGATATCAAAAAGGCATTCCCTAAAATAAGCCATTTATGTAACTATACAACATCTCACTCAGATGGAGAAGATGGAGCACTAATGAGTGCTCACACACAATGAACCCATCACTTCAAGATAAGGGTGACTTTAATGCGACTATTGAACAAAAAAACACGATAGCCATCACAGGGAGAAATGAACGCGGGTTCAAATTGATACAATTTGCTGAAAAAACAAATATTTACATAATCAAAATCTGTTCCAAAAGACAAAGAAGAAGGTAACATACGAGACTGATGGAACAAAAATAAAATCGACTACATCCAATTCAACAAGAAAATATTAATTTAGGATATATCAACTTGTCAGTTCTTTCGGATGGCAATCGAAGAGTAATGAGAGACAGGATTGAAATAGATCGGAAAGAAGAGTGTTGAATGCAATATTAGGAACAAATTAAAGAAATTTAACAACGCAAAATAACGCCTTCTAAATTACACGAACGAGAAAACTTATCCAACTTAATGATCAGCAAACAAAAGCTTCATTAGAAAACTGCAACAGATAAAAAAGAAACTAGTTTACAAAGTTAAGATTCACTACTAAAAAGTCTTTAAAAAAGAGACGAAATCTAAAACGAAATAGAGCAATTAGAGAAATAATCACAGAACTTATCTTGTTTAAAAATAATTTTAGAAAGAGCAGAGAACGTTTTTGTTCAACCCCAGGAAAAAATAACTTTTAAAACAAATCAGGAAACCAAATGAAACAATACTAGTCGACAACCAATGGTATAAAACACAAAAGATAATTGAAGTCCCACCTAGTAAAGAAGTATGAAACTTTGCATCTGCTAAAGAGCATGAAAATATTATTTTCCAAAATCACAAGAATTACAGTCATTTTATTTTAGAAGGTTTAACGCCTTCTCTCTCCCTCGGTTGGATCTATACAGTCGCGAAAAAGATAGGGTAAAATGACGACCGGGGAGAGGGCACCACTTTCTATTTGATCACTGGGGTCGGAAGGGCGCGGCGCTCCTCTATGTTTCAGTTGTAGCGGGGACATCACCCCGGCTACACCATTCCCCTTCCCCCTTGGGGTAATTAACAAGCCACTCTAATAGTTTCTTAAAAAAAATGAAGTGTTAAAAGTAAAAAGAATATTGAATAAGAGTTCAAATTTGAGAACAGGGAATGGAAAACGTTTCCTCGGGACCTTTTGAGACTCTTGAGGGCAGCATGAAAAGGAAAGCAACACAAGGTTGGGAGATGGGGCGAGAGCATAGCTTCATCTCTAGAAGCGACTTGCCTCTGCTTAAAGGGTATTTAACCGACATCGCTAGTTCGAACCCACGAAAGAGAAACTTGTAACCTGAACACCAAAAAGACTCAGGTACTGAAGACATTAAAAAACAAACAAACACAAACGTTAGGAAGAACCCGCAAGGAGGATAGAAGAAATAAAGGGCTAAGAACGCCAATACAAGTAAGTGATATGGTAATAGGAATTAAAGTTCGCAACTGGAAATGAATTACAGGGTACATTCAGAAGCGAAACAACAGATGGATGAAATAAATATATATATATATATATATATATATATATATATATATATATATATATATATATATATATATATATATATATATATATATATATATATATTCAACGTAACAAGTTTTGTTAAAAGCGACTGCTAATTTTGCGTTTGCGATTCTTTTTTCACATCTTTCAATTTGTCTTATATTTACCTTTATGTCTGGATTGAGTCCATGTATAAGTTCTCCAAAGTTCATTATAGCACGATTTTGAAATTATAGCGAGGGAATAGAAGATTTCTGAAGGTAAAAAACACTATTTATCTGAGGCGTTTCGTTACAACTCGTAACATCTTCAGAGGTACAATAAAATATAAGAGAAAATTAGAAGAATTGTTTTATATATCATGGATAGACGGTAAACGTAGAGACGAACATAGAAGTCACTCAGGTAGGGTGCACTGGCAAAATCGTTGACAGGGTGGGTGGAACACGTCAAGAGCGCAGGTAGAAGATTAAATTTGCGGTCGCATCCAGATAGATAAATGACCTGGATACCTGAGATTAGCTGACCAGTGCGTTTTTATTTCAATTCTTGTTGCTAGGTAGTATTTCATTTGAATTGAATTGAATATTAATTTTTGGTTGTTTTTCTTGTATGTGAATAGCTTCTAGAAATAGCAATTGTCACCGATCAGGTGCGGAGTCGATAATTTTAGTGTTCTCTTCTAACATTTTTCTGCTGAGAATTATTGCATAGTTTTGGCTGGTATGGTTTTTGGGGGTACCATTCGTCAGGTGGTAGGTCATTCTTCGTGATAATTTTGTTTCAGTCATACCAATATATGAGTGGGGAGGAGCTTGCAGTCTCCTAGGTTGCATTTATACTCATATATTACTTGGGTTCTTTGCTTAGGTTCAGGTTTCGGCCTAAGATTGTTTTTCATGATGAGAGTGTTGGTTCGTCTAGTTTGATAGTATATAATAAGCGATATGTTTTGTTCAGTATTCGTAGGTTGCATAGATCGGTTGATAATTTCCTTGATTGTCCTTTCGTCTGTTCGGTACGCCGTGTTAATGGTATTTTTATAGAAGAGTTTTATGTTGTTTTATCTGTTATTGTTTCCGTTGTTATTCTCTTCTGTGTGGTAGAATTGGTCCATTATATTTTTGATAGCTGCCTGTATTTCATGGTTGCTGAATCCATTGTTGACGAGTACTTGTGTAGCTCTCTCTATCTCATTATGCGTATCTTTCCATGTATGGCAGTGAGTGAAGGCGCGGTTGATATAAGCGTTAATTACACTTTACTTGTATCGTTAAGAACATTCACTCTCTGCATTCACGCAGAGGCCTGGATTAGGGGTTTTAACGTATACTTTAGTTGTGATTTTGTCATTGTTTGAAGTGGTTAAGGTGTCAAGAAATGGGAGTTGGTTGTCCTGGCTCCTTTCAATTGTATAATTGAGGGACGAGCATTCTTTAAGTACTTGTTGGAGTGTTTGTATTTCTTCTTCCGTTTCTACATTAATTTAAATATCATTTATGTATCGGCAGTAGATGTGGGGTTTGGGTAGTTTGGTAAAAACTCTTTCTTCAACGGCTCCAATGTAAAAATTTGCGAATAAGACTCCTAGGGGAGAGCATATAGCAACTCCGTCTACTTGACGGTACATATCCCCATTAGGGCCATGGAATGGGGCTTCTGAGGTGCATTCCTGAAGGATTTGTTTTAGGGCAGCGCTAGGTATGTTAAGTGTGTATATGTAATATGTTTACATGACTATAAACGCAAAGATTTCCTCTAGAGCCAACCAGTATCTGGAAACTAGTATATAGGCGGGAAGCGAGCTTCGATGCCGCGGCATTCTTTTCATTAATTATTATCAGAGCTCCAAAGCAGCGAAAAGTATTATTGTGAGTCGCGTGAATTATAGCTCCCATAAGTTACATAGAGCACAGTAATCAAATAACCTGCGAGGGATTTTTTTTGCTTCGAAAGTAATAGATACAAGAGATATGCAAACGTGTGTGTTTTGTTAGTGTCGATGTGTATATATATCATGAACCTTTAGCTCTTATCATACTCGAATAATTCAGTATGCAAAATTGTGCAGGCAATGAATTCTAAAGGCTTTATGAAAGCAATGATATAAATAGTAGTGGTATGTGATGGTGGAGGAAGGAGGGGGAGGGGGATTTATAAATTAATGCAGTGGTTGAATTCACAATGTTAAATAGAATAACGACGCCGAATAGACTTGGTCCATTAGTGATTCAAAAGTCCTTAAAATTGTATTCAACGAATTTTGGAAAAATTAAAGAGAGGAGTATTATTGAAACTTGCATCCGCAGCCTTTAAATAAATTTATAATCGAAGGGTTTCGTGCTTAATTAATACACGCAGTATTGAATGTTTACTTATGATTGCCTTTAGATTGTCTTAGTAAGGTGATCCGCTGTAGTTTTATCCAGGTTTGTGAAACTTTCAGTGCTCAAGAGCTTTCTTTACCCTGTAGACGAACCCACTACCGCTGCCGAACGTTAGAAAGAGATTATGGAGAGTTGAAGCCCTACGGTCGACAATGCCTTAAGTCGTTCCTGTGGCTACTCCGGATTTGGTCTTTTTAAACATATTCCCATATTTCATTTGCACTAATTTCACCAATTCCTCCACGAATAGCTTTAATAGCTCGGTGGAGACGCCCCGTTGGTAAGGTATCCCCTTCCTCTCAAAACATACACTCGCACACTCGGACTCACACTTGCCCATTACTCAACCCCGAATGAGAGCACAAGTTCGCACATCCGTAGTGCTCTGTTGGGCTCTTCGCACGAACGTGTTTCAGCAGGTTTAAACCCCTCCCCCAACCAGGGGCCTTAAAGATGATGGGATCATTATTAATTGCGCCCTCCTGCTATTCATTAGAGTACCCCCACTAGATAATGAAATCCACATAAAGATCAGAATGACAATCGCTGGTAAGATCAATGGCACCGGGGTGCCGATCATCGCTGGATTGGAAGGCGCGGAAAGATCGGTAGTACTGTGCGTTGTCACCGATCATCCATTAGGGAGCCTTTCATGGCCTAAGGGAGCGCCACTCGGACCACGAGATGAGAGTGTGAAATAAAAACCTTTCGGTGGGTGCCGCAAACGGAAGAATGTTATGTTGTGTGTGTGTAAATAGGTGTGGGATAGAAGAAAAAGTGATTGACACTATAGTTATAACACTGCCATCTTTAACCTTCTTCGTGGTTAGCCATCTTTTTCTCTCTCTCGCTGTCCCTCTCTTTTCTCTCCACAAAAGTAAAATGGCTTCGTTGGTTATAAGTCATACTTTTATTTTCTCAATTATAAAAAAGGAAGAGCGAAAAACGTTGACGTCATGTCTCAGTGTGTGGGAAGAGCTTGCATGTCTGCCTTCCCTTAATATGTCATTTTTTTTTGTAATATTATAGAAATGTTCAATTCAGATTACCATAAATTTCATTCTCTACTGTCTGCATACCCCCACCCCTACACTCTACAGAACTCAATGGTGACCCACTCTCTGCATAACCCCTTTCCCCTTCCAGCTGAAAACAAAGACGGTGATGAATCGGTCTGTAAATACTAAATTATTCATCGGGCAAATTACGTAACTTTTTCACCAATGGTCTTGAAATAATTATACGTAATTTCTGCCTCGATTCGTTTAATAAATAACGTTTCGATTAATAAAGCTTAATCGTTCTCAGCCAGGCAAAAAAAGGATCCTAAAAATACTTGGATAAGAAGAGAAACACGAGTGAAGGATAGAGTAAGAAATACTAAAAGTCATGAAAAGGAAATCTAAATGAAACAGACTTCCGGTGAACTTTGGAGGTTTGATTTTTTTTTTTCTCTCTCTCTCTCTCTCTCTCTCTCTCTCTCTCTCTCTCTCTCTCACACACACACACACACACATATTATTGGTGGGGAAGGTAGGTACAAGTTCCCAGTGCGGGCCCGGTGTCTGCGACAAGCACGGATGGAAGAAGGCGCCATCGTGAAGCACGAGCGGAGAAAAAGCAATCTCCTGCTGGGGACAGAATCCGAGCGTTGATCTGCTTTGTGAAATATTTACTGTAGAATTTACAGTGACAATAGAATATATTACTGTAAGTTTATACGGTGCGTAATGCCATGTACTGATACTGTATATTGTACAGTAAATATAGAGATATAAAATCAGTCGAATACAAAGAGCACATATGAGTACAATCCGCATTTCCCCTAAAGGGAGACAGGTACCAGGGCATGGTGTACATAACACAGGGCTCAAATTCACACTAATGCGTACCAGTGTTCGTAACTAGGTAACGCCATTCGACCCTCTCACTGAGGACAAGATCCCCGACCGGCTAATGAAATTAATATAAAAATCAGAATGACAACCACTAATGAGCCTGAAATCCCTAGGGACCGTATATCGTTGGGAGGGGGGGGGGGTCCGGGTGGTATTGTGTGTGTGTGTGTTTTTACACCAGAGACTGGAGATGGCTTCATGACCACATGGGGGGGGGGCACCTGTAGGGTTAAGGGGCATATGGATATGGGTGCCCACATAAGGGGCACTAAAAGTCCATTTATAAGGTTCTGTAGGAGGAAGAGAGAATGGGTATGTTGGGCTGTGAAGGCGGAAAGAGAAATGGATGATAGCGGTGTTGTGAGTGGCTATGTCTAAATATGTGTCTCGAGTTACTTTCCCCCGTGGGATGAGCATCAGCGTATCCCCTGAAGCTTTACCACTTCAACTTCTTTGGGGCATGGGACATGTGACCCACTGTCAAATACCAATATATGCCCCATCCTAAAAATAACACCCCCCCTTGTCTTGACTGGTTTAAATGCATTATCCCTCCGCACTCCCAGGGCTCCCACTAATTAAGATTGGTAATGCCCCCTTGCGGTGGCAAACATGAGGGAAAAGAATCTCTGGAATAGTTCGGATTGCCCCCCCCCCTCCCTCTCCTTCTCACGAAATTTTGAGGTTTTCGGTTGTCATGGTTCGAGTGCAGACTTGAATAACTCTAAAAATCAAGGTAGTAGCGTGCTTGCGGTTGCTATAGCAACGAATAGCCGCCTTCACACTGCATCGGGTACAGCTGGGGGACGCTCCTCGCCAGGCGAGGAACTGTATCCAACAGACCAATTTAACAGCCCTAAAATGAGATTGGGTATTAATCTTCCAATTTGCCCTCGCAGGACAAGGGATTGTTTTCACCCAATTGATACAGTTATTTTTAGTGCTGTTAGAGATTGGCCTCTTGATACAGTCACTCGCTTGGTGTAGATGAAGCGACGGCTTCAGGTTGCTTTTTGGCGTCTTCGAATCGGACACACTCGCGGGACGCACCGCCATTTGATGGAACACTCGTCTGTGAAGACTGAGTTGTCCCCCAGACTGTTCGGCACAACTCATGTTAAATGTCTCAGTCTGGGTAATCTTCGTGCATTTACCTGCGGGATCGCTATCGCTTGTCCCTTGTACTCAGGACTGGTTCGTGCACACAGACTTGCGGACTATACAACTTTTTGAAGGAGGCTGGCCTCCACTTTATTTGATTGTTTGTTGTAGGTCGCATGTTCCTGCGCCTAGGCCTGCCCCCGATGCCGGAGCGCGCTTCCTTCTTGTTGCCTTTTTGCTTTCTTTCCTTTTTATATTTGTTTGTTTTGTTTGCTTATGCCCTAGTAGGCAGTCGCCAGATGTGCTTTCTCTCTCTCTCTCAAAAGAATGGCGTGGATGAAGAGCAGTCGCCAGATGTGCTCTCTCTCTCTCTCTCTCTCTCTCTCTCTCTCTCAAAAGAATGACGTGGGTGAAGAGCGTCCCCCAGCCATACCCGATGCTGTGTGAAGATAGATACTCGTTGCTATAGCAACTACATGCCATACAGTTTACCTCACTAGAGTAGCGTGTTTGCTATTTTGTTGTCCTTAGACGTTTGAAAGGCTTTCGTTTATTTTTCTTTCTTTTTTTTTTACATTTCATCGTTCCATCTCGTATCGATTAATGTTATCTTTGAGCTTAAATTTGCTCTAGAAAATAACTCGCAAATTCTTCCTCATCCCGCTTTGATTATTAATACTGTCATGGACCAAGTAGCCATTCATTTCGCTTCAAAAGATATGGCGCGAAACGCCAAGGAAATGAGACGGTTGTTGAATGGCCCAATGTTAAGTTGGAAAATTTAGGAGAGTAGCGTGCCCTTCCAATCCTTTCTGGTTACTCGTGATTTGTACCTTCCGCGGATGTTTAATTCCCCTAACTTCACCACTTTCTTTAAATATCCATTTTTGTTAGGTTATTTTTTGCTTGGATACTCGGGTTGGTTTTCTCTGTGAAAAGAAATGGATTCTTTCCTTTGTATGTGGATCTTCTGTCATCCTAGGGGTGGACCAACTTCAGTAAAATCCCTTTTTAATACCACAACAACTAAAGAAAAGTCCAAAGTCAGATGGTATGTGAGTGTGCGTACGAAATCAACCCAATGGTCAATACGAACTAAAAGGAGCGAAAGGAACAAATATTGGATTCAGAACTACGTAAGTACCGGGTGTCCCCAACCTCTGGGCACATTGGAAATATCACACTAGTCTCGTTCACCAGACATTACCCCTCTTGACTTTCCTTTTCTGGTGAATGCTAAAGGAGAAGGTGTAATCAATGGTATGCTTGTTCACTAGACATTACCCCCCTTGACTTTCCTTTTCTGGGGTATGTATGCTAAAGGAGAAGGTGACCTCAATGAAATTTAAAGATACGAGACACCTGAGGGAACAGCGCATCATAAATGAAGGTGCTCAAATTGACCGGAATTTGGAGTTAATGAATCGGTGATTCATCCATCGGGTGTTTCTCGCAAAGCGGATCGAACTTTGCATCGTAAATGGTGGAAATCACATTGAAGATGTTATTTATTAGTATTTCAATTAAAGAAAATGTATTTATTTTTTTTTACTGAAAATATCCATTTTGTTTGTGTCCAAACTTTAAGCTTCACCATCCGTCACTCGCATCGTGGACGAGAAACCACGAACGGATAATGAAATGCACATATAGATTAGAGCAACACTCGTTAGCAAGCCCGAAAGCACTGGAGAAGGGGGTCCTCGTTAGGGCAGGGAGGGTGAGTACAGTGGATTTGATACTAACCAGCGACCATAGAATCCTTCGTGGTTCTGCGCCAAGAGTATTTGATATGAGTACCACCCCCTTGCAGTACACTATAGTACTCCACTTCGGTATGTGGATGAATGAGAGTGTCCCCTTTAGAGGAGTTTCAGCGTATCTGCCAATGGGCAGCTGCTCCTGACACCGCTGAAAATTTTGCGTCCGGACTCGCTGGGCTCGACTCCCGCCTCTTGACGCTGGAAGTCCAATGTCCAATCGAGAGCTCCGAGTCAGAACGGAAAACGAAATGTCAGAAGTTAGCGAAAAAAATCCTAAAATTCAGTTTTATCGTGCCCACGTTCGGGGGCAGGAGTAGTTTTAGTTAAAGAGTAGTGCTATCAAATTCGGACCCATCACCCATCACCCATGACCCGAGCTAGTGGCTAGAGTGGGATTTACGTGTTACTCGTAATTATAGGATTCTGTCAAAAGAGGAACTCGTCATGATGCGGGATGTATGGAATCAGGGAGTTATGAGATTAGTTCAACTAGTTGTGGTCGCATGGTTGTCACAGTTGGTTCTTTGGTGAACGGCTCCGATGTTGACAAAGGGCCCAGTCGGGCGTCTGTAGAAGAAGCCGAGTAGTGTGTCGTGACATTAGTGAAATACCGGGAGACTATCCGTCCAGCCTACATAGGGTTGTTGTACACCTCATTAGCACAATTATGTTCTTTAACTATGCTGACCAAGATACTTATTTTTAATAAAAATTGTGCGGTTTTAATTTCTGGCTCTTGTACTTCGTTTGACGAGTTCTCGACCGCTCACCCAAACCATGATTTGTGTCCGAAAGCAGAAGTCAACTAGGTCAGGATTTAATTGATGTTTATAAATTGTTTGACAATTTAAAAAGGGATATTTTACACTTTTAAGTGTCTTCCTCGTCTATTATGTTTAGTTATTTTTATTTTAAAGGATAATTAGTTTAGGCTAGGAATAGGCGAGGTTAATATAGATCAATATCCATGAATAAACTCAACCTAACCTAGCCCGAATAATTTAATTAGCATGTAAAATACTAAAAAAAACCCTTAGAATCACATTAGGCAAAGAGACACAAAAGTAAAATGATTCTAAATTTTGTATCGATTTGTTGCTGTAAACTCACCCCCAAATTTGGCAATAATCCCATTTTAATGACCCCCCCCCCCGAAGTTTTCTTGTTTATAATGGTTAATACTGGACTCTACCTCACATTAATATTATGCCTAATAATAAAACGACATTAATATTCATGACTTTATTATAAAATGAATGCTCTTTGTACACTTTTTGCAGGTATGTACATTATAAGCGGAGATTCCGAATCCTGGTCTAGGAGGACCAAATAGTTCTGATTACACGTTTTCCCATAAATTATTTATTTAATCTTCTGTAGGTGTTTACCTACATAAAAAAGACTTACGGGAAAATTTACGTGGATTAAAATCACACAAACAACTGTTTTATGTACACTACAGATACGCACGTCACGTCTCGGATAGGTGTCCGAATATAACTCCCATAATTCTGTATGATCCGCCCATGGCTAGGTCGTGAGGAGGTTCTTCTAGCCCGGCCGTATGTACCGGGAATCTGGAAATCACGACATCCACTCCACCTTCAGGTGTTTCTTCTTCATTCCTACAGGTGTTTAGTTTCTAAAACAGTCAGTTTCCGCGTCTGTCTTCCTGTGGGGTTGTTTCATTGCATCGTATGCTGCTCTTATCTCTAAGTTATCCTTCAAAGGAGCCCGGATAAGGGCGGATTCATTGGAATTCGCAAACCCCCTTTTCTACCCTGCTCCAAGTAGTTTCTTCTTTTGGTTTCTCGGGGTTATATTGCTATACACTAAGTTTATTACAATGATCACCACATCTAAATGTTCTAACGGAGATGCGCGGTTGCATTTCACTTATTTTCCAAATAATATATAAAAAGACAACTTATAATTTAGGACCCATTAAATTTTACTTAAGACAGATTTGTATCGGTCCAAATGTACAATCTAGTCGTCAGATCGTTCTAACAAACCGTTTAAGAACGTCGTGAAGCGGGGTAAGAATAATCCCGATTATGAGACCGATCGATTTGAAGAGCCTCTTTGACCTGTCATTAATAGCTGGGTTTGTGATTGGTCGTAAAAGGGTTCGGATGCTAGTTTTTAGTAGCGTTGATGCTTGCCGACCCATTTGTAGAAAAGCGGTTACCGATGGTGAGGATTAACAGATGATAAAATAAGGTATTTAGGATGGAAGATTCACTGATTAATGGAGATAAAAGCAATAGAAACCTAAGAAAACGAAGAAATTTAATTTTTATGGGGTAAGTTTTGGGGATCAAACCAAGCCAAGTGCAAGTAAAGGGACTCGAACCCTATTTAATTTGTAAAATACTGAAGTCGAATTAGGAGCTTGAACCCAAGATCGCATCATGGGGCAAGATCATTTATGGTGTACCTCCCAAGCCAAAACCGCTAGTAAAGGTAGTCAGGTAACAACGTTTTGGGGTGGTTGTTCCTGTGTTTATATAATAGGCCCTCGTAACCCCAATTTTTAAGGGATGATGGTTTGTTGTTTTTTTCTTTATTCATATTCCAATATTCTTTTTTTTTTTATCCTTCCCCTTTGTTGTCTCTATTCTTCACCTTATTTTCGATGAGTGAAAAACCCTTGATGGTTAGGCTGATTTCCTCTCTTTTCTCAAAAGATGATGATCATACATGCTTCGATCACCCCTCCCCAAACGATAGGGCTCATGTTCCAGCTAATTGTCGCCAATTTACGTTTCATTAAAGAAAAAGGTTAAATTTAAAGCGACTGTGATGTGAGCGTTTCTTCCATTCCGACTTTCCTTGGCATTGGCCTCTCGAAGGTCGTTTGAAAAGTCATGGGGGGGGGGGGGGGAGAAGCCTTCTCGGCGCTAATGAACCGGGGCATGAGATATCCGGGACGCAAAGTCCAAAGGCAAGACCCACCACCACAAACACAAGTAGTGTGGTTATTAAGGAAGGTAGTGGGAGTCTAAAGGTCCCAAATCACTTCAAATATACAAAGACTGCGAATCGTTATGAAGAAACAAAGACTCTCGAATAACTTGTATTCTTTGTATTTCAATCTCTGTCGCTCCGTTTCAGGAGCTTGTTTTTGGTGTTTTCAAGAAGCGTGCCCGACCGAGGCGCTGAAGGGTGAACAGGGTATTCTTCTTTTTTTGTTGTTCTTTTTTGTTTGTTTTTTGTCGGAATTTTAAAGTACCCTACTACTAGATAGTCGCCAAATGGGCGCTATTGAATTTTTTAAAAATAATCTCATACGACTCACGCAAATCGCATTGCTCATGATTATTGCGAAAACACGACTCGCTTTCGAGGCGTGTTCCTGGTTACTTGTTAAGCAGTGCCAACCCTCTGCCTGCTTTTCCATGGTGGCACTTCGTGATTGCAGGCTCACTGGCTTCATAAAACTCCCCATTCACACGTGAAAATGAGGACACACTTTATGGGTCACGGAAATGCAACAAAGCTAAACTGAGAGATTCACGTGTGGTTGCCTGTCTAGATCTTATATATATATATATATATATATATATATATATATATATATATATATATATATATATATATATATATATATATATTACTTGACAAAAAGACATTCATTCTAAGACGGAAAGAGATTTAGAGACTTGAATGCGAGTTCATTTTTTCTCGTAATGAATTACAGCGCCAAACTTTCTGCGCAAACATTTCTTATTTTATTTCTTTTATTCCTCTTTTCATATTTCTTTTGCACCTATCCTTTTATCATATTATCTTAAGGTAATTAGAAGTGAAACTGTTGTGTACATATACATGAATTGTATTTATGTTTGAGATTCGTTCCATTTTGACGTGCATCGGTGGTAGATTGTGTGGCTGTTGAGCAGTCTGTTTTGGTAGAGGTATTTGGCATGTTTCACCAGATGCTATCGAGACCCTCCTTCTGAGCGGAGTGCCACGCCCTTGTTTCAATTGTGACGCCTTGACACTTCACCTCCGACACTAGGCGATTTATGGCCATAATTACTGAATAAAAATTGCGGTCGTTTGTGAGCGGCATTTTGGCGCGTAAATCAAAGGCGGACATTACCTTTGGCGCGCTTAATCGGTGCCTCTCTGCGGGTGGCGGGAAAGGGCGGTCAGTGTAACGTAGTCGAAACGGCATTGGGCGGGGCGAGGCACTCTGACGTCATCAGAGGGGAGACCAATAGAGAAGCTCGCATTTAAAATGCGATGTTCTGAGTGGTGGAAGGACTTGTAGGAGTGGTTATAATGGAGTGTAGACCCGCCCACTTTATTTACCTGCCTACCGCCTTCAGTCTCACCATACGACCTGATTTGATTATCCAATTACTGCCTAAGGAGTCGATGTGGGGAATGGATGAGAGGGTGCCTGAAGGAGGGTGGCACGGTGGGCAGAGTTCGGGTGGGTAAGGAGAATGTAAAATATGATATGAGAGAAAAGAAGGGGAAAAATAAACAAGTTAATGCTGGGACTAAAGTCAAATTTCATATGACCTCTTCGCATCGATTGATTCAGTAATGATTTTGGAAAATAATTGAAAACAGGTTTCTGCACTTCATGAAATAATTACTGACTTGTTACATGAACGAGGCTGCCTCGCTTAAAAAAACATATCGATTTGCAGCTTTGAGCTCCGTTCATTTCCCTGTTTTGGACTCCGCGCTTTTGGGTGTTTGGGCAATAGCTCTTATGTGCTACTTGGAGGGACTCCACCTTAAGCACCCTCTGCACGAAGGGGTTACTGCGGATGTGGATGAAACCTTCTGGAGTAAGACTCGGAGGGACCCTAATATTAAACACTCACTGTACGAAGGGGTTATACAGAGAGTAATAAACCATCGCTGTTTAATTGAAAAAAAAGAAAAAAAAGGAAGATCGACGTACAAGGGTATAAAAAGGTGAATGATCAGATGACCAGTAACCAAGAAAACCAACGAGGGAATTTCCGTCAGAGAGATTTTGAAAATGGGTTCGTAGTCGAAGTCGAAGTCGAATCCCAAATTTTCAGAACCGTCAAAAGAACTAGTGAACTTAAGGAGGGGGGCTTAAAATATATGGTAGGTACAGACCTGAATGGTTAAAAAAAAGGGACTACTCGGAATATTAGTCTGGGAACAAAACAGGAATTAGCATACAATTAACCCCTCGACCCATAATCAGGGTATTCTATAATATGTAAACAGGTTTTATGAAATCTAGGAACAGGTAGGTACAAGGAGAGAAAGGGACTTAAAAATATAACCATATTTTGGAAGTCAAATCCCCAATTTTCAGAACCTTCAAAAGAACAGTCAAAGTCCTGTTTTTTTTTGGGGGGGGGGGTAATTCTCATTTTGCTGCAAAAGGAAAACCGGAGAATGTATGGTAACTGTAAGGAAGCTAAAAACTGGCGCCAACTGGTAAGGGTATAGGCACTTTACTGCATAGGTAAGGGTAGAGAATAATTGTTGTTTATAGCTCTGAAGAATTTAGGAATAAATGGGAAGAGAGCGGATATATACAAAGTATGAGAGAAATCCCTCGCCTTAGAATCAAAAATAGGTACAAAATGTGTTGGAAACGGAGAAGTGGAAGAAAATATTAAAGAATAAATAGCTCAGAAAAGAAATCTAAAATATAAAGATACTATACTATACTATACTATAATTGGAGAAGAGGAGAGGAGAGGTCTTAAAACTCCTGGAAGAAGCAGGCCAGCGTGATCCAAATCACTTGTGAATACATGCGGCCATTGTTATGGGAGAGAAGAGTCAAGTCCGCTGGGTGAGTACTTGGTCCCAAGAGGGGGAGGGGGAGCTCGAGGAAACATATAGAGCGAACGGTTTTCATTCTTTACAAACACACTTTTGGCAGCTTTCATGCCAT
Organism: Ceratothoa steindachneri; assembly: GCA_963969495.1. Lineage (NCBI taxonomy): Eukaryota > Metazoa > Arthropoda > Malacostraca > Isopoda > Cymothoidae > Ceratothoa > Ceratothoa steindachneri. The sequence goes on from OZ018319.1 coordinate 181,857,277, forward strand.
TGTTTTATCGCTCTCGAAAGAAGGCCTTCAAAAGGCAAACTGTCCTTTCAGGCTGACACCGCTCTGTGGCTTAACCGGGTGCCTCAGGACCCAAATTTCGGATTTCTCCCCCCCCCTCCCACTCCAAACCACATCTTCACCCCAACCCCACGAATCTGGCTATAGCTAACGCCGTTTTAGGGTTATGAAAACTCAAGTTTGGCTCCCCAAATGGGGTTCTGAGTCCTTTCGCATCTCTGTAACTGCCTGTTCCTGTAAAATTTCACACACACCCTGTCTACACACAAAACACCGTGATTAGGGAGCGAGTAACTGATGACCAGGGATTTTTGCCCCTTTATCCTTAAGGCCCCTCCAGTAGTCTCCCTTCTGTCGATCTACTCAGGCTATGTGTACCTTCCATTGGTAAAAGAAGTAAGCATTTTCGGGGTTCATTCTCCTCGGTGTGGATGTAGGGTAGAGACAGCGGGTGGCTGAAAAGGGGTCGGGATTTAGGTAGGACATAGGGGGGGCTAAAAGAATTACATAAAAAGTGAGTCAAATGGAAGTGGGGGGAGGTGAAGAAATAAGAACGTTAGAGAAGAACAACAGGTAAGAAGTTAGAAACGTTGCGATGGCAGGTAAATACTCGTATGTAAATGGCTTAATGGCAACGAGATCGACTGAATGACCCGTTGGTCTTGGGTTCGAACCATAGAGATTATGGTGTTTCTTCCTTGCTTTCTCTTATGAAAAAGAAAGAAAAAGAGAGAAAGAAAGGAGGAAAGGAATAATGGAAAGGAAAGAACAAGAAAGAGAGAGAAAGGAAGAAAAGAGCAAAAGAAAAGAACACGATTGAAAAAAAATAAACAAATAAAAGACAAAGAAGAAAAAAAGAAAGAAAAAAGACAAAAAACGAAAAGATAAAAATATATAAATAAAAAGAAAGGGAAGAAAAGAAAAAGAAGGAAAATAAAGGAGGAAAATAAAAAGGGAAAAGGAGATAAAGAAAGAAAGTGGAAAAATGAAATTGGTATAATTTTCTTCCAACTTGAAAGTGGAAACCAACGAAGGTATCTCCGTTAGATTTTTTTGTATTGAAAGTGGTAAATATGTGAAATGTAAAAATGTGTTGAAGGTCTAAATTCAGAGTAGTCTAAAGAGGAGACGACTTGGGGCGCTCTGAACCGAGAGGGCACGCGATTCTCCAGCACCTGCCCCACCTTCCACAACAATTAAGACAGATACACTGCTGCGGGTGTTGGGGCCCGTCAGAGAAAGAGTGTGCGTGTGGGTGTGTGTGGAACTGCATGAGTTGCAAAGGAGTGTAGCGTCTTGGCGGACAACAAAAGAACAACGGCGGAGTGTGCCTCGCCACCCCCGGATCTCCCACCTTTTAGTGGCCGTCCGGAGGAGGAAGGAGAAGAGAGGAAGCAGAGGGAAAGAAAGAGGGTAGAAGGCAAGGGAGGAAGGAGCGAGGAGGAGTCGCTTGAAATGACAGCACAACACATCACTCCGCTGCACTACACTTCACCTCGACGAGAAAGCTGTTGTCGACTCGCGGACCCGAGTTCGGGAAGCATTTCAGGTGGTGAAGCGTCGCGGGTTTGAGCCCAAGATGGTGAGGTGATGAAGACGACGACACCACACCTCGCAAATCACTCCCACGATCCACTACAACCTCATGAATAACCCACCAGAGGAACTTGCCATCGTTCAGGAATAGTCCAACTTCTTTCCAATAGAACTTCCACACATTTTAACAATCTCTGAACTCCCTCTTCAAAATATATTTGTCAAAGGCGTCCTCAATGTTTTGTTTTTTTAAATAACACAAAGACTAATCTGATAAGGGGACCCAAATTTTAACGCGTATCTTCAACCAGGCAGTGGTAAGAGTACCAATGAGTACCACCAGTTATGCACTAGTTTTTACATTACTTCAACTCCCTGTCAATACCGGACACGTTTAAACTAGTATTATAAAATTAACTGCTTTATAAGAGCAGAACTTCTATAATTCTTCAAGAAGGGCACTTTACATTATTATTATTATTATTACTACGTATTATTATTATTATAATAATTATTATTACTACGTATTATTATTATTTGATATTACAGCTCAAATTTAATGGAATTCAGGCACTGCTTGAAATGTGCTGAGAGAGAATGTCAAGTCGGAGTCACTATAAATTCACTATAAATTATGTAAGTTCAATGACCCCGCAATGGATTATTATACTACTACAGGACGACAAGGGAATCCTTCAAAAGCTACTTTATAAATTGTCAAATCATTTTTAAGTCATGTGGGCTTTGGAAGAGTGATCACCAAAGCGCATGGCTGAGTCGTAAAGACGTCCGTGAATTGTAGGCTTGTTGTCAGCCACCTCACAGGAAAAAGGAAAAGACATTTCTGGATCAAGTCTAACTCTTCCATTTTGTAGGTCGTATTTTAAAAAGATTATTAGCATATTTCTTCATTATTTTTTAATTGTTACGGTCATAATGGAGTTGAAAAAGGAGCGAGCTTGGTCTTGTGAGGCCAATGACTTAAGAATATTAATCCTCAGCACATAAACATTAAATTCCTACGTACTTTCCGGTCCCGAGGAAAAAAGAGAAGGATAAAAATGCCATTTTCATAATACTATGAAGAGTTAGGGCAGCTACATGCCGGCAGGAACAGCATAGGTCGGTCTTCCTTTAAGGAAAGCCTCTTCTTGACTCGGGTCATTTCACAGAGAGCCTGATCGAAAAGGTCGCATGGTTTCACATGAGGAATTAAAATAAACATGCTTCCATATTTGACATTTATTGTACCGTATTAAATAGAAAATAGAAAGAGGTTCCTGACTGCAATTATTATGTGAGCTTCCCACAGCCAAGGACAAACTTGAAGCGTTCAGGGGGCAACGCATGAATAAACTTTAGTACATAATGGTGAATATCGACATAAGTGGACAATCTGATAATAATAATTTCTTCATATGTGGTTTCCTTTGTCCCCTTTTCTCACGAGGCACTCATAGAGTGCCAAACGCGGGAGTTAGAATACCTTCTCTCTTCAAACGCTTTTGAAAACGCGAGTTCTTTAAAATGACGCTTTGCATAATGACGGCAAATGAATCTCATGAACATACGCAACTATGGATTGCAACATACTCTTATAGGTGCGTGCACACATGCAGGTATATAGATTGTAGGTATGTCTACATGAACGATTATAGTTTTGAAGCTTAATATGGCATTCGCTTCTCGTCAAACTAACTCGTTACAACAATGAATATCGTCTTTGTGCCATTTTTCTGGTGTTATTATTATTTCCTGATCTTGGGCATTTCTTCTCTGTCTTTCATTAGTTCTCTTTTCTCTGCTTTTGTCGTTGTAGTTGTGTATCCCTGTGTAGTTATGTATTATTATTATTTTGTTTATCTGACTGACTAAGGGAGCTTACATGTCTCTCTCTTTCTAGTTTTCCTCTTTCTTTCTTCCATCTCTTATTCTCATTGATTCCAATAAAGAATTCAATGAAAAAAATGACCCGAAGGATAAATAATGTGATTACAAAAGTATTCATCTTTATCCAGGCCTCATTTAGGGAATACGTACAACAAACATACAAACAACATTAACCAATTAAAGCGAATTTGTTGCTCTTCGACCCGCACAGATCCAAATCTCCCTAAGTCTGAAAAAAATACAAACTATATCGTTCGCCCTATATCTCCAGCTTTTGACAGTAGAGTATATACAGTACTTCTACCACAAACTCACTTGAACAACTCCATTACAAGGACACCTTTTCCGGTCTTCACTCTTCAACCAAATAACAAAAACAACTTTACTAGAAACTCTGCCCTCCCCCCCATAAACAACCAATTTCTCTCGCCGTTTAAAGCAATTAATCAGGATCGTCCACAAAAAGAGAGAAAAACAATCTTGTTTCCTTTTTTACTGACAGTTTATTCTGTGTCGTAAACGTAGGATTAAAAGTAATAAATAAATGTGTACATTTCTAAAATATGAAATATTGATAATCGATAAGCTACATCGGCTTGTTCCCAGTTCATCACACAGAGATACGGCTTTCTACCTATGCACGGTAGCAAACTGCGTACATGGCTTTACATATCCACGCAAATATCCCCATACAATAAGAATTCATGCTTCTGTACACAATCACGTGAGTGATGGTAACTTTATATACATGCGATACGTGTTGATGTGTGGTTTATCATCGGGTAGGAGCTGTAAAAGGGAAGTGTGTACCAACACTCCAATGTAGACGGCACTCAGTACAAAGGCAGGCGAGGCGACGAGAAAGCACATGAATAGAAATTAATCGCACGGAGAGAAAACTAAAGCCACGTAGAACGGTGTGTCAGAGTACGCCCAAAATGGTACAACTACGACTAGGGTGCGAGGGCAAACCAAAGGTTGACTACGTGGTTGTGTGTGATTGCATGACCTCGAGCGAGGATGTGTGGGTGTGTAACTGCGCATCAACGCTTAAGAGCCACTAACATGTCGCAATTACAACCGAACTTCTTACACATAGTTATTTGCTAATGCGTGCGTGAATGAAGTTATAGCCAAACTTTTCACTCACATGTACACATTCTTAATCACTTTCACACGGACAGATTTCACCGATCTACACAAGGTTGCAGATATGATTTTTTTAGCCATTGAATTTCGTTCCACAGAATTTTCTGCCCTAGCCCCCTCTGGGCCCTAGGACAGACAAAATTCGCAATCTCCTTTTTTTCTTCTGTCCTTGGTACTCATTTTGATCGTTGGCTATCTCGTCTCCCTCGTGCCCTTCTTGCCCTACCAGGGGATTCAAGTCCGTTGTTTTGAGCCGCCCTTCTTCGATCTACGACTGATAGTGAATTAGAATTAATATGCGGAAACCAACGAGGGCATCTGCACCACAAAGTTTGTAAGTAGAGAAAAGTAAAGCTAGAGTGAAAATGTGTGGAAGATATATAGTCACCCACCCTCATGCAGAGCACTGGATAGTACTAAATTCCACAGATGTTAGCTGCAGCATAGTTTCCCATACCCACACCTGAAAGCCCCTACCGTAGGGTCGTTCTACGAACCCTCCTTTTGTCTTTCCACTGCTATGTAAGGGTTGTAAAAAGAAAAGGAGTGCGGAAGAGTTGCGTGCACTCACTCTAAGAACCTGTGTCGTCTACACGAGTTCTATTACACACTTCCAACTTTTTACCTCCCCAACTACACCACTTTATCTAGTGTTGATTCTCTCGTTGCTTTTCTCCCTTTATTTATTTTTTTAAATAATAAAATAATACGTACATAAACACACACGCATATGGTCCACACTCCCCTGATGCTGAACGGGTGGGGCTTAGTTGGGCATCGGAGGGTCACTGGTCCTGGGAATGAGGAGGGGGGGCGGTCTGTAAAAATACAGTACCACCGCTCTGTCGGAACTTTCCCCTCGAACGAGGAGCGGCATAGGGTGCCAACGGGCTTGCCGCAATTGTCGTGCTGATCTTTATTAAAATTCCATTATATAGACCTTGCCCATGATGAAGAGGTAAAAAGGGCGCAATTAGCCAATCACGGGAGATGGATTAAGTCTGGTTGTTGTGAATTAATGTTATTTATCTGCCAAAACGTGAAATACTTTTGTATACATTCTCACCCACTTCAAGTCGCAGACCCTAAATCCAAAATTGCACTGGATTCGTTCGTGTAAATTGACTTTTTTGTGATAGAGGTTAGGTTAGGAGGGGTTAGTGTGTAGTGTATATTAGGAAAGGTTATGTTAGGCTAGATTAGCGAGGGTTATGTTAAGTTAAGTTAGGTTAGGGGGTTAGGTTAGGTTAATTTACCCCGCTTTGCGCTTATTTTGAGATGCATTTCTCAGAAAGACCATCAGTTTAAGGTGGGCCCCGCCCCTTGGCAGACGCCGTAAAGTCGACCCGAATCGGGGCCCTATCTGGCGACTAACGATTCCCGATGTGGCTTAACTTCGCTCGGGTGTGAATCGGCGTTTCCACTCGGCCCCGATGTATGCGCGTCCCCATTGGAGGGTGAGGGAAGGGGGGTTGCAACTCATTAAGGACCCGCAAATTACTGTTAGTAAACGAGAGGTCGCTACCTTAGTGGAGAAGACGCTGGATTTGTAACGCCTAGGCAACAGATTCCAGTGAGAGCGGACACAAAACTTGAGCGTACGGAGGGAGCTAGTCGTCTATTAGTGAACGCGCCCAGCTTGCCCGTCTTGGTAGGTAGCCCCTCACACACGTCATCCCGCATGTCGACAATCACAACATATATGTCTAGTCTTAGGTCCTGAAGCCTTCTGGAGTCTCTGTACCACCTGCCCCGGAAGGGGATGTCAAAACTCATTTCAAACTGCACCTTCCCCTCTAAAGACGACTCGCTCCTAAACTTTCTGAAGATTGTATTTTGATCTTTATGCGAATTTCATTATCACGATGGAGGAGGGGTTATCATCCCCAATTGAAAGGGGGGGGAGACCTAGCTAACTAACATGTTCAATGTTCACCCTCCCCACTCCGTACTGCCTCAAGTACCTTCCGCATATTTTTACTTCTCGTAACTTTACCACTTCCTTCACGAGGAGTCCTTAAAAAACTTCCCGGCAGCTCCATCTGAGGCAAGGGTGGCGGTGGGTGAGGGGCTGTGCTGGGAGCAGGTTGAGAAATGTATCTTGCTGGTGTGTGACCAACCCGCACTTCCCTCACTGCGTGTCTCCTGGTTGGCTAGGGGGGGTGAAGCCTTCTCTCCCCAGCAATGGAGGGATGAATTGGCAAATAGATAGATAGATAGAAAGATAAAGAGAGGGAACGAAAGGAGGAAAGAAAGAAGAATGTAAATGAATAAAGAAGCAAAGAAAATAGGAAAGAGAGAAGGAAGAAAGAAAAAAACGAACAAAATATAATAGGAAAGAGAGAAGGAAGGAAAAAATAAAGAAAGGGAAAGAATAAAAAAGAGAAAGAAAGAAAGAACCCAAGCATTTATTATTATTATTATTATTATTATTATTATTATTATTATTATTACTATTATTATTTACAAATAACAAAAAACTTTTGTAATCCAAATGAGATTCGCCATCATTGATGAAAGAATGGGGTAAAGGACAGACAAGAACACACAAAAAACATAATTAATTATTATTTATGGCTACAACCAATGAGGGCAATTTCGCTCATTTTCTTTCGAAAAGAGATACATAAAGAAAGTGGAGAAGTAAAGAGAAATAAAAAAAATGTGTGAATGGTACATAGATTAGGGAACAAGGGTTGGGAGCGAAATTAGTATTCCTATAGACAATAAATAGTACATTTCTGTAGAAAATTTTTCTGCCTCACCCTGTATAATATCGAACCTTGCCTAGTCGGAATCAGGGCGATGAAAGGCGTATTTGTAACCAAAGAGGAACAAATGGTACGTACATAGGAGCTTAGGCGATCAGAATAGCGAACAAGGGATCTCCTTTGGAGGGTAAGGGGAGAGAGATGGGGGTGGGGGAGACATTGATAAGTACATATCTGTGAAGGGGTTGAGGGATAAAAGCCCCTCCTTCGTTTTTGGTCTGGTCTTGCCTATTAAGGGAAGTACGAGGAAAGGAGAGCGGGCCCTCTCTTCTTTCTCACTCTCCCTAGTTCTCCCTTATTTCATCTCTCTCATTTTCTATATTCTCACTCTCTTTCTTCACTCCCGGCATTTCTTCCTTCTACTTTTTTCATCATTTCTGTCTTTTATTCCCCGTTCTCTCTACCGCCATCTTGACAAAAAGGTTAGCAGGGTAGAAATGCTATTTTAGCTAGAATTACCAAATAGCTTGACTGCCAGCATTCCTGGCTCTGTCCTTTTCCTCATCACAACTAGGTTTCCGGAACCCGAAGAGGACCGTGGGAGAGGTGGGAGGTGCGGGGGAGCCTCGGCTTCATCGGTGGTTTTCCCAAAATAACATTTGCTCGGTATGGGCAGCAATGTCTTTTGAGGTGCGCCTCTGCCCCTCCCCTCAGCTCGTGGAAATTGGCCCCGGGGGCAATTTCGCCGAAATAAAGCCCTGGCATCAATAACAAAATTTATCCGAGCGTTTCTGGAATCCTAGGATGAGGGGGCGTTGCCCCCGTGCCTCCCCCTGCCGCCCCTTTGCCCCCTCTCGCGGATGCGTCTCGCGAGTGGCGGCTGGCGGCCATCTTGTATCTCCCGGCGCGCTCTCCTGTTGCCAGTCATGCGATGCCATGCTTGGCACTCGCCTCGGGAGGTGGTGCCACAATGCCGCGCTCTCTTAGAATCCCCCTCCTTCCTCTTCCACTTACTGCTCCCTCACCCCCACTCTCTCTCGCTCTCTGGGGGGAGAGAGGAGAGGATTGTATGTCCGCGCCAAAGAAAGGCAATCATTGCTGTTTCAATAACCTCCAGAAAGAGAGAGAGGGGTAGAGCGAGAGGGGTAGAGCGAGAGGGAGAGAAAGAGAAATAGTGAGGATGAGAGAGATAAAGGAAGAGAATAGGTGAATAAAGAGCATGCAGGAATAGAATAGAGAAAGGGAAGAGTGACAGGGAATAGGAATAAATGAAAAGATATTTCTGTCCATAGCAACGAGGAGGTACTATTGAGGCGAAGCTCTAAAATGCAGCTTGAAGGCTCTATAAAAAAGTGAGAAAATGAAAGATAAAAAGAGATATAAAATGGAGAATAAGAGGTAAAAAGGGAGAGAGGAAAGTGATAAGGTGAGAGATAAAAGAACTAGAAGAGAGAGAGAAAACCAAAAGAGAAAAAAGGGGGAAAGTAAGAAAAAGAGAAAGAGTGAGAAAAGAGAAAAAAGGGAGAAAGAGAGAAAGTGAGGTAGAAAAATGAGAGAGTGAAATATATTTAGAGAAAGATAGAGAGAGTGAAAGATGAAGGGAGAGAAATATAGAGAAAAAGAGAGAAAATAGAAAAGATCATAAACGAGAAAAGAAAGTTCGAAAAGATTGAGAGAAAAACGAGAAAGGAAAAAAAGAAAAGAGAAAAAGAGAGGAAAAGGCTAGAAAATAGACAAAAAGCAGAGAAAAAAGCTAGAAAATAGACAGAAAGTAGAGAAAAAGAGAGAGAAACCAATGAGCGACAGAAATAAGGAGAGATAAAAAATATACTTGCTTCCATGGCAAAGTCAATCGGCGGGCCTTGATCCTATTGAGCATTTGTGGCCAATAATGAAGCTACAAACGGAAAGAGAAGCTCACAGAACTTTTGAAAGGCGAAACAAAATATTCACTAAATGATTGCGAAAAGCCAATATGAGAATCGCCTTAGTGCTCTTATTGCAAACAAAGGTTTTGCCACGAAATATAAAATGATTGAAATTATTTTGGGTTGATAAATTTTGTCACCTGCTAAATTTTGTTTATTTGCAATTGATATATACAAAAGAAATCTGTCATATGTATTTTGACGAAAGCACGAAATATTTAAGAAATATTGAAAATTTAAGTGTACCAAGACTTGTGTCATATATATATATATATATATATATATATGATAAATAACACCCACAAGAAAAATGGAAAAACGATTTCAAGCGCTTTTATCTTTATTCTAAAAGACCTCTTCATGGAATAACATAGGTCAGGACAGACAATGTCTTAAATAATAAGGAGTGGTGGTGGTGGAGGGGGGGGGGGGTTAATACGGCTACTTGCGTCAAAACCCTAACTAGGGGGTACTATTTAAGATATTGTCTGTCCTGACCTATGTTATTCCATGAAGAGGTCTTTTAGAATAAAGATGAAAGCACTCGGAATCGTTTTTCCATTTTCCTTGTGGGTGTTATTTATCATAATTTTGACTCAAGTGGAAGTTGTGAGTTTCTTTTCATATATATATATATATATATATATATATATATATATATATATATATATATATATATATATATATATATTTTGTACACTTAAATTTTCAATATATATCGGCTTTGCAAAAGTTTTGTTACACTCGGGTTTGTTTTATCTTTCGAGAGGTTTACGTGTGCTAAGGTGCATTCAAGATTTATTCAGGAAAAGGAAGGAGGTGTGGTGCATCCAAGATTGCTCAGGAAGATGAAGGAGGTGCAGCCAAGATTATTCATTAAGATGAAAGAGATGCATCCAAAATCGTTAAGGAAGATATAGGAGGTACATCCAAGGTTGTTCAGGAAGGTGAAGGATGGGCGGACAAGATTATTACGTAATATGAAGGAGGTGCGGCGCATACAAGATTGTTCAGGAAGAGGAAGAAGAAAGTGCTGCCAAGATTTTTCGGGTAGAAGATGGAAAGGCAGTCGTGATTTCTTAGGAGGAGTAGGAATAAGGTCACGATTGTACAGGAAGAAGGTGAAGCAGCTGTTTTCAAGATTGTTCAGGAAGAGGATGCAGAAGGCGCATTCAAGACTGTTCACAGAGACGAAGGAGAAGACAAAAGGTGTTCAGGAAAAGGATCAAGAAAGCGAATTCAAAATTGTTCAGAAAGAAACTGAAAGAGTAGCGTTCAAGATTGTTCGTAAAAAAGATGAAGGGACAGAAACGGTCCAATAGGATTGATGATATTAAGGGCTCATTGCTATAATAATTCATGGGAGGAAGGGGGGGGTATGGAAAAATTTGAGAACCAAGCGCCTACCAAAATGTATACCAATGTAGAGGCCGGCGTATACACGAAAATTTCCCCACATACATTCACTTACACATAAACGCATGCACTCACGCACAATAAAGTCTCATTTGTCAATTTTTTTCCGAGGGAAGCTTATTTCGTAAGTCATTTGTTATTAATTAATTCTGTCAAGGGTATAATCAGATTTCATGAGAATATCCGGCCCATGCTGCGTTAGGTCGGGTGCACGCTATGGTTAAGAGAGAGAGAGAGAGAGAGAGAGAGAGAGAGAGAGAGAGAGAGATATATATATATATATATATATATATATATATATATATATATATATATATATATATATATATATATATATATATATATAGGGAGAGAAAATGACTGAAAGGATGAAAGATATGCGTGTAGATAGATAGAAAGTGTTGTAGGTTCTATAAATTGCTGCTTAATATGCACGTAAGTGGGGTTTCGATACTCTCATGTCACATTCGATGGCGAAAGAGTCTATCAAAATACACTGGCAATAATGAACCACTTGACGCGTGATATTTGACATCTTTCTTCCTAATGGGTCTTTTTCGATCGACTAACACACGCACACATACACGCACACAAGGAGGGAGGCTGTTTTAAAAGAATTTTGCTCGTAAACAGTCAGCAAATCGTCGTCGGACCGTAGAATGAAAACAAGAGCGTTCTTGATGGATTCCGAGGTCTAGTTTAAAGGAGGAAGAAGCCGACAACAATGATGACGCTGAAAGTAGGAAAAATGGAAGAAAGAGAAAGAGCAAGACAGAAATGGATGAGGAAACGAATGTTATAATAAATATACTCCATCTATTATATCTACGAATACGTAATAATCCTAAGAATATAAATTTTCGAATCCCTTACCAGCAACGACTCGGCCGCATGCGTTAGCCTTCACCAAGAATGCAACGGTGTAATTATGACGTCAGAATAAAAATAAATGGCATTGCAATTCGAGCAATTTTCTTTGAAACGTCAGCGAGCGAATATTTGCACGATAATGGAAAGCAAAAGCCGTCAAAGAGACGAGAACAAAGGCCTGGGACAAATTTTATAGCAACCGAGAAGGGAGTGGTGAAGTGAGCTACAACACTAATCTGCAATTTGGCTATTTTTTTCAACGCAACGTTTCGCCTTACTTCCTTTAAGGTGTCATTGTTTCTGTCGCTATTAATATACAGGTATATTTCACCTTCACCTCCTCCTTTTCAACAATTTTCCCCGCAATATATGGCCATTTAGTAGCTACTATGCTTTGGAAATAAGATCATAAATATACTACAGAACTACAGAACGCGGACCAGTAAAGAACCTAGGGTCCACTTAAGGCCAGTCCGAGAGCTATTAGGTCTATACCACCTCCACTTTGAGAATTATTTAAGTCTATACCACCTCAACCTTGAGAGCTACTTAGGTCTATACCACTTCAACCTTGAGAGCTACTTAGATCTATACTACCTCAACCTTGAGACTGTATTACATGAGATATTGAAATTATAAAATAGATCCTATTGGTATATAGCTAATGGAGCACGATACAAGCCACTTGGATAGCCAAGGTATCCATTTATTGTCGAAGTCACCCCTAAATTTGAGTCCAATAAAATGAAGTAGTTTCACTTGCAGACAATCCGTATAGAATGGAGGTTGAACGCGTGACAAATGGCGACATTTGAAGGTACTTAGTAAAATCCCAATTACTATGAACACGTTTCATTTTTTGTTCACGTTAAAGCGATAATGGTAAAGGTAATCCATCTCAAAAAGAACCTAGTACAATATTTATCGGGATGGAGAAATTTCCAAAGAGAGTGGCTCACTCTTCCATTACCGCCATTTGGGGGTAAGGGGAATGCCCTCGTTGGTTTTCGGTGTTGTTAAATAAATCCAATTCAATAGATGAACTTATTTGAAAGTGGGACTTCGAATGGTGTGCGCTCTCTCGACACACGCAGGTCAGGTATGTGGTTGGCCGCCATCCCGGGTGGGTTCGAGCACGTTTTAATGATTCTGGTAAAATACAGGGGCCTAAGAGAACGGGGAAATATAAGGTTCAACCAAAGAGTTGGGTAAAGGTCAGAAAGAGAAAGGAAAATAAGCAGAAAGAAGAGAAAGAATAAAAAGAATCGGAGTTATGAAGATTAAGTTAAGTCAGGTTAAGTTGGTTAAGTTAAAAAAAGTGTCAAGATAAACAGTTATTATTGGGTAGTTTTTTTAACTGCAGCGGCCATTTTCACCGCAGGTCAACTAGATCATATGCCTCTAGTAACCTTCACATTCGCGTGGCAGTACGCGGGATCGTTTTCACTTTTGCCGTCGCAGTACAAGGGATGGTTTTCGCCCAAATGATACAGTTCTTTTTGGTGCTGTTAAATTGGTCTATTGGATACAGTTCCTTGCTTGGCGAGGAGCGTCCCCCAGCCGTGGCAGATGCAGAGTGAAGGCTGCTACTCGTTGCTATAGCAACCCCATAGCATAACTGCAAATATTCCTGTTTGCCTTAGTATGTCGAGATAGGTTTGGTTAAGTTGAGTTATGTTAAGTTAAATTGAGTATGTCAATATGAGTTGGATTAGGTTAAGTTAGGTCAAGTTAGGTTAGGTTTGGTTAAATTATATTAGTTATGTCAGGTTACGTTAAATTAGGTGAGGGTAGGTTTGGTTAGGCTAAGATAGAGTAGATGTGGTCAGTTTAGATTAGGCCAAATTAGATATGGTTAGGTTAGATATGATTATGTTAGATTTTGGTTTGGTTAGATATGGTTAGATTAAGGCAGGTTAGATATGTTTTGGTCTGGTTAGATATGGTTAAATTAGGTCAGGTTATACATGGTTATGTTAGATTTTGTCTGGTTAGTTAGGTATGGTTAGATTAGGTCAGTTAGATATGGTTATTTAGAGTTGGTGGTTAGTTATAGTTAAATTAGGTGAGATTAGATATGTTTAAGCTAGATTAGGTCATATTAGCTATGGCTTGGTCAGATTAGGTTAGGTTAGGGTAGTTTAAGTTTGGTTAGGAGATCTTGTGAGTAGATTTAATGACTCAATATATATTAGTTCGGGCCTAGTTCTCAGGTTTGAGAACCAAATGACCAACTCCACCCCTCAATCTCGCCTTCCTACACTTCTCCAATTAAGGGATATTTGGATCCTTGGGCAAAATCGACTGCTCGATTTTTGTTAAACAGGAAACTGTTTGCTTCTCTGTTTTTCAGAAGGCGTTTGATTGTACTGTGTTAGGAACTCGCCCCAAAACAACGGAATAAATAATTATATTTTTCTTTATGATTAAAGGGGGCATCTCCTCCTGAAAGACTTTGAAAGGATGCTGGTCAAGGAAGTGAGGCTTGAGAAAGTGAAAAATGTGTTAAAAGGTAGCTAAAAGAGGAGACTACTTAAAGAAATTGGGATGCAGATGGATGGGGGTGGGGGCGCACTTTCTTCAATTCAGTGCCGCTCTGTACCGAAACCATCTTTCAGAACCGGCAAGAATAAGTCCAAAAGTCGATGCTAATGATGTGTAAGAGATAGAAACTAAGACAGACAGATAGAGACTACAGAATTAGAACTACAACTGTCAGACCTTAGAATAGATAGATTTAACGCTATGAATACACTTAATTTTAGACCTCTATGTGGCGTTGGCATTGGTAAAGCTGGCTGTACCTCTAGCTCAAATGCCTTGCCAGTCTCGCAGAACCTATTGGAAGATACGATTGGGTGACGATCTCTTTCTGGCCGAATTTGCCATCCGCTAATAGAAAGACCCCGGCTCCTTCTTCCATTGTCTAACGAGGGAATTCGGATCAATGAAAAAGCGATGCCTCTCGCAAATCTATAACTCAAATAGGCGTCCATGAATGCGCCGAGAAGTGGCGGAAGCTATCTTTAAAACTAACGACCGTTTATCTTCCCGTACGCTAATCACAATAATCAACCGCCCCAGAAACGTGCCAATTAGGGTCGACTATAAGCGACGTCATTTAGCTCCCATTGTGGTCCTCGACGTTGGAGAGCAGGAAAAAAATAAGCTAACGTTTCGACCACAACACTTATCGTTTCTTCCGGATAAATGTGAACGCGTACGATCGACTGTGTGTACGTAACTCTTTCGTAGTATATAGGTACATGGTTTGAAAATGCCTTTTTGAGGTCATATACAGCATGTGAAATTGAGTGCAGAGCCATATTAAATTCATTACAGCATTCCATCTACCATTCTTGCATATCTTTCTGCATATTTTGTAATATATTTCTTTGGCTTCTCCCTTCCAGACATATTTCTGGAACGAACCTCTCGACATAGCTACTGTTGTATTTTATTATAGTCGCTTTCGGTTTCAAATAATTCCTACATGAATTTTGGTATGAACAAAATATAAGAGAAGCTCTATTCCACTCTACCGCGTTGTCCATCTTTTCGTCGCTGTTCTCGAGTCCATAAAGCTGTACTGCTTATGGCAGGCACCACGCTCATCGGGCAAAGCTGTATATTTTAAACTCTAGCCACCCTGTAGGGGCAAGGATAGATAGAGTTGAAGAGAGGTCGGTCATTTCCAAGTAGATATGAAGTGACTACCCTACTGGGATGCAATCCTGAAGTGGGACTACCCCACTTGGATATATTCACGTGTGAAGTTAAGTTTTAATTGAACTTTCACTCCCTAGCTTGGACCGCTGACACAGAAGATGTTAAAAAGTTCCCTCAGCCTGCAACAGCCTCCTTCTACTCTAATATGTCCCCCCCCCCCAGGTACGGCCACAGCATATAACAGCCTGCCTCCAGTCCAACCTGGTCCCTCAGAAGAGTCTCACAGAAGGCTCTCTCAGAGTCTCCCAGGCGGTCAGATGGAACACTGGTCATCCGCTGCTATGAAACTATTAACAGCAACATATATAGACCAGTAAGTACTCTTTTAGACACTTTTCACCATTGCTTTACTTGCTTATGGAGGTCCATCGAATTTCGATGACGACGTCTCTCCTCTCGTGATGGGTGGCGATGGCTAGTGAAGTAGTTTGATGAGTAGTAGTGTGACTAGATGTGTGATGGAGATGAGATCCGTTTTGATGACTTTTTTGAAGAATACGAAGTCCAAATTCTGAGGCACACCTTCTCCCACATGTTGGGCATGCAATGCCCTCGTCTGAAGGGAGAGGATCTCCATTTTGTCGCTCATGCTACCTTTGGTGCTGTTCCTCACAGGCATGCCCCCTGGATGCCTCAAAGTCTTCTAAGGCCAGGTAATAGGTTTCCCTCTAGGTGTCCCGGTCATTGGCAAGTGGCTCTAAGCTGGATGGGTCCACTACACACTTCTTGAGGGTTGTTTCGAAGTGGTCTTTGAGGCGCTTCTTTTGCCCCCCTACACTGCGGCGACCAATGGCAAGTTGTCCATAAAGGAGAGTGCGGGGGAGTCGGTTTTCTGCCATACGATAGACTTGGCAAATCCATCTAAGCTGGCGCTGGAAGATGAGGGCCTTAATGCTGATGCAACTTGTGCGCTGAAGGATGGTGACATGAGGAACGCGGTCTGTCCAGGTGATCCCAAGGATTAGTTGAAAGCAGCTGATTTGGAAAGACCCTTGATGTGCGCCCTCTATACAGTCCAGCGCTTCGACAGCGGCCTTCATGGGCATGGTTATGTTGCGATTGAGGAAAACTCGACTTGATAGTCGCCCAAAGGCACTCGTGGCCTGTCGGATTCTGCTCTCTACTTCGTCATCGATGCGAGAGTATGAGAAAAAGATGCTGCCAAGGTAGAGAAAAGTTGTTGGTTTAGCTAATGTCATCCTCTCCAACCTCGAAAGCTGCGGAAGGGAGTTGGTCGTCCAGATCCGACTGCTGGTGGAGAACCTGTCTTTCTGGCATTGATAATGAGTCCTGTGCTGGTGTAAGTGTAGTCAATAGTGTCAAATATCATTTGCAGCCCCTCATATGAGTGACTGATAAAAGCTGCGTCGTTAGCGTACTGTAGGTCGAATACATTCGCAGTTCTGGTTTTCGTGGTGGCTTGGAGTCGTCGCAGATAGAAGAGACTGCTATCTAAGCCGTATCGATAGGCAATGCCTTCCTTTAGTTGGAATCTATGCCGAGATAGGAGTGTCACTGCTGCCATGTAGATGTTAAAAAGGACCGCTGCAATGACACCGTCCTGTTTCACACCAACCTTGACCTTAACTCTAGGCCACTTACAACTACACGGGCAGACATTCCCGTGTGAAATTCCTTTAGGACATTCAGGAATTTGGGGGCACAACCAAACTTGGCTAGGATCATCAATAGGAAAGGCCGTTTTACGGTATCGAAGGCTTTTGTGAGGTCAACGAAGGCAGCATACCAGTCTTGATGTATACAACAACATATATAGGCCTGTAAGGACTCTTTTTAACATTTCTCACTATGCGTACCATACAACAACATATATAGGCCAGTAAGTACTCTTTTAAACACTCCTCACCGTACGCCCTTTACAGAGCAAATAAAGATGTAGCTGAAGACTCAATAGTCAACGCATGAACGCTGGATACAATGAACCGATTATTTTATGCTTAGGTACTCGATGCTATGAGTTTTTTTTTGTTTTTTATTAAATAGAAAAAAATAATCAGAGCATCTTGACCATATTTTTTTAAGTAGGCTGGTAAAGAGGTTTTGAATTTAAGAAGTGAAAATGTTTGAAAAGCCAAAAGAGATTACTCGTCCATACCGTAATGAAAGGCAGGAGGTATTTTTTATGTTGTGAAAAAATCTTGAACTCAGTAATTCCTAAGCGAATAGAAAATTCAGATTAAGCGAGATGTATCGTTTTAGGGTGTAATATGCGAGACAGACAAGAAGCAATTGTATTAATTGCAGTCACAATGCCGATAAAATGTATAAAATGTCCTCTAAGAAAAGTATATCAAAGACAAGCAAATTTTGAATTACAAATGTAAAAAGTGCCCTTGACCCCACAATAATTCTTTTGAATTTTCAATTAAATAAATTATAAAGAAAATTACCCTTTAAATAAGTAAAACGAAACTGAAAGAAAACGTAGTGAGCTTTTCTCACAAAGTGGTATTTTATAAATGAAAAAAAGGTAAAAAGAAACAAAAACTGATTTCTTTAAAAAACAAAACAAAATGTAAAATTAAAAGAAATAAAAATAATAAATTTACCTTGACCGCAAGTCATGTTTTTGACGTCTTGTTCGGGAACAAAAGAAGAGCAGTTCCCACCTGCGAACACACATATAAATATGCATATTAGTATGTTTCATATAATTGTGGTTGAGTTATCTTCATAAATAAAGATGTCAATCCTAGAATAATTTAAATTTATTAAGCAATAATAGTCACTAATTTATCATGGAAATTCAAAGAGAAGAAACATAAACTAAGAGACACGAGCGGAAGTTAGATAACTAAACAGATTTTACGACGGGTGCGGATGATCGCCTCGTAAGAAACACAAGATGAAGCTGCCAAACGAGGCGATCCTCTCTCAAATGTTGGTTCTCGCGCACCGCGATAAAATGATCTTCGAATGCAGGTATACAACAAAAACTCAATCTTTATGATTAATATTTTTGTAGTACTATATTATAAAACTTATCCAAAGTATTAATGATATTTGTTGATGGCTGGTTTAGTTGAACTAGCTCAAACGCATAACACAAGAAACCATGTTGTCATTGAGAAAAGAACCATCAGGAGTTTTTAGTTTCTATGGTCTCTAGCTGAAATTTAGCTACCTTAAATAGCATTGACACTAATAGGAGTAAAATGAGTAAGCCAAGCTCGCTACTACCTGAAGTATGCTCCCTTTTTAGTCAAAAAAACTCTGGAAAATGGATATAATATAACCTTTGAATCACTTTTAATCCTCTGCTTTACTCACCGAAGAACTGTTCGTATAATGGAATCGAACATCAATAAATAACTCCTAGAATTTCCTCCAATCATTATGACTAGCGATTGTTAATAGGACTCCTGCCCCAGTCCCTCTTAATTTATCCCATAAATCGCGTTAGTACTTTCTTCGATTGACTTTGAGAGAGGCTCTGGGAGGGTAAGAGTGTAGGAAAGGGGTCACAGAAGCGAAGAGGGAAGAGACGGAGCGAAGAGCGACGATTGGAAGCAGTGCGTAACCGAAACGCGGGCAAATGCAATCAATGAATAGGTTTCCAATATAGGGGGGAGCGGATTTTTTTCGTATCGTAGGCTGCCGAGCCGGGTGGCAAGGATCGGGAGGGCCAAGAAGGCCCCAATTAAAAGAAAGATAAAGATTAATTTAGGAAGGCGGTGTACAAAATTGCAAACTTCTTTTACTTTCTCGGGTAACCGATACTTGCGGGAGGTAGTCATTAACCTGCGGCTAATCGGAGGCGTATCGGCAATTATTTTAATTAAATGGGCTTCTAATGCAGGTGGATCTCTTTCCCCTACCCTCTCGCATACCCAACTACACGAAGTGCAGGAGGTAGAGGGACAGAAAAACGGAAACAGAACACAGTAAGCGGGAGAAGGGTGGGTTCGATCCTAGTCTGGTAATTAGCGTCGTAGTGCCTTGGAACAGAGACGTCTCGGTAGGAAGATGCGGCTCTGGGGATATTACGATTGGCGGAATTAGGAAGCCAAATTGGGGCTACGTTGCCAAATGCAGTCGTCCTCAAGTTACCTGGATTCCGTCATAAAGGGCGGGGGGGCAACGAGGAAAAGGGGAAATGCATCATGTATGTGTGTTAAGCTTGTATATTTACCTGGGCTTCTCCCCACGGATGTATAAACACGTGTAAATGGTGTAGGACAGGCGGAAGAAGGTCTGCATTGTGTGAGAGTGAATGTTTCTTAAGGTTAACCGTTTGTTATATCAGCCTGTTTACCACTAAAAGGAAGGTCACCACGCTAAAAGCCTATTTAAAAGGAAACCGAGGACAGTCAGTTGCAAAGCCCTTAATGGACCTTTCGTATCAAACAAAAATATTGGATGAGTTGACTCTAATAGTACTGGCAGATTAGGTAAATTAGGTAGTTAAGGTAAATTCGCTTCAGACACCTGTTTATTTTTACGGTCACTTGTTTTTACAGACTAAATTAAGGGCTCAAAATAGTTTACCTTTGTAGTTGTTATAGGAACTTACTTATATGGTGTACACTTTTATTTTTTGACGAAATCAAATCAAATTTAGGTACATTTATAATTTCATCGGGATTGGCTAGCAATTTAATTAATTTTAAACAGTGGAGAGATAGTTATAAACTTACAACGATTTTCATCCTTTAGTATCAGAAGCTATGGAGTGCAAGCAAAAGCGTAGGCTTTGCTAACTGAGGTAGACTATGCGCAAAAAGGGACACCGTATTACACCATGCTAAGACTACGAATTCTGCCATAACTTGAGCTAAGGTCAATTTGGGGATTAGTGCGTGATTGCGGTACTTCGGTTCGCAAAAAGTATATATATTGTATAAAAAAATAAAGTTACTTCACGCTTTTTTATTTAAAATTATATAAAAAAACTACAATTATCTTATTTATTAAATAATTATCTTATATTAAATAATTTAACAATATATAGTCGTTTTATAATATACTTATAGAAGAAAGAAAATGGTGAAGCAACTTTATTTTTTTATATAATACCAAGTCGTTGAAATATAAATTACAATTTTTTTCAAAATCCGTAGATTGCAGTGTTACCAACCCTCCCCAAATTATTATAGGGAAATACACGACGGGTATTATTATTATAGATCATTTTGAAGTGAATTTTTTTTCTGAATTAAAATATGATAGGGAAATTTCATGATAATCAATTTTAAAGAAAATATTATTGATTTAGATAGCATTCGGGGATGAGGCTTATAAGTAGAAATCAAGGAACGTGGTAGAAAAACTAAAGGCCTAAATATTGGGGTGGGGGATGCACCCCCCCATTAAGTGGGGGGGGAATTTGCCCAAGAAAAAACATTGTCTACATTAAAAATCAAAACATATATATATATATATATATATATATATATATATATATATATATATATATATATATATATATATATATATATATATATATATATATATATATATATATATATATATATATATCCCCATATTAACCGCTTATTTTTTAAAACGTTTTTCGTTTAAATAGATTTGCTTTCGTGTAGATCCAAGGTTTTATCTTCCTCCTTTCTTTACTTATACAGATGAATAAAAACAGTTTTGATTTTGTCCCAAAGCAAAACAAGGTTATAAAGATATGAACACCGACGACAGAAATACAAGGCCAACGCAAGATTTAGTGATTAGTTTTTAACATATGTTTGTTAGATACATATCCTTAAATTATGGATCACACAACCTAGGAAGATATTATTAAAGCACTTGTTAGTTCAGCAGATAAACAACTCCAACGTTTTTTAAGAAATTTACTTGCAATCTATTCTATCTGAATTGTCTGTTGCTATTTGCTGGGCGCGCAAAGCACCCTTTTGCGAGGTATTAGCACTTGAAAGGAGAAGTTTATTAGAACTTGAAAGGAGAAGTTTATTAGAACTTGAAAGGAGAAGTTTATTAGAACTTGAAAGGAGAAGTTTATTAGCACTTGAAAGGAGAAGTTTATTAGCACTTGACAGGAGAAGTTTCCAAGGAATAGAACTATTATTTGCCGATGCTATGACGTCATATGCCTGGGGCGGAAAAAGAGATTCATTGCACCGTTTCAAGAAATAAATATTATCAACGATGATTGATAATTTAACTAAGATGTAGAAGTTTAGGGGTAGAAGATTATTTAAACACGTTTAGTGTTAATCTGTCTAATTAATAATGGTGGAAAAGCTTATGCCACGGCGTGTCGCTAAAATAGGCTTCTTGTTTAGTTCCTTCCCGGCCGGAAAACAGCGCACAAAGCCTAACAACTTAATATTAAAAACTAAACGAGCCTACAAAAATGAAAATATCCTAAAAAAACAAACTAATTAACCTACCAAAACCCCCACCTAACCCAAGCATTATTTTGAGGGGTTCAAAACAGGCTATTAATAACAAGACGGCTGTCAATCTATTAGAAATGTCCGCGTCCTAATTAGTGAAGGCACTTTGTTATACATGCCTATTTTTAGTCGCGTGGACGCGATTCTCTAAGTTACTGTGTCGGTCCGCAGGTCGGTCGGTCGGGTGGTAACCATTTTACTTTTCAATGAGTTTTTTGCCATAACATAGTAACTATTCGTCCGATTCTAACGAAATTTGAAACCCCTATGTTGTTCTACATTCTATTTAGAATGATATAATTGCTAAGGTCCTTCAAAGGTTAGTACGGGAATGATTGAAAATTTAGAAGGTCGTAAGGTGATGTGGTCATAAGTCATAACGATTGAGAGCACGCGACCTAGATCTGTTAACCTGGTTACAAATATAAGCAAATTGCTATATAGTGTTTCTTTGAGATATAGATAGACTATATAGAATTTTGGAAGAAGTCATTGGGGCGAGCATAAAGCGCATACCGAGAGTATGTTAGGATGCAAAAGGGATATTTTGAATTCATATTTTCAATGATGTGAAAGGAATAGCAATTCAACAATCGCTACTGAATTTCAATTTAACAATCGCTACTGAATTGCAATTCAACAGTCGCTACTGAATTGCAATTCAAAAGTCACTACTGAATATCAATTCAACAATTGCTACTGAATATTAATTCAACAGTCGCTACTGAATATCAATTCAACAGTCGCTACTGAATATCAATTCAACAATCGCTACTGAATAGCAATTCAACAGTCGCTACTGAATAGCAATTCAACAATCGCTACTGAATAGCAATTCAACTAAATGTTAATCAAGGGTTTTTGTCTTTCAATTATGCTGCTATTCCCTTGTAATCGATTTTTGTGATGTTTGTTTCAATAAATGCTATACCCAATGATACAATTTTGTTTGTTTCTTCCTAATAGACAGCTCTCTGCGCAGCTTATCTTTACCAGCTTAGGTCTGCTGATTTTTTCGAGCTATGTGCGTGGCTGCTGATCTTCACAACATCCAGTAACGGTTGAAACTCTCTGGTCCATAACTTAACTTAACGTCACCAAAGTAAAAGGGTTTGCTCATAAATAGAGACGTCCACTAACCATGAGAAGTGAAGTTAGTTAAATCATCTCTACCCGTTTGCCCTGCAACAGAAACATCCTTTATTGCGATAAAGCGGATGGATTTGGGGGTGTTGCATGTTCCCCAGCCCCAAATCCCCTTGCCATTAGCAAAGACTATCCAGTTAGTAAAAATAGTGTCCTCCCTCTAGCTACGTAACTTATACACATCTTTGTTTTCTTTATTTACCCTAATTCAAGAGTTTACGCCTCTTCAAAAGGTTTCTGACAGATGCCTCGTTTTATAATAAAATGATAAATAAGAGTGATTTTTAGGGGCAGTAAATAACTGCAAACATATCATTTGAAGATCCCCCCCCCCCAAGTGGGTCTCTATGGGAGGATCTTTATATGATCTAGTCCGGAAAGGTGATCTTCATATGACCAAAAGCATTGAAATTGGGCTTCAAAAACGTATTCTAAAGTGATTGTATACTAAATGGGTTCTACTTCCCCCCGATTTTTTTTCATCAACTAATAGTAGAAGCAAATCGAAAGCCTACCATGAGGTTCTCAACTGAATACTAAGGATAATAGTAGAATTTCGATTTGCTGATACTACGAGTTGATTGAAAAAACGGGGAATATGGTGGTAAAACCTCTCGCCATTAAAGGTGGGCATGAGGGCGAAGCTACCTCTCCCCCCCATTTAGAATACAATCACCTAAGAATAGGTTTTGAAGATCTATCCGCTCATATGTGCTTCCAATACAAAAAGTAATTGGAATAATGTTTTATTATTTGATCTTTATGTAGTTTATATATATTAAATTGTTGTGTGTGTGGGGGGGGGGGGGTCTTCAGCGGGGTACCTTGGCGATGAGAAGAGTTTCATATGATCCCGGTAAACTCCTTAAAAAGGGCGACACAAGCAAGTGGTATTGGGCAAATTAGAAAGCAAGTAACACAAAGAATGGAGGAATCGTACACGCATATCTGAAGTTTAACCGTCGCCTTCAAACATTTTTCTCCATTGTTGAAGAAGATTCAACGCCTAAGTACTTCCTTTGTTCCAGCGTTGCGATTATATCTGCAATTTGCCCTGGAAAGAAGACTCCAGTTGCCGCTCCGATGTCCCATTTACAAACAACCGAGTCAACGAATCGGTAGGGATGAAATCATATTGAAAACGCCGTCGCTAACTGGGTAACAACCATTCGGGGAGATAAAGGAAAAACGTCAACGTAATAGGACAAAATTACAGTCAAATGGTGAGTAAAAATTAGAGTTCCATTGCTACAAAATACTCTATCATTCTTGTATTTTGCGGTAGAAGGGTAGTTTTAGAGTCTTTAGGAGCCTTTCCATCGGGTATTAGAGGCCTCTTACGCATAAAGGTCTAATGAGTCCCGGAGGAATAGGTCTGTTAGTTAAAATATCTATAAATTAACCCATAAAAACTAATGTTTCCAGTTAGTGACAGGAAGCCGACGATGGTAATATTTAGCCAATATTTTTTATAGAAAGGTGATCAAGGATGTCTTAATACATACTTCCTGTGCTTATATTTTCCATCGAAGCATATTTAATCTTTGATTATCTTACTATACTCATCCTTCTATTTTTATTTTATTTGGTCATATTTTGCTCTTTTTTCCGTTCCGTGAACATGAGACAAATTTCATGGTTTTTCTTTTTTTTTTAATCAAACTAGTCTTAGTTTCCCATCCTAAGTTTCACTACCATAAGTTAAAACTAGTAAGATGGATTTGTTAAATACTTATCATTTTAAGAAGGTAACTTCTTAAAATGTAGCTAAGGCTTTTTACCACTCTCCGACCTAATTCTATACTCGTTTCTTTTTTTATGCTCATGGGATCCAACCTATGGCTTAAAACACGTGTTTCACTATATATTTCCAATGAGAAAAGCAAATATATATATATATATATATATATATATATATATATATATATATATATATATATATATATATATATATATATATATATATATATATATACAACCAAATGTCTTGTGTATTATCTTTTATGACTTCCACAATGAGATGGAGGTAGTTATTTAAGTGAGACTGTAAATGTGATTTTGATTCAAGAGTTACATATGTTGGGCATCTCAGCATGGCAGCAAAGGTCATAGAACCGACACATGACCACTGTTTACGATCTAGAAATAAAAAAAAACCTTGAGAGAAGAATAAGGCAAATACCCAGTAGAAGGGGGTATTAGCGTGAACAAGAGTGATCGAGAAAGGTCATTCGTGGCTCCCGAGGGTACTCTACTAGTAATTCTTTGTAGACCATTAAGAAAAACATACTATTAAGCGATTAAGCGTTAAAAAAGCTATAGTGATTTATGGTCAAATCCATTCATGAATTTTTTCATTTTCCTGCGTGGGAATATTATCATTTCACACCAATAGACTATTAATTGTGGTCCCTTTTACCGGACTGAATGTTGCCAGCGTGTCCCTTCAATGAAGAGCAATTTTGTACTCATGCGTACTTGTACTCAGAAGTACAAATTTATTTATGGAAGCATCAAATTCGCCCTCTCTACCCCAACATTTATGGTTATAGAGGATTGCTATGGGAACCCCATTTATTTGAAATCTGCTTCCCTCCTAGTTTCTCTTCAGTTATTTTAATTAATTTCCTCGTTTCTGTTTTCCTTTATTCTCTCCGCGCATAATTCACTAGCCCTACAAAAATGCCAGCTTTAAGTTTAGCATCGGTTTTCTCTGAACGAAATTTCTCTTTGAGATACTGGAATCCATCAGAATCATAGGCCATTGTCTTAACAAAATTCGTGATAAGGCTAAGTTTGATATGAAGTGGAGGAAAGTAGATCTTCTGTGGATGTACCAAAGGCATGTGCTTCACATTGTATCAGCCAACTATGTGTTCTTCTCTTTCGGGCCACCTTTTGGCAATATAATGATTCCTGTCGTCACGACTGTTACATAGGCATACGAAGCACATATTCTTTGTATATCCTAGCTGCAGTCCAAGAAGTAAAGAAATTACCTTTAGATCACCAGAGATATTCCACTTATGATACGAGTAATGAAGACCTTCCAAAATAAATTTCATTGACTCATATGTCTCTATCATCCCAACAATAAGTGCGACAGGAATTAAAGGTTTTTTGTTACATTTATGTAGCAACACAGCTTTGAGGCTAGCAGTGCTTGCATCGATGAATAGTCTCCATTCATCTGATAAATGCTCGTTTGCTAGCTGATTCATGAGGCCATTAACATCAGTACAGAAACAAGCACCATCTTCTTCTTTATAGAAGGCAGCTAAGGCCTCATGGCGTTTACGGAAAGTAGATATTTTTGCACCGTCCTCTGGAAGATTACATTTTTGTAGTCTGGAGCCCAGCAGTTCTGCCTTCTCCTTTGACAATGACAAATCCCTCACCAAATCATTCAATCTTTCTTGATTAAGCAACTGGATCTTCTTTTCCTTAGAATCATCCTCATACATTTCATCGTCATTGTTATCCTCCTCTTCAGGCGATGACTCATCTTCTTTAACTGCACTAGCTGATGGAGAAACTGGGATTAGCATCTCCATATTATGGGGGACTGGTTTAATATCTGACTAACAATCTATATATACAATTTTTGACTTGTTCTTATTTGAGAACCCCGCAATATTTGTCATACAAAAGTAGCAATCAAAAACATGATTTGTTAGTTTACGCCACACCATTGATACAACAAAAGGCATACCCTTCCGTTTGCCATTTAACCACTGTGTGAGCCCCGTATAACACACTGAACAAGATTTGTGAGGTGCTCTGGGCTTTTCTTGGTCACTAACTTTACAACCAAAGTAATAATTGTATGCAGTTTTCACTCTTTTAGCTATTTTTTTCGCTGGTTACTTGGATTATATCTTCCACAGATATAAGTAAAGTTGTCTGAGCTATTTATACATCCTCGCCGATTCATGTTTTCAACTTGGTTTGCATATATCCTGTTATATACTTTTGTACACTCTTATTTCATTTTCAAATTAATTGAGAGATAAATCTAAAATAAAAGTGCAATTAATCACTGTATGTAAATACTGTTTCAACACCACTACTATAATGGCTAAATTTGACAACGTGATAAAGCATGAGTGTAACGCAGGAACCAAACATACACAACACATTCTCTTACTACGGTAGCCGAACCAACACTACCCATATGTGTAACTAAAGAGTATGTGTGTAATTCAGGAACCTTACGTGATAGAACAATTCTGATTACAGATTCGGAATCTGCATACTTGATTTAGTATAAATCACAAGCTAATACTCAAGTAGCAAAATCATTGTTGACTAGTGTTATAGTTAGTCCCAGCTATGGTTGAAAAATGGCCTCAAACCTCTTAAAAAATAAGAGGACAACATAGTTGCAATGCTTAAGTAGGGTCTCCCATCAGAGAAATGTCAACATGTCACCCTCTTCCGACCTGCAGGTGAATTATGATAACTCTCAAAAACGCCGTCATCCGAAGTCCAAAGAGCACCGACGCGCCTCATTGTTTGCTATCGAAAACACATGTACGCAGCAATTGAGAATCTGTACGTAGTTTTACTCACGTGAAAAGTACTCTGAATATCAAAATTGTCGAGCTTTCTTTCTTCTAAAGGGGGAGAAGGAGGGGAGGAGGTATTTGAGAAATTAATCTGAATGTGAATTTTGAGTCGCTCGGATTTCGGGCAGCTTTTCGAACCCTGGGTTATTATGCCCTTAAAACGGCGGAAAATTGCTATTCAGAGTGCATGTAGAAAAATCGAGGGCTTTCGACATCGCTTATCTATGCAGAAATACATATGTGCTGATGTAAGTTTGGGTAATTTACATCGTGTTGGGCGTCGCTTTCTTTACAGCTAGTTTCGTCCATTTCTACCTGGCTCACTTACATAGTCAGGCTTTGTTTATGTCAATATCATACAACTAATACACACAAATAATTAAAAATATTTATCGTCACATTAGTTTTCTTTCAGTGTGTCTAATTTTTAGTACTCGAAGCAGGATTGGTATAGTAGAAGTGTGGTATTCACTGAATCCCGCATGCATTGGATATTTAGAGGGTTACAGGTTATTATGTTATTTTGAAGCTCAAGTTTTTAAATATACACCTTAAATAATAATTAGGTTAGAAAATAACAAACCAGTATGGTTGCTTGTTAATGGAGGTTTTGGGCTATATCAAGATACATGATTTTAGCCTCGATGTATTAGTGGTAATGGCAGATTACTGCACTACAGTTGTTTCATCCTTATTCAATATACTAATTTCTCTTCCATAGCGTTTTATCATCGGTTTATCCATATACACAGTATTTAAACTATTTTCTTTTAAATCAACAGGCTCTTTATTCGGCAATACCCTATTTTTTACTATTTAGGTTTATTTAGTTTGGAATAATATTATTATTAATTTTTCTAATCTTGTCCTATTTATTATTTTTTATATATTATCAATTGTATTATTTAACTTTGTTTGGTTTAGAATAATAAAAATGACAAATATTATTATTATTTAATAAGAAGCGTGTTGCAACAGTGAAAATCTTTCTCAATTAACAACGCTTAGTAAGGGAACGCTGGGATGGTAAGACTCTAATATATATAAATATATATATATATATATATATATATATATATAAAGAGAGAGAGAGAGAGAGAGAGAGAGAGAGAGATAGATAGATAGATAGATAGAGAGATACATGTTGGAAGGTAATTAATGTTTGATTTTCTAGAGTAAAGATTTAGATAGTATTTATTAAAGTAGTGCCTCTCGTGTTCTCGTTTAAGAATGCTACAATGAGTAATTTATACATTTTTCTTTTAGATTATAAAAAAATATTGTTCATATTCTTCTTCAGTATTAACCCCTATGTCCTTCCATCTAAAGATCACATTGGACATAAAGGTGTCAATGCGAGTACAGCGGCAAAATCCATTCACAGCATTTATGAGGATGATGTAGTAAATGAAAGAAGGTGAAAGAGGCGGGTTTTTATTTTTTTGTGAAGTGGAGATTTCAGTCTAA
This sequence comes from Ceratothoa steindachneri, assembly GCA_963969495.1. Classification (NCBI taxonomy): domain Eukaryota; kingdom Metazoa; phylum Arthropoda; class Malacostraca; order Isopoda; family Cymothoidae; genus Ceratothoa; species Ceratothoa steindachneri. Next base: position 181,886,094 of record OZ018319.1, read on the forward strand.
ATGATGGACCAAAAGAAGGTCACCCAAAAGAACTTGATTCCAAAGAGTTGGAAGCTGTTATCACATGAAAATCCTCTACAACTTCTAAGGGCCTCGCAGAAGAATTTAATGTAACCCATACCACTGCCCTACGCCAACTGAAAATGATTGGAAAGGTTCCAGTGAATGGAAAATGGGTCCCGCACGAACTGTCCTCGGTAAATCGGCAACAGCGTGTTGCTTGCTGTGATTCGTTGCTTTCACTACACCTTCAGGCACAATTCCTCGGGCAGAGTTGTAACTGGTGGTGAGGATTGGAACCTTTATCATAACGTCAAACACCGCCGTTTGTGGATCAGTCAGGATGCAGAATTTCTCAACAACTAAGAGGAGGACTTCATCTCCAAAAGATCAAGTTGAGTGTATGGTGGGGTATTGAAAGAATTATCCATTATGAACTGTTAGACAACAATTAAACAATTAAATTCTAATCTATACTGCAATCAACTTAGTTGGTTGAAAGCCGCTTTGGACCAAGGGCGATTCTCTTTAGTCAACAGAAGGGGTGTCATCTTCCGTCACGATAATGCCCGTCCTCACACAACTCGAATGGCCAAAGATCTCTTGGAGGAGCTCGGTTTGGAACTATTGCCTTATCCTCCATATTCTCCTGACCTTTTTCCTTCTCATTATCACGTTTTTAGGAGATTACAGAACCATTTGGCTGGGAATGGTCATAGGTTAACAGCAAATAAGAGGTTGAAAACAAGTTAGATTTGTATAAGCGTGACATTTATAATCTTGTTGACAGATGGAATGAGGTTCTAGAAAGCAATGGAGCTTATGTTTATGATTCCTTTATATAAATATATATATATATATATATATATATATATATATATATATATGTTTTTTCTCAACGTGGTACAACCGAATATTTATATTTATTCACGTGTTACTGCTCGTGATTTTTACCCATAAAGGACACCACGCGTAACCTCTGCCTCCTGTTCCCTTTCAAAAATCCTTAGCGAAAGCCCATTCTACAAGACTTCGACGGAAATTTCTACATCAGTGTTTAGAGGAGCCACTGATTCCCAAATCGTTGCTGCCCTCCCAGTTGAGGAATGAAAGTGAACATCCTTTTAGTCAGTTCAATGTCCTCTCTTTAAACAAACATCTGGAAGCCACAAAAAACAAATGAGGTTTTGCAATTTAAAAAGTTACGTAGTGTGAAACATAACTTCATACGTGATGTACCAAGTGACTGGAAAACGCCGTCATTAGATGCCATCTACAACAAGCTCAGTAGGAATCTACATAATCCAAACATCCACCTAACGGCAAAATTAGACCGCCTTATAAGTGATAGTAATTGGAGAAAAAAATTATCAAGAAAACTGCGTTGCCAATTTATCGGATAAGCCAATATCGACCGATGTGAAACGTGCCTTAGGATTTGGACTCTCGTTCTCAATAAACAAAAAACCTGAAAGTGTGGATATTGCCACTGCCTTTGTTAGATTCGAAAGAAATAAGAACATAGCACAAAACCATATAGATATAGCAAAAGTAATTGTTTATTCAGTAATAAATAATATGAATAAGAGTTTACATAATTTTCCAAAACGATTTAAAACAGCCCTCAAATCATTAAAAATGGACAAGGATTTGCATATTACAAAAGCTGATAGATCCAACATGTGTGTAATAATGAATAAAAGATTGTATTTACAAAAAATGGCCACTTTGTTATCTGATACTACTACATACGTACCGTTAAGAAGCGATCCCTTAGATGATGTAATTAAGAATTTTAATAGAGACATTAAAAAAATATTTAAAAAAAACACAAATCAATTATTGACTCAGTCTCTTCTAGTGGTTCATCATTATCTTATTTGTATGGCCTAATAAAAAACCCATAAGCCAGGCAATCCAATAAGACCAATCATCAGTGCAACTGGGTCAATCGAATATAAACTATCAAAATATTTAGTAAATTTACTTTCTCCGATCTTAAGATCCACATCACCCTCACATATAAAAAGTTCCGTTGATGTTTTCAATAAGTTAGACAATATTAATGTATCATCAGACCTGAGATTAGTCAGTTTTGATGTTACCTCATTATTCAGTAAAGTGCCCGTTGATGGCTTATTGGATTTCGTATCTGGGATTCTTAATTCTTATGAATTGCCTTTACCGTCCAACTCGATCATTCAACTCATTTGTTCATGTATTAGAAAATGTAAATTTAGTTTCAATGGCAAGTTGTATGAACAAGTAGTTGGCATGGCTATGGGTAATCCCTTATCTCCCTTATTGTCAAATATATCTATAGAATATTTTGAAACGAGGCTGATTCCACCAGTTTGGTTTACTCAAATGGTTTGGTACCGCTATATAGACGACGTCCTGGGAATTCCTAAGGACGATTTTGACCTCGATGGTTTTCTTTTATTTATTAATTCATTATTTCCGTCAATTAAATTTACTTTAGAAAAAAGAGGAAAAAAATACCCTTCCTTTCCTAGATGTTCTAATATAATTAGACAACCAGAGAGGTTTAAGTTTTCTATTTTCAGGAAACCGACAAATAATTTATCCTATGTTCATTTTTATTCAGGTCATTCTAAAAATATTAAAACAGTATTTTCTTCCATTTATCTTAGGGCACTCAGAATAGGTAGTCCTGACTATGCAGACCAAGAATTCACAAAAATTGAAGAGATTGCCTTCAATCTGTGCTACCCGAAATATTTTGGGGAAAACTGCATGTATAAAGCTTAAAGAACATTCTATAACCACAATATAAAGAAAACAGAACTTTTACACAACATATTACTTTTACCTTACCATGATAATTTCGTTTATGTAGTACCAATGTTAAAACAATTTGAAATAAATTAAATTTTTAAATACATTTATGCATTAAAAAATATGTTAATAAAACAGGAACGATAATAATGTAATATATAGAATACCTTGTTTGGATTGTAATTTATTCTATGTAGGTCAAACTTCTAAAAATATCTCCGTAAGAATTAAGCAAGATCAAAATGCAGTATCTAAGGTATATGCAAATAATGCTTTGGGTCATCAGATTAACTGGTCAAAATAAGATACCATAATGCATTTAAATGATTTTATTAGCAGAAACATATGTAAATCGTTCCTAATCTCCAGCACAAAGGAGAGGAATATATATATTAGCTCTGGTTTGTTTTCTTTAGATCCATTCCTATCTTTCTTCTTCAAATCAAACTTATCAGAGGCATAAAAAATCTGACCATTTAATTTTATAGGGAAAACATTTCTTTGTATAAATACTCTGTCTCTCTATTTAATTTTTTTTTGCCCTACTTGGTACAACCAAATATTTATACTTATTCGCGTGTTACCTCTCGTCATTTTGACCCAATTATATATATATATATATATATATATATATATATATATATATATATATATATATATATATATACGGAAAAACACACGTGTCAATTAACAATCGCTCCCGGCCTTATTTTGTGAAGGATATTTCAGATTGTTGGTTAGGTCTCTTTTGCGATCGCGGAACAATTTATGTCAATCAAATGACAACTCTTTCTCACATCCAAATAACTCCACAAATTAGTATACACAGCGGCGTGTGCACCTACGTATGCTTCTTAGTGTATGGCGAGTGACTGTCTGTATGAATTGATTGACTTATTCATTGTAAGAAAAATAATAATGACGTTAAGGGACCCAAGTGAGAAAATTCTTTATTTCATAAAGACGCCAATTCCAAAACAAGGAAGACGTTTACTTGTTAATTTTATTATTTTTATATTTAATTTATTAACATTCAAGTTATTTATTTTTGATAATATTTAATTAATTTATTTTTATTAATATTTAAGTAATTTATTTTCATTAATATTTTATTTATTTATTTTTATTATTATTTAATTTATTTATTTTAGAAGTGCGAAAAGGATAATCTCCAGCCAAAGGATTTTAACGAAACTGATGACGCAGGTGAAAATGGAAGGCATACATAGTCGACAAACATAACAAGAAAGGGTACTCGATGTGAACAAGACCAAGGGGTGCATAACTCTCCTGGTACGGGCAAGAAGACTAAACGCAAGAAGGAAGAGAAATAAAAAGGCAGATCATAACTGTACATCTCTCTGAAGAAATGGCGCGAGTGGAAACAAGAACGACTTATGTTTATTATTTCGCCTCGGCCTTGGTACCAGAGCCACTACGATATTTAGTGTTGGTATTAGACGAGGGCCTGGATTTTAGACTAGGTATGCACAACTACCAGTTCCACGTTATCCTGCGTCGGTACGAGTACCAGTTCTAGCTTTAAACTTGATGAGGTCCTAATCTCAGATATCACAGAGACGCCTTGATAAGCTCCCCGATATGAGCACTCCAAACAGGATCATGTGTCACCACACAACACCAAAAGAACCTATATCTATACTGATGAGATGGTAAATATCAATAATGGTAATATTTACTCTAGGTGAGAGATTTTTTACACACACACACACATATATACACACACACACACACACACACACACACACCTCCCCTTATAACTCTACGGGACTTCATCACTAATTTCACTACCCGACCAAGTCTAGTTGAGAATCTCCTCTACTCCCTTTTAACTTTATAGGTATTTAGTTCGAATTGTCCAAACCATCGAGGGCATCTCTGGTAGATATTAATAGGACATATAAAAGAAAGTGGGGAAGTTAGATTAACTGAAACATATGAAAATGACCAGCGCACAAGTGTAAGGTCCGAACCTGCCATGATTATGCCACAAAGGCAGGTTGCCATGACGGCCTTTATTCCATGAGTGGAGTTGGGAATCGGTCCCTTAACTAAGGATAAGGATTATATAGATGGGGGGGGGGTACTTTATTAAAAGAATGGATTGCGTCTTTGGTTTGAGGCCCATCCATGAAGAGCTTGCGATTTGCTCCCCAAATTTTGTTCTTTCTTTCCGCTTCAATAAAAAAACAACAACATGTTTTTAAAATATTGTTTTGAAAATGAATTGACTCATTAAATGAATTTAAAATGACTTTTACAAAAGATAAGTATTTATAGAAGATTCATCGTGCATTTGTTTTTATTTCACGTCTCTAGCTGCAATGGTTATTGAGATATTGCTTCTCAAAAACGGTCCAACTTTTTTTTGGGGGGGGGCACCATGTATGTATATATATATATATATATATATATATATATATATATATATATATATATATATATATATATATATATATATATATATATATATATATATATATATATCGTTTGTGCCTGCTTTGATTAATCCGCTTAAACCTCACGCAACTTCCGACCTACGTAATCAAATAGGGGTTGACTTCTCCCTCCCTCCCCCCGCCTTACTCTGATGATGATGATGATGATGAAATTACAAGAATACAGCAGATCGCCCAGCCGCAATTTGATATTAATCACAAACCCCTCGGTAAGACAAGCGAAATTGGTTGTTATCAACCTGTTGCGTAAAGACCATAATCACGCACTATTGACGGCCAGCGTTTTCTGCTGCAAAGGCAGAATGCTTGAAGAGCAACAGGGTAAAGGGGGCAATAGCCCCCGTGGGACTCCTACTCGCATCTTGGAGTCACGTTTGATCCTCCCCCTTCCGCCCCCAACCCAATACAAAAGATGTTTTGGAGCTAAAAGAATTGGTGATGTAATTGAATGCCACGTGAGAACTAAATGTGATTTTATTTCCACGGGGTAAGAAAACCCCCGACAATAGAGTGGGGGCAATAGCGGGTAGTTGGAAAGCACAAAAGGGGGGAGTGGGGGATGTGAATGAATGAAGTCAGGTCTGGAGTTTAGGATTAGGTCATGTTTACACATTAATATGGAATGTGAGAGAAGGAGAAAAATGAAAGAATGAAAGAAACAAACAAACAAATAAACGAACAAAGAAAGAACGAAAGAAATAAAGAAATTTAGAAAGAAAAAGAAAGAAAGACATTTAGAAAGAAAAGAAAGAAATAAAGAAATAAATTTAGAAAGAAAAAGAAAAAAGAAAGAAAAATGTTGTGTAGTTATATGAATCTACCTCTACTTATATGTTCCTTTTCTCATTCCTGAGTCATTCTATCTCCTTCCTTCCTCTTTTTGAAACCTTTCTCAGTCTACTCCCCCTCCGCTCCTCCTCCTCCTCCTCCTCCTCCTTCTTGCATTTCCCTTTACGCTGGCTTCTTCTTTCTCGTGTCTGTTCCTTCTTTGCTCTTCAGCGGAACAACCGACTCCTCGGTGGCGAAGAATCTTTCCCTCCTTTGTTCACAAACGACCGGAACTCATGACTCCCCCAGGGTTCATGTGCATAGCATATAGCCACACGTACAGTCGTAAACGTACATGAGTACCGACACCCTGCTGAGATGTTGAGTGCGAATGTATCTCACCCAAGTCCGGGCGAAAGGGGTTTTACTCAAGACTAACCCTAATGAAGATGACTAATTAGACGCTTGTCATCCACATAGAAACCTTTTCAGTCTATGAACCCCCTCATCGTGCCCCTCCCCCCCTCCTCTCTCAGACACTAATGGGGAGAGGAAGAAAAAAGCGGGGAAACTGTCAAATTAATAAATATGAAAATTATTAAAAAGAAACTTAAAAATTTGACGAATGCATTTAAAAATCTAAGACTGTTCCCCCTCGCCTGATTCAGTCACTCATTCTCTTTCTATCTCTCTCTCTCTTTCACTCTCTCTCAGCTCTTTCTTTCCCCCTCTTTTCTCCTCTCTCTCTTTCTCAGCTTTTTCTTTCCCTCTTAGCAACGAATAAGATAGAAATACATTAGCGACAGGAAAGAACATGTATGATAACAGATATTCAACCCTGCTTTGATTCCATCTATCAGAAAACCTGTAGTAGATAAACTGTAAAGAGTAGATGAATTATATATCCCTAAGAGAAAAAATCATTTATATATATATATATATATATATATATATATATATATATATATATATATATATATATATATACAATAACCTTATACAGGAATATGGGTTAATTCGGCATGTATCTTTAGGTATAATATTTTACAAATCACAGTAAAGTCTAAAACATTATCAGAAAAAGGCAGGTATATATATTTATATATATATATGAATGCAAAGTTCCCCAGGAAAAATGAAAAGGTGTTTCCAAATACTTTCGAACTTTATTCAGTTCATTCTTAAGGATAACAACAAGAGAAAATAATATAATAATGGTATATTTAAGCTAAAAAAGATAAAGGACCGCCTCTAAGACAAGAAATCACCAATAAGGAAGTAGGAGAGGGATGGATAAATTCACATTAAGATTTAACTATAACAGGTAGCAAGGTTCAAACCGTTCCGTTTTTTCCACTATGTTTTTACGGGCTTTACGAGTTGTTAGTTCTGAATATATGGATTCTGAATTCTTCAATATCTTTGAAATTGGCCATAAATTATTTTACCCTTATCCCTTTCTTCTAAACTGTCTTTCCTTTGCAAAAAAAAGACGTTTTATAATACAGCTCCTGCTATCTCTTTTAATGTTAAAAGCATTTTTGGTTTACAATTCTCTGTTTGTTTCAGTTGCTTTCAAATACGAGTCAACTATAAAAAACTTTCTAGTTCATAATAATTGTAATAATATTGGGAAAGTCTATTCGGTCGATTGTTCTGTTTGTCCAAGTAAATATTTTGGACAGACAGGAAAGCAATTATCTGTCCGTATTAATCAGCATAAATACAATGTTAGGAGAGCTGCAAATAATAATGCATTTTTTGTGCATATATCCGAAAATAACCACTTAATTAATTGGAATTCAGCAAAATTTATCTTTCGCTCAAATGACTCAGTTAAAAGAAACCTTGTAAGAGCCAATTTAATAAATTTAATATTTCCAATAGACTTTTTAAAATTGATGCTCTTATGAAAAAACTCATTCTTAAAGAAATTAGTTTTGACTTATGTTTCTATTTTTTTTTTTCATTTTAATTTTTTCGATTAGTCAATTTAATTATTGCATTGATTTTGTATTGACATTATTTTATTTCTCTTTCTCTCTCCTTGCCCCTCTTCCCTACGTATCTGCTTACTTCTCATCTATCCTCTAATCGCCCTCTTTAGATTATCTCTTAATCCGTTAATCGTTATAACCCTTTTGGCTCTGTTCTTGACTCTTTCTGCTTCTCGGTTTGACCTTGTTTTAAATGCGGTCCTTTATTTTTTTATTAGCTTATATATACCCTTATTATATTATTTTCTCTTGCAGTTATCTTTGGGAATGAACTGAATAAAGTACAAAGTACTTGGAGGTACCTTTTCATTTTTTCCTGTGGGACATTGCATTCATTCCAAACCTCACGTGCTACTTTCTGAGTTATTCATTTCATATATATATACTAAAGTTAGGTGATAGTTTCTTAATTTCGATCTTTAAGTAAAGTGTGAAAATGGCTTTGATTGTTAAAGAGAACCAAATTGTAGAAATTCCTTGAGAAAATTCCAAGTTGTTTGTGTCACAAATCCGGACAAGAAGATAAACAATAAATCCTATACTGAGTTTGATATTTTGATACCTTTTATTTCCTTTTTATATTTATTGTAAATAAAAAAACATTGAATAATATTTTTATCATAGCGCAATAATAAACTTTAAAACCAGCTGATGGTTATTTTTAAGGAAGAAAATATCCCTTTAAATACCATTAATGCTCCTTAAAATGTTTACCTGCTCACTTATTGCAACATAAGTTAAGAAATGTCAGGTATATTCAAGTATTCATTACAATGCAAATGCCGAGACTATTTCGTGTTTCAGTAGTCGCCGTCTGAATGCAAGCCATCGTTCAGAACCCAGTCACATATCTGCTAAACCATAAAATTGATTCTTGCTCTCTAAATTTGAATATATGACTGCCTAAACGTGTGAGCGAAATTAAGATAATTTATCGGTATTTATTTTACAGAATATATCCCCATAAATGAAAATTAAACATTTATAAGCTTAGGCAAACACCCGTAAACATAAATGTAAAGAGGAAAACATGATCTTTTATTTTTTAAGAATATTTTTTACAACCGCTCTTTTATGAAAAACGACCAAATCAAATAAAACTGCTCAAAATGCTATAATTTTGGAGTTATCAGAGCAAAATGGAGAAAAGGAGGAGACAAGGAGGACCCTAACCAAAAGTACCCCAACTACTCAAACTAGTGGAAAAGGAGGGCCAGTGTTATCTCCAAGTCTGAATAGGGAATGTTTGGAGAGGATGCTAAAATGAAGAAGCTAAACAGCTAGACATAATTAAACCTAACCTCCTCTACATAAAAATACCTCTCGACACAAATACTATACATCATTTGGAAAAGACGCAAAAATATTATTGGTATTATTACTCGCTTCCCACGCCGCATTCATTTAATGGCATTTTAGACCAGATAGTGAAATCTGCACGAAGATCATTATGACAAACATTGACAAACCCGCTTTTATACTTATCACTGACGCTAGAAATAAAACGACATAAAGAGAACCTCCGAACACATCTTTGGTTAGACACAAACACCTCGATGTAGGCGCGAAAAAAAACTATTTTCCACATTCGTGGCCACCATAAGGAAAATCAGCCTCAAATTTACCCCTAAACTAAAGATATAATAAGTTCATGGCTGCATTTGACCCATCTGGGGTAAGTGGGGCAAGTGGGATTAAACTGTCAAGGGGTAAAGATTTCACAGAACTTGAGAGAAAGGATTAAAATATGACGTTTTAAGTTTCCAAATGATGCTAAGATTTTTTATTTGAAACAAATATTTTAATTGAAATAATGAACTCGGATAGAGATCTAAACAAAAAACTACTATCAATTTCTTCTTTAGGAATTTAAATTAAAGAATATGAATTATATGCCACTTGGTTTAACCAAGCCTGGGAGAATTCTTTTTTGTAGGCTCCAACTAAATACCGGCTACAAATTATTCTACAGGAGTGAAATAAAAAATTGCTGGCTCGAACCCCTGTGACGGAGGTTATAGTCAGTGAAAGTTACACAACCATAGCCACAACCCCAAATAAACCCTCAATGGAGCTTTTGCTCGCCTAGTAGAAACGGCGTTAGATTTATGGCGTCAAGGCGGGGGATCAATATCAGCGAGCGCGGGCAAAGAACTTTCAGTGTCATGAGCTGGCCGCCCATTGGGAGGATACGCCGATACCCAACCACGTGGGAGTAACGAGCTTCACACACATCGACAAATACATAGCCAACTACAACACCGCTATCATTTCCCTTCCCACCTTCACATCACAACATACCCATTATATCTTGTGTTCCAGAGTCCCCTATGGGGGGGGGGGAACTCATATTTACATATCTTTGATGCGGAACAGACCACCACCCCTCCTATAGGTTACCAAGAACATCGCTGATTGGTGTCATAAACATACAATGCAACCCGTAACCCCCCACCCTCCGTTCTCCCAGAAAGGACCGGTTACTGGTGCTTACGGGCTCACCAATGAATGTCCTTCTTATCTTTATGTCCATTTCATTATGCGTTGAGAGATCTCGCACACGATGCGGGGCACGATTGGCGCTACCTATCTCAATTTATTTAGTCCCTTGAGTATCTCGTATGTGGGGTAGAAAGATTACCCATCCCGTCTTCTGACAGGCGACTAAATCCGGATAAAGGCTACTACTGTTTTGGAGAGCTGCGCACTCACTTTAGGCGACGGCAGTTGATGGTGATGATTAGCAATTTCAAGCCGGTACATTTTTTATGGAAATAATAAAGTTGGGAAGGCAGGAGAACTCATCCCTTGCCTTAATTGTCGTAATTCTCTCTACGACGAAAATTGAGTCTTTGTATTTTATTTATGCCTTTCTTTGGCAATTTAAGGAGTTCTTTTAAAATCAGGGATTTCTATAAGGATCAGTCACGGAGTTCTTTTAAGGTTAATAGGTTTTACAAGGATCAATTACGGAGTGGTTTTACGGTTGGTGGGTTTCACAACGATCTTTTACAAAGATCTTTTTCAGGTTAGTGTGTTCTACAAGGGGCAGTAATAGAGATTTTTAAAGTTGTTGGGTTCTACAACGGCCAGTCACTGAGTTCTTTTAAGGTTGTTGGATTCTACACGGGTCGTCACGGAATGGTTTTAAACTAGTGAGTTCTACAAGGATAGGTCACGGGGCTCTTTTAAGGTTGGTGGGTTCTATACAGGTTGTCACGGTTTTTTTAAAGGTTGGTTAGTTCTACAATGCTAAAACATGCAGTTTATTTAAGGTTGGTTGGTTCTACAAGAATCAATCACAGAGTTCTTTTAAGGTTGGTGGGGCCTACAATAGACCGCTCCCGGAGTTTTTTTATAAGGTTGCTGTGTTCTACAAGGCTCGGGCACGGGGTTCTTTTAACTTTGCTGGGTTCTAAACGGGTAGTCACTGATTTTTTTTAAGGTTGGTGGGGCCTACAAGGATCAGTCAGGGAATTTTTTTATACTTTCAGCCTCGGTTTGTGTGCGCAATTTTATTTATAATATTTATAAAATACCTAAAAAAATATTGATATCAAGTTTTAGCTTTTATAAATAGTAGCTATATTAATGAATATACGGTAAATTTCAATTATTTTATATATTACTTGAAATTTTAATTAATAAATAAATACTTTAGGCAATATTAAATATTAGTTTACTAAATTTAGCATTAATCCACATCAAGTTCAGATAGTTTAGGTACACTTGCATAAACAGTGGCTACCTGATACAAAAATAGCTGTATTTACTAGAGTTTTAATCGCCGTGTCATTAGCCAAGGGAAGAGAGTTGAGCCTAACCTTGTAATAATGCAAGTTGATTGTTCTTTATAAACTTGTTTAATTTTAGTCCGCAAAGGTCTAATCTACTAAAGACTAAGAGAACAACACGTCACCCTGCTGGGACGCCGCCTACCTCGGCTTGAGCGGGAGTATCATCCAGTCTGTTATGGCTCGCCATAGACTAGCAGCAAAGAACTGGTGAGAAGAACGCCAGACTCGATGACCAACATGCAGCTAATAAAGAAGAACGGTGAGGCCCCTTGAATTGTGGGCTAGTGACTATCATAGATTCACCTTTCCTAAATTTCACATTTTTTTAGTTTCAGAGATCCCTACTAGCGGCAAAAAGTGAGAGCACGGGCGCCTAGCACTTTTCCCAGGGTCTCTCTACAGCAGTCTCGATACGGTAAATTCCTTTTCCTTTGAGGAACAGACCGACGAGTACTACTTTCTTCGCCTGAACTTGAAGCTTACATCCACCTTAAAATCTCTTAATCATTAGATCCCTACTTGCCTTTTGGGAAGCGGAAATGCCTTCGTCGGTTTTAGCTTTTTAGTTCTAAGTAACCACAAAAATGATACTAGTAGTGGCATTTATTTATGTTGATTCTCGCACACGTGAGTTTTATCGGCTGCAATCTTAATCTTTATGGTTATTAATTTATCTCTACATCTAATGAGTGAATAGTTATGTTGTTGGTAAATAAAAGACTAAAACAGTGATGTATCATCTTTCATGTTAGAGAGTACAACCAACATTCGTTTGGCCCCTTTTATTGATGTTAGAAGGGCCTGCCATTTCCATAAACATTCAAATTTCCTCATCTTAAAAGAAAAATATGGAAATATTCCTACTTTTATATTAGAAATATTAAAAATCTTAAAATTTAATAATTCTAATGAGGTAATGCTTCAGCTTCTGTATGAATAGCAAGATCTGTTCTTATTGATTTGATAATTACAATATGACAATAGTTCGGAAAACAAAGCGAATTTATTATATCCCAGAAATCTTTCCTGACTTGAAAGAATTTAAATTCAAAATATACAACTATTTTTAGGGGGTTCTTTACAATTTTTTACTCGTGCACATAGAAACCTACATACGCAAGTACACATATATTGTTTATGTATATTCTATAGAAGTATCGTGTTTACTGCGAGGAGCCAGTACAGAAAACGGAGCGAGTTTTTAATTTTTTTTTGTTAAGGAAGACGAAGTCATTTCGTGATTAAAAATTTACTCGTTTATTATCAATATTTTTTGCTATTGGGTTGGGAAATAGAGAGGAATGGAAAATTAGTAATATTCGTCATTTATTTTGCTTTGCCATTCGGGGGATTGGAGTTTTTAACTGAAAAAAAAATCTGGTAGTGATTGGACATCCTAAATAGACCTAAGACCACAAAAGCCTTGGGCAAAACTCATAATCTTCTGAGGATTGCTAGACTTTTGGTCAAATAAGTTGAAATATGTAGGGACATTAAATATACGGGATTTCAATAAAATTGTTCAAATTTAGCAAGATTTCTGCTTCTTCCTCAAATGTATTAGGTAATTATAACATGGAGATGGGATAAATATGAAACATATTATACATATTTATATAATGTATTAGGATGCAATAGATTTATCGTAATGCCAGTCAAGCCCAACGCGCAAAAATTCCTTTATATTAATGTAAAAATAAATGAAAAATAAGTATTAGAACTCCTTAAACCTGGTTCAACACTTGTAAATTAAACAGCGAGCACCGAAGACATAAAGCCTTAATATTTCGCATTGAAGCCCTCTTGCCGTTTTGGACTTTATTTTAACCAATTCCTCTTATAGAACGGTTTGTAGTTCTGCTTTGCCTGAACGTTTACGTTTTTGTACGTTAGATTCCAAAATACTTCATAATTTCAATAATATTCAGATCCGGGGTTGGAGGTCTACGACGGAGCACTGTCGTTATTCAATCAGTGGGCTTTGGATCGTTGTTCTGTTGAAAGATATATGACTCTCGTAGACCTAGTTTGTCTGTATTTTCCAACAGTTTATCCCACAAAATATCGATATACTTCCTTCCTTTAATTATTCCACCAATAAAAGTTAACTTTCTAGCACACGAACAGGCCATGCAACCCCATACCAATGCACGACTACCTCCATGTTTAACGGTAGCTACTTTATCGTTACGATCCGAGGTAGCACTCTTTATCCATACGCCTTTTAGGCTATGCCTTCCTAACAGGTTAAACTTGCTACGTCGCTGAACATGATAAGACTAAAGAATGCTTTCGGTCCGTCGTCGAGATGTTCTCTTGCAAGGCTGTCTTTTCTGCCACTTCGCTTCACTGATGTAGGACTCTTTTCTTTAAGTTATTCATCTCAATTCGGTCTTGTGAAGATAATTTCGCACAGACAGAGATGTAATAACTGTCCCAAATGTTGATGCAAGTTCTGTCGCTAAAGTCTGGCAGAGTAGTCTTCTATCCCTGGCCTAAACACCTTGGGTCGTTAAGATCGGCATCCATTTGCAGTTAAGGATGTCTAAAACTTCTTTCAAACCACATAATACACTGTTAAAGTGGGTAGATTCCGTCGTTTCGCAATTTCACGATATCTATAACTCTCATTCGCATAATGTTTTCGCGCACACCCGGGCAGAGTTCAGCTTTTCGGAAGACCCCTCGACTCGATGTATGGCAGACGTATTCCAGCACTCAAACGACATACGGGATTGAATATTATTTACATTGGTAGAGGTAATAGTTGGTTTGAACAGCTGAAATGTTTGCTGAGCCTTTGTCTAAATAAAGTGAAACTGGTCGAATACTTTCGTTTGCATTTGCTTTTATATTATTTCATTACAACTTTTAGGGATTTGGTTTAATTGAATTTAAGATAAATATATTACCTTACCATACAATGGATAAATCTTTACATTATGTTTCATAATGCTCTTTTCCAATATTGTAACTAATATCATAAATTTAGCGTGTTCAAATACTTTTTTTTACTGTATAATTATTCAGAATTTATGTTCGAGTCTGTATAATTCATGTTTGAACTACAAAATAAATATGTCAGGTAAAACTATATGTAGTTTTACTGCAGGGTGAAAGTTTTACAAATTATTAAATTTCCATTGAAGTCCCCATATTCAATGGGTTACCTGTTTTTAGCTATATTTAGCCTTTGAAATCAAATACAAATAATATACTCATGGAAAATATATCATAAGGTTGGAGTGTTACGCGGGTCATATTGATTGGTAATAAAAAGCGAGGTGAGGTAGGAATAGTTTGCTCACAATAAACAAGAAAGTATTAGCTATACATATTTTCAATGTAATGATAATACCTTTTAGTAGATAAAAAGTGAATGTTCTATAATATATATTTCGAGTTTTGCTATTTTTTGTTGATATCTTTAGTACTTCTCCCCAAACACAACCCTCTGATATTTAATTTGATACCAATGCATATAATATGCACCTATAGCAAATAAATGTTGAATGGTAAGTTTTATGTTGAGAAAATTCATGGTGATTTTGTTTTAATATATATACGACGATGATGTTAGATGATGTTATAAAAAAAGTACTTGAAATCAGGATTTAGCCACAGAAAAAAATACATATTAGAGAGAGGATGACTTGAGATTTTTTTAAGATATAATTTATGTTTAAGTTATAATATAGATATGCAAAATTTAACAAAGATGAATAGCAAATCCCATTCAAGAATGGATTGAATTTGTTATTGTTTCTGTCACACGAACTTTAATAAAGTTCAGGAATGTTCTATGCGTTTATAAATGCCATTTATAATAAAATTATAAATGATGGAATAATATATATTAAATTTAAACTTTTGGTTTTAAGAAATTATATAATCTTTTCTTTTAAATTGCATCTTTAAAAATTATTTACTGTTCTTTTAGGTTCTATATTTAATGGACGTACTGAATATACTAAGTGAGCCTGTCTTCGTGGATTTAGGTGCTAAATTAGCACAAAAAACAACCAAACGCAATTTGAAGCATAATGGAGCTCTTCTAACCACCCATCCAAAATTAAACAATTATTATTTCCCACCAAACCCGTCGGGCATCTAAAGCTCTTTCTTGCACCTTAAATTTCACACCGACACTCAAATTCGCTTCCCTTATTATTGGAACATCATAAATCAGAGTTGCCAGTTTGCTAATTAGAGGAAATAAATAATAAAATTTCCTCTGCCTCCAAGTAACTTAAGAAAGGCGCCAAATTTCTCACGGATTAAATTGGTTTTAGGGGAAGAGTATTTTCAGGAAAGTGTTTAGAGCCTATGCAAGAACTAAGACTGGCAACATTAGAAGATAGATAGAGAGAGAGAGAGAAAGGGAAAGACG
The DNA here is from genome assembly GCA_963969495.1 of Ceratothoa steindachneri. Taxonomy (NCBI): domain Eukaryota; kingdom Metazoa; phylum Arthropoda; class Malacostraca; order Isopoda; family Cymothoidae; genus Ceratothoa; species Ceratothoa steindachneri. The sequence continues at coordinate 181,902,325 of OZ018319.1, forward strand.
GAGAAAGAGAGAGAGGGAAAGACGGAAAAAGACAGAGGGAAATATTTTTTTTATGTAAAAACCTAGCTGATAAATCGACAATTCTGATAGAGTTTAAATTAAGCCAAACAGAATTATTAACAAATGCATGAGGAGAATAAAGTTACACTTAATCTAAATAACAGCATATGTTGACTAGATTTCTATGAAAAATTGAAAAGTTATGTAAATTTTTTGTTGCAAAGAACAGAAGAAATAAGGATAAAAAAAAACCACTTTGTCTTTGAGGAGAATTAATTTATCCAGCCTTTAATATGGGTCGAGTTAACATTAAAAATTTAAACAGAATTCCATTGGAGTTTATCCAAGATGTTTGAAAAGTAGCGTTTGTGTTTTAACAACAGGTGTAATAAATTTTCCCGTATTTATCATCGTACATAGCAATTTTTCTACTTCTTCTTCTTCTTATTATTGAGATTATGGATTTTTGTCATTGCGGTGTTAACATTGCTTGCTAATGGCTTTGGCAAACGAAATTAAGGTGTATATTTTGGTCTTGATCAAAAGAAATGGAACTAGGAAATTACATTGATCATGTGCCATCTTCGTACGTCGTCTAGGCAGCGTTAATACATGATGTGAAATGTTACGGACACATATACTGGCGACAGGGATTTGGCTCCTGAGCTAGGAGACACTGCATAAGAACTTTTTGATAATTTAGAGTTATATGAAAAGAAAGAATGTAGGAGATAACAATAGAAAGAGAATGAATAAAAAAACATCTGAATATTAAAATAGCACAGGTGAAAAAAAAACGTTGAGAACAATCAAAACTCAAACAGCGGAGGCGAAAGAGGGACTAGTAAAACTTTGAAGACTCGAACGAATGAATACCATTCAGGCTTTCCAACTCTAGACAAGCAGTATTCGTCTTTGCGATGACGTGAATGCTCGAAAGAACGCGAAAGCAGAAAATGAGTGAAGTTGAACGAGACAATTTCCCTGGGGTGGATAGATGGTCAACCCGGAGGATTAAACAGGTGCATAAAAAAGTGAGCTCAATGAGAAAATTAAATAGACCACACCTGCAAGTATTAGGTAGGAGAAGACGGCTTTAAGGAGTAATAAATCAGAAAATAGGAGTGGATGGCTAGATGGATTTGAGATGTGCTGAAGATTTTCTCTAAAGCTCGCAAAACACAACCTTTCAAGAATTTTCATTAGGTGAGGTCCATCATATTTCCTCTTAACCAAGAAACGCAGATACTTATGTATGTCATTCGGTTTTTCGTCGCCCAACAATCGACCTTAGCAGAATAAACTAACGTGCGTGAGTTCTCCCGAGGGTGTAGTGGAAAACACTAAATGAAAAAGCGAGCACAGTTAAGAACACAATCATTAATATTGAAAGGACGCGAGGAGGTGACGCGAATCGCTAAACTTTGACGGATCGTCGCCGTCGGAGGCAAAGATGGAAAGCCGAGGGAACGCGTCAAGAAAAGCGCGGGGAAGGGTGAAATAAGCGCGCCAAATCGAGAGATAGCGCGCCAACTTTTGTTATCAAATGAAGCGAGTCGAGTTTAACTCGACCCGTTCTGTTCTAACAAATTACTTTCAGGATCATTCTAAAACCCCCTCCCTTCCCTTAATAATAATAAATCTTCATTGCCTTTTGGACTACATAGGAGACGAAGGAGCACGAAGGTTGATAAATACGAGATCTGTGCGAAGAAAAGTTACCATGGTGATGAATAACTTAGAAAATCTTTATAGGGATGATTTGCAAAGGTTTAACAAAACCCCTTTTAAATTACGCTCTCTCTCTCTCTCTCTCTCTCTCTCTCTCTCTCTCTCTCTCTCTCTCTCTCTATTTCTTTTTTGTATCTCTCAGAGAATTTCTCTCTCCCTCTTTCATTGTTTCTCAGTTACTCTCTCTTTCTCTTTGTATGTTTGTCTCTCTCTCTCTCTCTATCTATCTGTGTCACAATTTTTTCACTCTCTCTCTCTATGTCACTCTCACTCTGCCACTCTTTGTTACTATCTCTCTGTGACTCTTTGTCTTTATATCATCGTCTCTTTCTCTCTCTTTTACTCTTTCGCTCTCTCCAATTTACGTACAGTATTCGAATAAGAAGCATTGAATCCATATTAATATCGGCCTGAAGGCGACTTATTAAAATAAGAATAATTCCTCCTCCTACATCAATATTTATGCAAGAGATATGTTTATAATTTTAATAATCAGAGAACTCAAAACGCAAATATTTAAACAATATATTAAATATATTAAAATATAAATTTCGCCATTAAAAAGTTCAAACCTGACATAGTTACCTTTTTACCCCGAAGTCACGAACGACTGGATTATCTTCCCGCAAAGGGAGTGAATAGCAGCTTTGTGGCTGATTTTGAGAATCGCCAGGACAATTGCTATTTCGAAGATTGAAAGCTAACCGAAAGTTTTGGAACTAATATATATTATTTTTTCATTCCTTTTTTTAAATTTACGTGATGGGAATAATTATTTTAATATTTAAATTATTGTAAGTTTATTAAAAAGTCAGCATTTCAAAAATAACAATAAAAAAACATTGCATTCCTTCGATGAATCCAAAATCGCGTTCTGGTATTGTTCCTGCCGGAGGTGAGTTTCAGTTTCTGAAACTTTGCTATCCGATCAAAAAGGTAAAAATGATGACAAATATGGATTAGATGAATGATGATGTGTAAGTATAATCTATTTTCGAAATATTTGTTTGTAAACATAAATGTTTGAATATTTTTCAATTCCAGAAATGGTTCTCTCTAAAGAAATAGTGCAACCATTGTTGCTCTGCACCGAAGTGCCTTGAAATGCAAGGAGATAGTTGCTAAGAGTATTCTATCAAGGAGCAACATCTTTAGGATCATTAATGACTTTAAAAAGACTAGTTGCACCACTGGGAAGAAAATTTCTAGAGGCCCATGAGCTTCAAATAAACCTCAAGTTTGCCTCCTGGTAAGGTTCCAGCTCAAGTGTCTGGTTGTCTCCAATGTAAAACTTGTTGACGATTGGAAAGAGGTAGGTTTGCACGCTACAGCGCGTATATTGAGGCAGAGATTTTTCGATAAAGCTCTTAAATAGAGAAGGGCTGCGAAGAAACTTCATCTCACCTTGCGGATAATCTCGACTTTTGTAATACATAAATATAAAGAATGAACTCTTGAAGACTGGGTGAGGCAAGTGATATTATAGGATGAAGCTCCCTTTCGCTTGTTTGGAGCTTCTGGAAGATCGCTCGTTGGGAGTGGAAAAGGGGAGCGCTTTCACGAGTCTCAGGGCGTGCTCATGGTGAATCATTCGGACACTCTTCATGTCTGGGGCTGCTTCTCTTTCAAGGGAATTGGAGCATTAACAATTTTGCTCAGAAAGTGCTTCATCAGCACATTTTCCCAACAGTTCAGGACCAATTTGGGAATGATAACTGTATTTTTCAGCATGATGACGCACCTTCTTACAAAGCAAAACGAATAACAGTTCTTGGCTGGAAATAGCATCAAAATTTCGGGACCTTGACTCGGAAATTCGCCAGATTTGAACCGAGTAGTGAATTTGTAGGCAATAATTAAACTGGCGGTTGATAAACAGAAGCCACCCCATTGTGAGCGGGTGCGGGTGCTGACTGAACAAAAATAAATGGAGAAATGTCAGTCAAGATTTCATCACAAATTTGGTCTACAAAATGCTAAAACGAATTGAAGCAGTCCTGAAGAATAATAAAAATCATTGTAAATAATGACTACGCACATCAAATGACTATTAAATAATAAAATGAATTCGGGCTCTATTTTTTGTATATTTTACATTAAAATTATGAGACAAACATAATATATATATATATATATATATATATATATATATATATATATATATATATATATATATATATATATGTATATATATATATATATATATATATATATATATATATATATATATATATATATATATATATATATATATATATATATATATATATATATATATATATATGAGAATATAAGTAGAGAAAATAATTCATCGTGCGTAGCTGTCACCGTGATTTTCAATTTCGCGCCAAAATGCGTGCCAAGAGAATTTTGGCGCCCAAATGAAGGCACTTAGGGAAGGTTCTTGTCGTGTTCGTGGAACAGACACACTGCCAAATCTTAAAGGCTACGCAAATAATCACAAGCTCAAACCCTCAACAATAATTTCAACTACATTTTCATAATATATATATATATATATATATATATATATATATATATATATATATATATATATATATATATATATATATATATATATATATATATATATATATATATATATATATGCAAATTAAAATCTAGAGACCAAAGACTAATAAATACCTTACTTGAACGTAAATTTCGGGTAAGAATAAAGTAACACTATTTTCACATTATTTAATCGTACTTTAAATTTCTATTGAAATTACGACCTATTTCATTTTTAATTAAGTTACTTTAAACAACTTTTTTTTAAACGGTTATGCACCTCAGTTGTTTTTTAAATGTCTAAATATATATCTTAACAGAAAATACAATGAAATTCCCCCAACATACTCGTATAATGTTCTTAAAGAAGTAGTATTCATAATTTTCCTCTCATTTGGCACAAAATTATACTGATGAAATTGGAATTTTAAAATAGGATCATTGTTCCACTTCAAGGATCGCCTTCCTAAATAGTTGATTTCCCGTTGCAAATACTTTTACAGTTGCGTCACCTGTGATGACATTAGCTCTGTCGGTGCAGCTAAACATTCACTCCATAGTCATTTCTCGAAGCACGCGGACGTATCCTTTCGTACCAGTTTTCCTTTGAGTAAACGAGATCCTTCGCCCATCTACCAGACTTTAAAGTTTTGTGCACCGTTAATTCCGAACATCATTTAATTATTTCTGAATCCCTATTTATATTTAAGCTAAAACCTACCTTTAGCAATAATCAGACCGCCATCAAACAAAATATTGTATCGCAATAATTTTACTTATTTTTAAGTTTAGTTTCATTGCAATCGTAAAAAAAATTTACGTCCCTTAATACACCAATTATTCATTTTAGAAATCACTGAAGATAAGGTTTGTTATCTAAAAATATTTGGAATAAATTTAATAAGATGTTCTCGTCATTTCTGGCCTTCTTATTCATTATTAAATTCAAATAGTCTTCGTCGATATTATATATATATATATATATATATATATATATATATATATATATATATATATATATATATATATATATATATATATGCAGTTAAAAGGCTATTTTTGTCAAACACAGTTTTCATCAAAGCCCTCGGAAGGACCTCTTCTCACATACGCGAGATTTTTAAGTGTTACTTTCTCGTGTATGTGAGAAGAGCTCCTTTCGAGGGCTTTGATGAAAACTATGTTTGCCAAAAGTAGCCTTTTAACCGCATAATTAATTGAGTTACTGCAATCATTTTTCTTAATATATATATATATATATATATATATATATATATATATATATATATATATATATATATATATATATATATATATATATATATATATATATATATATATATATGATCATTTAACATGTAATGCAGCCTTTTTATGTTTATCGTTAATTTATGGATATAAAACAAACAACTCTGAAGTTATTTATCTTTACATAAGTATCGATCTATTCATTTATTAGTTAAAATAATTTCAACAGTTTTTACCACTAGTCTTCATCTTTCTCAAAACCTTTCAATAGGCTATTCTAAAAATCATTTAACTTTGATTTAAAAACGACTTTTTATGTTGTCGACATCTTCATTCTCTTTACGTGATTTGCTTAACTTTTAAAAATAGAGTACTCTGATGGGGCGAAGTCTGGTGGGTATGGAAGGGGGCTTCATTAGTTCCCAATCGAATTTGTTAAGCTTTTGTATGATATATCTTGCAATGTGAGGTTGAACGTTGTCTTGATAATAGACTACATTTCTTCTATTAATTAAGGTTCGTCTTTTTATTAAAGTGCTGAATGCAAACTGTCCACCAACTGAGCACAGTAAACCCCCTCCTTTGCCTGGGATATTGATTTTGCCCAGGAATTGTACATAACCCTCTTTTGTCTCCATCTAAGAATCATATTAAAAAATGGTGCTCATTTTGGTCGAGAAAAGAGATATAAACAAAGGTTGATTCTTTGTTGCAAGTGTACCTCTGACGGGTCATGGAGTATGCAATGCCCCACTCGTGAAACCTGACTTGCATCTTCCTTAAACGATGATACACAGTGGAATGAGTTGAATGAAGTTTGCCTGCAAATTGTTCGACAATTACAATCGGATTTTTTCCCCTTGTGATTTTTATAGATGTTGCCTGGGTTACTCAACCTTTCTCTCACTTTTACATCCCTAAATTAACAGGTTTCTTTAAGAACCTCTTCTCAAATCTTTCTATCTCAAATCCCCATTATGTTTTGACATCTTTATAATATAACCCATTTGTTATTGATTTGGGATGTGCCATCTGTTGTTTACCTCAATATTACACTCTGGAACTCATGAACGAAATAGTGAGCGTCATTTTTATATTCCTTTTCACAGTGTTCATTGCTATTATCCCGATTAAACCGTTCAAAAGTAAATGATAAATTAGGTTGGTCCAATATTATATTTTGCATGATTTCTCGTATTAGGTACTCATATACATACACTTTGAGGTCGAATGCGCATATGTTTACACATATGCATATATAAACGTACATACAGGTATAAGAGAATGTGAAAATTCCGTATATCTTAGCGTCTCCCTTACGTTCTCTCTACCACGCTCTTGAATACTTACAGGTACACTTGTCTTCTGATTGACGTGAAGAAGTTAGACCAAACACACACACACACACACACATATATATATATATATATATATATATATATATATATATATATATATATATATATATATATATATATATATATATATATATATATATATATATATATATATATATATATATATATATATATATATATATATATATATATATATATATTGTGTGGAAGAAATATTCGTATCACCCTAAAACTGTTTATTAATTACGTTACAAGTGACCAAATAACTTAAAACTTACACAAAAGATGCACTATTTTAAAATGAACAAATCCAACTTCGAGTCTTCAAATTTAAATTATTTTAATTAGGTAGGGAAAGGTATTCGTACAGATGTATTATTCCAAATCATTATTTAGTTCCATAATGATTGTTAGCAATAACTACATGTGGACGTTTTTCATAGTTTGCAACAAATGTTTGGCATGTTTTTGTCGGTATTTCCGCCTACTCTTCTTTATATATGACCTTCAACTGGGCTATGTTCTTGGGGTCCCGCAAATGAATCTGATTTTTTCATTTTCGCCGTAAATTTTCTATGGGGTTAAAATCAGCACCCTCAGATTATTCTGAACAAACCAATCTCGAGTCAGTAAAATCCTAAAAAATTGAGCTTTATTCATTGCGCCATCTATCAGATGATGTGCTATGGTACCATTAGCCTAAAACCACACCCATACCATGATGCTTCCAGCGACAAATTTTACGGTTGGGATGATGTCTTTGGATCATAAACATTTACATCTTTCCTGCATATATGACGAGCTGAATTACTATAAAACAATTCAATTTTTGTTTCATCTGACAATAACACACTACTCCAGATTTCTCTAGGCTTTTTAAATGAGTACAGGCAAAATTTAGGCGCACATCTGTGTTTCTTTTATTAGTTATCAAGATTTCAGATTATTGCGGTGGAACTGCCTTTTCGATTTCAAAATATAAGAACCAATGGTATTGAAAGGAATATTGAGCCTCTTCGAAATATCTTGGTAACTCAACCCTTCTTTGTAAAGTTTAACAAATTCATTCTAACTTTCAATAGAGAGCTCCTTCAATAAAGAGCTATTAGTAACTCAACATTTCTTTGTAAAGCTTAAGAGATAAATTCTAATATTCAATAAAGAGGTCCTTCAATAGAGAGCTCTTGGTAACTCAACCTTTCTCTGTAAAGTTTAACAGATTCATTCTAACATTCAATAAAGAGCTCCTTCAATGAAGAGTTCTTGGTAACTCAACCCTTCCTTGTAAAGTTTAACAGAGTCTTTTATTTCTAACATTCAATAAAGAGCTCCTGCAATAAAAAGCTTTTGGTAACTCAACCCTTCTTTGTAAAGTTTAACAGATTCATTCGAACATTCATAATGAGGTTCTTCAATAAAGAGCTCTTGATAAATCAACCCTTCTTTGTAAAGTTTAACAAATTCATTCTAACATTCAATAAAGAGGTTCTTCAATAAATAGCTCTTGGTAACTCAACCTTTGTTTGTAAAGTTTAACATATTCTTTCTAAAATTCAATAAAGAGCTCCTTCAATAAAGAGCTCTTGGTAACTAAACCCTTCTTTCTAAAGTTTAACAAATTCATTTTAACATTCAATAAAGAGGTCCTTCAATAACGAGCTCTTGGTAAGTCAACTCTTCTTTGTAAAGTTTAACAGATTCATTCTAACATTCAATAAAGAGCTCCTTCATTTGCCTCATGGCGACACCCTTGCTGCATTAGAAGAAGACAATGAATGGCTAAGTTCCAAGAAGCCTAACTTACTGAAAATAGTTAACATTTTAAATTATCCTTGACTATTCACTCAATCAGTTATCCTCTAAAAGTGCGTACTTATTACTTTAATATTTATTACTTCGTATGTACAAATACCTTTTTCTTAACCAATTATAATAATTTAAATTTTATTGTATTTCCCTCAAAATTTTGGTTTGTTCATTTCAAAATAGTGCAATTTTTTCTAATATTCATCGTTTGTATAACTTTTAAGTTATTTAAATACTTTTAAAGTTCTTAATAAACAATTTTCGCGTGTACGAATATCTGTTTTCCTCCACTATATATATTTAAAGTGAGAGGAAGATAGAAAAAGAGAAAGAGAAGGAAATAGGAAAAGGGAAAAGGATATGGAAAAGGAAGGAGAGAAAAAGAGGAAAAGGGAAAGTGAGGAGGAGAGAGAGGGAAAGATAGAGAGAAATAGAGGGAAATATGAAAAGGGAAAGGGAAGGAGAGAGAGAGAGATGGGGAAGGGAAAGGATATTGAAAAGGGAAGAAAAAGAGAGAGAGAGAAAGAGAAAAAGGAAAAGGAAAAAGGAAAGGGAAAAAGAGAGAGTAAGAGAGAGAGAGAGAGAGAGAGAGAGAGAGAGAGAGAGAGAGAGAGTATGTAAGGGAGTAAGAGCTAGTAAGAGAGAGTGAGAGTGAGATAAGTAGAGAGAGGTGCAAATTTTGCAGTGCTTCTCATAGAATATTTTATAATTTTTCCTTTATTTTGGTGCGGCTATGACTTGGCCGATGGGGGCCGCTTTCCGACTGTTCGCCGGTCGAGCGTTTCTGCTTCATCCGGACCAATGTGAAACGCCAAGCCTTTCTCTCCTCCGGGCTGCAGCGAATCAGGGAAAGACGCGGAAGAAGAAACGAAGGTTGGTTACGTTCGGCTCAAGTCACGTCTGGAAATGGTTCATTAGACATTTTTTAGAAACCATTTAATTGAGGAGAAGAAAAGAAAGCGTGAAGTAACTAATGAAATAATGAATGAATGGACACGACGTTTGGCTGACAAATAAAGAGTCACCTTTATTTTATAAGGCCTTGGTGAAGGAACAAATCCTTTCAATCATGATTTTTCTTTTTCTTGTTGGTAATATTTATCTTTAGTTCTACGTAAATATTTAAGCTGTTATTCATTAAAATATGTTTTAGAGGAGAGTGGTAGTTCATGAGAAGTTACATGCTCATCCATGTCTCTAACCCCTTAACAATCCCTTCTTTGCCGTACATTTTCACTATCCATAACTTCACCATTTACCATACGAACACTTCACAAAGTTTTGTGGTGAGATTCTTTCGCTAGTTTCACTTTTTAAACTTAAAAGTAGACAAAGTGGAGCTGTAATGTCTAGGGAACAACTTAAGATAATAAATAGATACAATACAAGAGTTTAAAAAATACCCTCAGAGATAAAGATAAAGGCCTTGGAATAAAAAAATAATTAGTTCTGATCGAGAATGGCTCGTAACCGAGTGAAGAAGAGCAGAAAAAATGCAAGAAAACAACCTTAATTTCCGAGAGGGACAAGGATGTTTGTGTGTAACGTTGATTGTAGCTAATATATATATATATATATATATATATATATATATATATATATATATATATATATATATATATATATATATATATATATGTGTGTGTGTGTGAGTGAGTTAGAGAGAGAGAGAGAGAGAGAGAGAGAGAGAGAGAGAGAGAGAGTAAAATAATTATCAAAGGCACCCATGGGGGAGAAGTCTCAACGACAGAAACACACCTGGAAACTCAAGACCTCTTTCGACTTATGCCACACGAGTGTTCCCCTTGGTCAAGAGACTCGAGAGACTGTACAAGTCTCTTGAGACTCTCGTAGCTCTTGCCAAAGACACGAGTGCGGTGGAGTTGAAAGTGGGGAGAGGGAAGGAGATAGGAGGAGGAGGAGGGAGAGAGAGAGAGAGCTGGGGGGGGGGAGAGATAAGGATGTATGAGATGCAAGCAGATTTAGGAAATATGAGACTGAGGATAAACTATGAGAGAGACAAGGACGAGAAATAGTGCTATTGGTCATTGTCTCTTCACATGTCTACATTATTCTTCTCTCATCTCTTTTATTTCTTGTGACTCTCTCTCTCTCTCTCTATCTCTCTCTATGCACCCAACACCCGCACGCACTCTCACTACACTGTATCTAAGCCAAGTCTGCATCCGTCAAAGGAGTCGATATTACATTGTCTTTTAAAATGAATACGCTAATTTGAATTTTAATGCGCGCTCTTCCTGCCTGCTTGTCTCTGTCGCTTCTCCCGAGGGCCTATTCGGGCGCTCATACGCATAAGCCTATCCAAAGGGGAACACTTACGGTCGGCTTATCCCCCGGTACACGAGCTGCAATCGGCAAGGGACCCCATATAGCCCCATACCAATTGGTTTCCGTGAATAAATTGTCCAATGCAGAAACCCCATAACTAAAATTGGTCACTAACACCAACAAGAGCATTTACATCAGCTTATGAAAATGTGTTCTTAAAATCGTGAAACTGTGACACTTGCATAGTCGGTGCACCCAGAAGAGGGGACGATTTGAGGGGGTATAGGCTGAGAATGTGTAGTTCGATGGTTTAGGAGGAATCTTTTGCTTGATTAAACGCAGTTTCGTTATCATCCTGGTATGTAATGTTTAAATACAAATTACATTGGCGCTTGATCATCTCGAAACGAGTCTGAGAGTTAATTCAACCTAGCAAAGAAATTTAATACAGAATAATTTTACGGCATTGTTTCGCAACTTAACAGTTACGGTTTATATCCGGATGCTACGAGTACGCTTTTCTATTAAATTACTGAGAGCGATGATGAAATACTAAGGTGTTTTCATGTTATGAGCAGAAACTTGTTTCTCTTTGTTTCGTAAGAAATCCAACCCAGATGCAGTAAATCGACTAAAACAGAACAGAAATAGGGGGAAAAAACACTAGAAATACCAAAGAGGTGTAAAAGTTTGGAAGAAAACTAAATTTAAATGAAACAAAAGTGTCGAGTGGAGTGTAAGAGTGAAAAATATGAGGAAAGAATAAATGCAGAACTAGGGTGGGTGTTACAAACGGAAGGTAGTTTTGATGAAAAGAAAATAATAGTTGCGATATGTCTTGTTTTGCCTTGTCGGGTGAAGGGGTAAACTTCTACTTAAACACAAAAGAAAAATTGCGAAAAGGCATAAACCAGGAATTAAAGTGTAAATGAGCATTAATTAAGTGTTCCGTAGTTCTCCTTGAAAGAGTTAACGTACTGATAGAAACTCTACAAAACTACAGAAGAAAGGCAAGACACAAAAATCGAGAAAAAAAAAGGGATGGCTGAGGTAAACCCCCAAATATATTTTTTATTGAAATTCGGATCGTCGTCATTCTTCAACCTTGAAGAAAGTGAATTTAAATGCGTAAAATTGGTGCTGAGATACCTTAAATGTGCTGTTTATTCAGATGAGCTTAAATAAATGACCAATTTACGGCCTTTGGCCACTTCTATGGATCACTGGGAGAGAGGGAAAAGGCTGTGTGGAAAAGTGCTATGACTTATTGAGTCCCAACCGCACGATGTTCCCTCAGCCTGAAAAGATCAGACCAGCCCTCAAAAGGTTATCTTTTTTTGTGAGTTTGAATGAGGTGCGCGGAATGGAGCCCCAAAGTTCTCGCGGGGAGAGAGTAAAGCGAAATGTTTTTCAAACTTTTGGGGAAAGAAAACTTTGGGGGAAGAACTTATTATATTCAGAACCTTAATATTATTCCATCATGACCTCTTTCGAAGTTGTCCACAAGGATGTAGTTTCTTTGGGTCCCGTTTCTTCAGCCGTGCCAGACATGCGTCTAATAATCTAGACTCCGGAAGTATAAAGTTCTCGATCGACACTGGAGACACGTATATAAAAACACACGGCTAAGGAATAGGTTCTACAATCCACCTCTACATAGCCGAATATGCCAACTTTTAAATATTGTGGAAACTACGAAACTTTTCGGGCTAGAAACCCGTAGAGGGACTTTATTGGCGACATACTTTGGTGGCGAACCTTTGCTTATTTGAATAGCGAAAGAACATTCTTCATTTTATAAACAAAACCAGAGGCATCCGAAAGCGGACGCTGGAATCTCCTTCCAGGACGCTTCAAGAAGAATTCCTTGCCAGGCTTCGTCCATTATTCCAAGATTAATCTGAGAAGCACAAGACAGAAGGCCGATATCGAGGAATATTTCATTCCTGGGTCACCACCTTGGAGAGAGAGAGGATGGACCTCGGAAACCACTGTATACAGGTCACTGCCGAGAAGCAGGCATATTGGCCATTTTAATAAAGCGGAATGCAGATTTCGTCTCTCTTTATCTCTCTCACATTCCACCTTCCTGTTTCATTTTATCGGATGGTCTCTGTATTTATATAATGGTGCACCTGATTTTATATCTTCTCCCACACATAGAGGTAATTTAAATTGAGACGAGATTCTGGTGCAACTCCCAATGACACTTTCACTAAGTGGGAAAATATTATAGGGACACAGGGAGAAAGAAGGTTAATAAATAGAAAGAACAAGAATAAGGAAGAGGTAAGAGGAAAAATTTAGGTTATATTCGTGAGAAGTGAGGGTCTAATAGCAACAACAAAGGTAGTGAGAACAAGAGAATGTGGGAATAAGAGAAGACTAATGATAAAGAAAGGAGAAAAAGTAGAGCAGAAATAAAAGACTAAAATAGAAAGCAAGATGGAGGAGGTACAAAGAAACACCAATACGAAGACATCGTTAACCCGAGTTGGAGTTGATGCAGGGAAGAAAGTGAATGAAAAGGAGAGGAAACAGGTAAAAAAGGGGGGAAAAATAGGTTTAAACAATGGCCCTGCACACCGAATCTGGTGTGCCACACCATTCATCCGAGGTCATGCGGGCCAATGAGAGCAGAGAAAGCCAATTTTTCGGAAGACGTCCAGAAACAAGCAGAACTAAACTAGTTTGTTTATTATTCAGAAAAAGGCTGGATTTTGATGGCGGAATAAACGAATAAAGTCCCATTGTTTTGAATTACTGACTAAAAGAAATTCAATCGCGTCTATTTGTTTGTTGTTTGTTAATTCTTTCCTCTGTTTCTGTCTGTTTCTCTCTGGTGTGTGGATGTACATATGTATGCATAAACAGGGCAAAAATGTGCGATGGCACGGAAATATTCGCGTCTTCTACTCTCTTATTTACTCCCGCCCCCCTTTGAAGAGGACCTCGGCGTCGCCCCTCCCCAAGTGAGTGAATAAAAAGGGCACAAAGGGGTTGCCTTGGGGCAGCTCCTGCACAAGAAAGAATTTAGACTTTCGACTCGTGCGATCTTTTGTTGCCTCTCAATAATAGACGAACGACCGCCTATTTCGTCGCCTCCTCTCACACACACTTTTATTTTTCTTCACACACACACACACACACACACACACACATATATATATATATATATATATATATATATATATATATATATATATGAAGTTGAAAGAATATTCAATTGAATAATGTTTATGACTGGAATGATTGTCATTTCGAGGTTAACTTCCCTAAAACTGCGTGAAAGGTCGAACCGTAATTTTATATCGAAACCCCCAAATCGGGAAAACTGGACTCCTATTTTCCACTGTCACGGATTTTTGACAGACAGTCTCATCTCCCGCCACTCTCTTTCTCACTCGCAATCTCATTCTCTCATCTTTTATTTAACTTATCGCTAGAATCTGTTTGTCGCTTGATCTTTTTGACCATTTTAGACCCGAAATACCTGCTCGTGCATACATTCCCACAACCAGGAATATTTATATATGCCACACTCGAACAGACTCGCGGCTATTCTCGCACCACCTTCCACGAATGCTTAAATAAATACATAGATTGATGAAATTAGAATATTGAAATAGGCAAATGGAGAAATATGACGAAGGTCCTCTCCTAGTGATGTAATCTAAACATTTCTTTTTACGAACAAAAATATTATTCTATGTTGTCCTTCATGGACGGAGAGGTTCAAACCCTAAGAGAACACGCAGGAAAAAAACAGGTATTAGAAGACCCAAAGTAAAAAAGGGGGGCTGGGATAAGGTCCTTTGCGGTGGGTGGTGAGCTAAGCTTGGCAGAAAACCGTCGGGGAGGTATGAAGCGAGTGTGATTGAAAAAGAAGACTTTGCGATGAAGATGATTGGCAAAACGCGATGAATCAATGATGGTGCCGAAAATTCATCTTCGATCTTCTTGAAATGAACTTAGGGATAATTAAGTTATTAAAAAGGGAGCTTGACAAATAGGAAGATGACTCATTAGGAAATTGGGATGCAACCACTAATGGGATCTAATGTCACAAAAAAAACAAAGATCAGCTATTCCCCCCCACCAAACACTTTTTAGGACGTTCGTACTCATTAGAGTTGTACGTGCTTGTAAAATTAACCTTATAAATTCTAAGGTGGTTAATGGAAGCTCGGACTGTTAGAATATTTTTGTGTTTGGTTGGAGTGTTTATGCTTGAAATATTAGGCGACGTTGTTAAGATAACGTTTAATATAATAATCCCAAGAATGTGGCATATGACACGATAGTGGGCTAGGAGAATCGCAGGTCCTGGCCCTGACCTGCTATAAGGTACCGTATTCTATATTTTACTCTTTTTGTCCCCAATTCTATCATAATCGCCTACTGTTTTGACTCTATGGCGCTAACGCATAAATCCAAGCTATAAAAACAGAAGAATAAAGCTGAAGAAGAAGAAGAAGAAGAACTCTAAACTACAGAACTTTACAATGTAGTCTACCAAAGACCATAAGATCCACTCAAGGCCAGAGGAAGAAGAAGGATAAGAAGAACTAGAGACAAAAAAGAATAAAAACTACAGAAGAGAAGGAAAAGGAAGAAGAAGAATAAAAACTACAGAAGAGAAAGAAAAGGAAGAAGAATAATTAAAGACCTCAGAACCCTAGAAAGAAGACTAGCAAAGACCCTATAATACACTATATTCAGAAGAAGAAGAAGAAATACAGAAAAAGGACTACAGAAATCTACAGCGAAGATCTAAAAATAACCTAAAGTCCACTCAAGGTCGGAAGAATATATTATATTCATTCTGTTCACTCATTTCCTAACAATTTTTCAGGGAGTGAGTTCAAATGCACAAGTGTGACTCACTCACTCTTCCTCAAGCATCTTCCAGCCAGTGCCGCAAACTATGAAGAGTGAAGAGCCACTCATCGGCGTGTATGGCCGTGTATGTACCGTCGTCTGTATATGCCATCATCATCCGGCCAGACCAAGGGCCACAATTCGTGACAGTGGTAACCCGCAATACATTGTTCCTCAACTCGCATAGTCCCTAGCCTCCTCCTTCCTCTTCTGGCCCCTGGCACTATCAGACAGGGCCAAAAGGAGATGTAGTCCTTGATACCATCAGCAAACACTTGTACACGCCCCGAGGGCCAGGTGTAAGCTCGGAAGTCTTTCCACCGACAAATGCACCTCCGTAAACTGGGCCTTATTCCTGGTGACCATAAGAGCGATATTAAGAGAAACGAAAAGATGGGTAAAAAGCTTTCTACAACGCAGGTTTTTGCCAAACGGGCCGTCTAACCTTCCTTGGCTCCCGCTTCCAGAATTTCTTTAATTCCCTCCTTCCCTCTCGTATTTATTGTTATTTTTAATATTCTAGCGACATTCGAGGTGTAATTCCGTTTTGCCGCTGTTTGTGTGTTTGGGTAACAATTAGGGCCGTCTTGTATGGGCAACGGCTTTGCTACACGAGGTCAGTGGCTTCTATTTGCCTCTAAACATGCAAATCACGGAACAAGTTCTCTAAAATCATATATATATATATATATATATATATATATATATATATATATATATATATATATATATATATATATATATATATATATATTAATAGTTTCGAAGCACACCAATTTCTGTCATAGGATGGAGAATTGCCAACCAACTTGGAAAGGAGAAGAGAGAGAAAGTGAAGGAAAAACATGAATGTGTGTGTGTAAGGATGATAGAAATTAGAAAACATGTGGAAACTTGCAGGAAATTAACACTTAAGATTTTACTGTAAAAAAAATTATTTATATATTTTAAGCTACTGATTATGATCGTGTTATTGGGGGAAGTTTTACCTTTCATTTCCCACTCGGTTTCTTAGTAGGGGTGAGAGAAATGATTCAGTTGAGGTAATAGTTTGGACCATTTTAATAATTGCTTTCATCTTCTTCTAGTGAGACGAAGCTACAACTTCCATGATTGAAAAAATGCCCGCTTCACCAATTGGGAAGTAGGGCTTTACACTTCTTCAAGGATAGAAATGTATTTTTATGAATTAATTTCACCAAGAGACACAACTGTGATTGTTTATTGCCTTAAACCCCTCCCCAAATGATAACATACTTCATTTCTGTTAGTACTAACCAGGCGCGGATCCAAGGGGGCTAGGGGCTAAAAAAACACACCAAAGTTTCAAATCCGTTTATGTTTCTATTTCTTTTTTAATCCATACTTATATTCTGCTATTCAGAAAGCGTTATATAATAATATATAATATATATAAAAACAGTTTTTTAAACCGTTGCGATCGAATGTACCTTATAGGAAACATGTCTAAAATAGAGGTAAATCTCAAAAATAATTATTAAATTCAGTATTTTACCTTTGCTGACGTCCCAAAACTATAATTCATAATTCTTTGATGTGTGGAAAAAAATTCGGATCTGAGAGATTTAGTTCTTACTCATGTGTGAGTTACTGTTATTTATTATCTATGTTGTTAAGATAACCATTATTAATGTTTAATGCCATTTTCTCAGACTCTCAGAGGGAGGAAGTCAGGTTAACCCCCTACCCCACACACAAATTTTTATCCTGAATCCGCCACTGATACTAACCTCTTTATACCAAACGCTTGACTGGGTGGACAAATCTTGACTCATAAAACATTATGTTGTAGCAACAAGCAAGTCCTGTTCATCTCATCAACTCACTCATTTCTTTCAATACTTCGAGTATTTAAAAGGGGCTTCCCCTCAGATGTGTGGCCATAATAACCTACCTGATGTTGATGATTACCTGATGTTTTGGGGATAATTTCGACTTTTTATGGCACTTTGGTAGCTTTTTAACGAGAGTGGTTTTCAACAACATCTTTGAATAACACGCAGACCTTTCGCGGGGTTCAGGTTAACACGGTCCGTGCGTGATTCAATTATTATTTTTGCCTTTTCTTTAAAATAGACTTTGTGATGATAACTGAGAGGAATATTTCTAACTTCTGTGGCTAGGGCAATTAACCCCTCTTATTAACCCACAATTCATCATCTCTTAAAATCATAGGAAAAAATAATATAAAGCAAAATGAGAAAAAGAAACATTGTATAAAATTATGATTATCTATTATATATATATATATATATATATATATATATATATATATATATATATATATATATTCATGTCTGTACACCTCAAACATAAAAAAAATAAACTCAAAAAGGTGATCGAAGAATTCGGTTTCGGCTCTACGAACTCGGTTTCGGGTCTACGAACTCGTCATGTCTAAGATGCAGACAAATAACGTTGCGTAGACGAATATTTGACCTCACAGCAACCCTTCGTTCCTACCTTAACAGAATTTGGGGGTTTTATTCGTGAATGGTTTAAATTTCCTCTTGCACAGTTTTTTCGTGGACATTTCTTGTACAAAACATGCATTTTACCAATATTCTACCTCCAATAGTTTTTTTCTACAGCCTTGGCCAAAATTATGGGGCAAGTATGAAAAAGTGAAGAATATGATTGATACTCATTTATTTCAAACTTGACATAATACAAATAAACATTCTTTGCGTATATTTGATGTGTCCTACTTTTGCTTTTATAACAGCTTTTATGCGTTTTTTCATACTTGAGACTAAGATGGCACAGGTGGTTGACTCAATTTTCTGCCACTCTTCATGAATTTTGGCTGTTAATTCACTTTTTGAAGAACATTTGTGTAATCTCACTCTTGTGCCAGAGTGTGACCACAAATATTCAAAGGGATTGAGGTCTGGAGGTTGAAGGGGCCATTGTATCAACGTCACCCCTTTCTTTACAAACCAACACTTTGAGACTCTAGATGTGTGGCATGGAGCATTGTCTTGCTGGAAGATTACCCCAGCTTGTATATCATTGAAAATTTACCTAAGGAAGGTTGATAAACTTGGTCTAACATGCTGGTGTAAGTGTTGGAATTCATTTTGCCCTCATAAGTGAACAACAATCCTGGACCTAAAGACGACATGTAGCCCTTAAACTGACAACTCAAAATTTGACTGTTAGGACAACACATATCGGATCATAAGCTTCCCAAACTCTTCGACGAACATAAAAAGCTTCAGGGGTTCCAAAGATCTGGGGAGAAATGCAAATTTTACTGATAATTGATAGTATCCAATAAAAATGTGTACAAGCGTAATAAAATGGTGGAAACTAATGTGAGGAATCTACCTGAAAGTTGCTTTTATCAGACCAAACAACTTTAGCTCAATGATCATCAGTCAAATCTTAATGCTCTTTTGCCCAAGATAATCGCTTCTTCTTGTTCACCTGAGACATCTACGGTTTCTTTCTAGCCTTACATCCTTTGAGCCCAGCTTCTAATAACCTTTTACTATGCGTTTTGAGAGATGTCCTTTTCAGCTACCTCTTTTCTCTCGGTTTTTAAAAGAATTGGTCTCATTGCGCCTTTCAATGGTTGGTTGGACACCATTTCTCGAGCATTTCAATTTTCTTGCAATTTTAGTTGGGATAACCCCTCTCTGGACAATGCAATGATCTGAGCTCTTTAAGCTTCAGGAATCTGTTTCTTCGGAGACATTTTTAACAAAAAATTACCACTTGTAAGTTAACAATAAGATAATCACTAAAAAGATAGGATTAAACGTTAGTATCACACATTGAATGGCAAAAGGTTGCCTCAACCACTTATGCACAATATACAAAAACGCATTAGAGCGGTTGGTTATAAAAGCAAAAGGAAAACATATAAAATACTAATTATAGATTGAGTATACTCGACTGTTTATTATATTGTTTTCAATTATTATGTGAATGAGTTTCATTCATATTCACTATTTTTTCATACCTGCCCTATAATTTTGGCCAAGGTTGTAGTATCAATTTGTATACTTTATTCTCTTCGCTTTTCTCTAATCTTTATGGGAAATAAAGAGTTCTTCAATATTAGTGGATGGAAACAGATAGGTTAAAAACTCTCCTGCGCTTCTCATGTTCTTATCATATTGTCCTGATTCTGACCTGAAGGTTATGAAAAGGCGACATCCCATTTCTCGAGACGTTTCAATACGTGGTGTCTCCTTCATCGATGCCTTACTTTTTACCAGTGAGGCACCATAGCGATACTTTTCATTCACTTTCTTTACCTTTGAGCAATTTTGTGCACGTCTGCATAGTAGATGAGGAAAAAGCCATCTTTTCATTTACCAGACACACTATGGCATGTGAAGTAAACGTTTATTAACGAATTTGTCTCACTTTGAATACAAATTTTCGCGTAAACATATTATAATTTGGACATACGAGTAGAAGAGGCCGGCTGTTTCCAACCTATCATTACACTGCCTGTCCCTATCAAGAACTATCTGGTGCGTTAATATTTCACACTCCTATTTCCACAGACCCGGTTTGGTTCGAAGTATCCATAAGCCAAGAGAGCCATAGGTTAACTAAGTAGGAAAGGCTCATTATTAACATACTATGCTTTTAGCAAACGCCCATACACTCGCATAATACGATGGGTCTTTCCGAGTGATAAATATTGCTACCGTTCCAGTTACAGCACGTTCGTTATTTGTCAGAGGAGGGAAAGTTGCTTTCATTTGGAAATAGAAAAGATCCAAGAAAGGAGTTAGCAAGGGTGACTAAATGTGCTGGTAAATCTTTCCTTAAGGAAGCTCTCAAGTTGCTTTTTTTTGTACAGGAATTTGGACTTCTTTTTACCATAGTTTCTCCTCGTTTTGGTTTCACTTTTATTTCTTGCCATTTTCATTCTTGCGCAATTATCATCTCATTTCAGGCCAGAGTGAATAGTGAGGCAAAGTGCCACAACCCCTACGATTTAATCACCACAAAATTAGTACCATCCTAACCTTAAAATCAACCAACCTAGCTACCTATCAATAAATAAAAGCATATCAATCATTTACATATCCGGTATTCTATAGTGTATTAAAAACAAGCGATAACTTAGGAAAGTAAGGCCAACAGACTTAAGTCGCGTGCTCTCAATTATTCTGACCTATGACCTTACGACCTTCAAAACTTTCAAAAACTCATTGAAAAGTAAAATAGTTACCATCCGACGACCGACCTACGGACCGACAAAGTAATTGTTGAGTCGCGCGCACGCGACTATACAGCTTCCATTACCACCCCACAGACTTCTAAATGAACCTTAACCCAACACCAAACAGCAACTTCACCTAAACTATCTCGAGATGTTAACAACCCAACTATCCCGATGTCTAACTATATAACTTTAAGTGCAGAATTATTAAGATCCACGACCATATATGTGCATTTTTATGACAAATTATATATACTTTATTTCCTCAAATGGTTCCTAACTTTGAGCAGCGACATGGAAAAATAAATCCGTTTTACGCCAAGTCAATTGACTCGCAAATGACTCGAGCGACTCAGGATAAACGTGTTATTTCTTCAACCCATCTGAATTTAGTCATTTTGTTGCGGTTTCAAGTTTTGAGTAGACTAAGGATTACTTGAGCCCTCATTTCCTGTAGTTCTTTAATCACCAGCGACTATTTCTTTTTTTAACAGTCCTGGCAGCCAAATAGGCGTCCGAGGCTATCGTAAGGTTAAAGTTAGGTTAGGACAGACACTTTGCAAAAATGAATATATTATGAAACTTTCAGTAGCATCTTCGCGTTGCCGTTGTGGCTGTGATGAACGTGAATGCAATTTCTGTGTTGGATTGCTAACAGACACTTGGTTATAAAAATCAAAATGATTTTTTGAGGCAATCGTTTATTTCATTCACGCATAAGGCAAAGGGTTGACAACCACTGTTCTTTTTTTTGTGTGATAAAGAGTTGAAATGGCAACAGAAGCCATAATTGCTTGAAAAAGTTTTCTGCGAGAAGTTTGCGCCAGTTTATTGCTCCAAAACCTAACTTAACCAAACCTACAGGTTGTACGAACAATACTAGCCTCGAACACCATGGTCTAACCTTAACTTCGCGATAGCCTCGAAACCATGGTCTAACCTTAACCCTGCAAAAGCCTCGAACGCCATGGCCTAACTTTAACCTCGCGATAACCTCGAACGCCTAATTCGCTGCCGGGCCTCTTCCGAAAAAGATTCCATTCCCGTAACTGTCTATCTGAATGTGGAACAGGAGAGGAAGATCAAAAGGGAAAAAAAAGAAAAAAGTAGTGAAGATAAAAATGACTGTTCTAATCTATCCAGACACGGGTCAAATACTACCGATTATCTACTTAATCCGCGCGTCTATATATCAGTCTGTCCGTCGACCTGTCTCCTTTTTTTCCATTTTATGAGAAAATGGAGAAGGTCTGATGGCCTGATTCAGTTTTGTTGTTCCAAATATGCAAAATAGACAGGCTGTGAGGCAAACCGGGACCCCTGTCACCTGACGTCAAGAAAGGCCCCTCGGGGCCGGTTCTCCGTCCTCAAAAGATGGAAGTGTCGCGTCAGGAGTCCATTCGTGTGTTTTTTTTCATTCGCGATTCCAATTGCTCCATTTGTGGCTTCCATTCCCGATTTCCACTCGTTTTCATTCTCATTTTTTTTTCTCATTCGTGCCATCCATTCCCAATTTCCATTTTTCCATTTGTGTCTTTCATTCTTAATATCTATTTCCCCATTCGTGGGTGCGATTCCGGGTTTCGACTCCTACTCTCCAATTCTGAATTCCATTCGTGATTTTTTTTTCATTTGTTTAATTCCCGTTTGCATTCGTGGCGTCTTCCATTCCGGGTTTTTTCTTCGTGTAATCTCACCATGATTGGATTTGGACCAATGGAATACGGATGCCACTAAACGGGAGAAAATTGTGGCAAAGATTGATTAGAGGGTAAATTCAACCAATAGAGATCAATTAGAGATTAATAGATTGGAATTTTCTTTTCAAGGAAACCCGGCACTAGTCAACAGAGTTATGAGTGCCACGAATGCATTGGAGTCCCAGCACTCGGATTTTCGGTCAACATGGATACCTTTACTACCATATATATATATATATATATATATATATATATATATATATATATATATATATATATATATATATATATATATATATATATATATCCAACACAACGCAAGAAAGAGAAAACGGAATATTTTTTGTTCGGAAATAGTTATTTGCTACTTCGAAAAAATCCGAGCTGGGGTGGGATTCGAACCGTGCACACTGAGGCAGCGAGCAACCGTTTTGATCTCAATTAAACTGCCCCTTAGACCGCGTAGCCGAGGGGTCTAAGGGGCAGTTTAATTGTTTAATTGAGATCAAAACGGTTGCTCGCTGCCTCAGTGTGCACGGTTCGAATCCCACCCCAGCTCGGATTTTTTCGAAGTAGCAAATAACTATTTCCGAACAAAAAATATTCCGTTTTCTCTTTCTTGTGGAGTGTTGGATTCATTTCATCATTCTCTCGCGCTCATGAGAGAAATAATATATATATATATATATATATATATATATATATATATATATATATATATGCATTCTTTATCTTTTTAACGTTTCATTATTTCTCTTGTTTCTTTTCCTCCGTCCATCTCCTTCATACTTTCTCCTCTAGGAATAAATGTCACCGTTGGTTGCATTATTACACACACTTAAACTATCCATTAATAAGCATGACATAATTGAGGCAACTACAAAAATAGAAGCATCCCTTGTACACACGAGAGCATGTGCATTACTAGTAGCAGTATTATTATTATCATTAGTAGTAGTAATGTCATAGTAAGTTGCGCCATCCGTCCCTTGCATTGTGAACGAGATCTTCAGACCGAATAATAAAAGTCACATAAAGATCAATATGACAGACGCTAGCACGCCTGGCAGCTTCAGGAGACGGTTCTTCTTAGGGGTGGGTGTTGGGAGGTGTTTTTGACACTAGTAGTAGAAGTTAAAACAGTACCAAGAACCAATACAAGGAGGAGATAACAAATACCTAGTTCCTAAATTTGGCCACTCGAATTTACCACAAGGATAACGCAAGTACCTTTGGTAACCAGTGAATACACACGCTTCCATCACTTCTGAGAAAACTCGAGAGCAATGTCAGAGCAAGGAAGGATTGGCAACCTATGAAAAAGGCCGCAATGGTCGAGGGGAAAGTGTATACGTTTATGTTTATCGAGAAAAATTTTAGAAAAATCACCCTCGCCTCTCTCGAACGTGGGAGGGGCTGAGGCAAACTGCCAATGTGAACTCGGAGACTAGTTTTGTGTGAGCGGGTTTAAGCGTCAGCTGGGCCGTTCGCAGCGCCCGCCAAAGAGAAACTTGGTGTCAACAAAGTCAAGATTTAGAAAAAAAAAATCACGATGTCTCTGTCTTTATAATACCCATCATTCTCTCTCCTTCTTTCTCCCTCCCTTTCTTTGTGTTCAAACAACGACAAGAGAAAAATTATTCGTGTAAATAAATTTGCCTCGACATTGAAGAAGTGGTTTATTAAAGGAAATTTTAAGGCTTTGTCTAATTCACAATAAACGGGACCCAAGTATGGCAAATACATATGTATGCATAGATTACATAATAACAATGGCTGCGGTAGAAATTGTTCAGTAGCGTTGCTTCTCGGGTAGAACCTTAAAATTGTCCATTTACCACTTCCTCTCATGGCAGTTCTAATTCTTTTGGCAAGGATAATTTATCGCTTCTATCCTTTTTTAAACAAAAAAACTATCTCCCATTAAGGAATTATTCTTGTGTTGCCTATCAATTTAAGTGCTTGGACTGCAGTGCTTGTGACAGAGCCCCAAATTAGCCTTTAATTATAATAGAGGATTTCCAAGTAACTTGGAGTCTTCTTCCGAACGCAGTGACCAATATCTAAGCTAAAGCAGTCAAATAATAGGATATATTTTCTTTGAAATCATCCGCTTTTCTCACAAAATTTCCACCTTCTTTATTTTTCTTCATCGACTAGTTTATACATGGTTTCCCTAAAGTCTGAACACACAGGAAATATCATAATGGTCTCGTTCACCAGACCTTAGCGTCGTTGACTTCTTTTTCTGGGATATGCTAAAGGATGGGGGACTCAATGGACTCCTTGTTCACCAAACCTTACCTACCTTGACTTCTTTCCCAGGGTGAACTAAAGGACAAGGTGTACTCAATGACCCCCTCGTTCGCTAGACCTTACCCCCCTTGACTTCTTTTTTTCTGGGGAATAAGAACATAAGAAAAGAAGGAGACTGCAAAAGACCATTCATGGCCTACACTTGGCAGCTCCTTGTTCACTAGACATTACCCCCCTTGACTTTCCTTTTCTGAGGTATGCTAAAGGAGAAGGTGTAATCAATGGTATGTATGCTTGTTTGTTCACTAGACATTACCCCCCTTGGGAGATCAATGAAATTTAGAGATACGAGACACCTGAGGGAACAGCGCATCATAAATGAAGGTGCTCAAATTGACCGGAATTTGGAGTTAATGAATCGGTGATTCATCCATCGGGTGTTTCTCGCAAAGCGCATCGAACTTTGCATCGTAACTGGTGGAAATCACATTGAAGATGTTATTTATTAGTATTTCAATTAAATAAAATGTATTTAATTTTTATTGAAAATATGCATTTACCTGTGTTCAGACTTTAGGGACACCGTGTATATTTTCGAAACAATACATTGGAACTCATATATCTTCCTTAATGAATCCAACTCTTATATGTACCTTCATTGCTTCTTACCCTCCTTATTCTTGCTAGTTTACATCATGTATCATCAAACAGGAGGTATACTTACCTTCCTTATTCACTTCAAACTCCCATATAATTAGTTTCCCTGGAACATCAATAGTAGCGAATATAATCTTTGGGTTCACTATTCATGACATGGTAACATTGGGATACAACACGTTCCAAATGTTCATTCTTCCTCTGCATCTTTGGCCCCCGCTCCCAATAGTGCTAAAAATGAACTTGCCCAAATATATGAAAAGATTCCGGATGGATTTGCTTGGAGAAGCTAAAACAAAAATGGCAAACGCTTTAAAAACACAAAATCCATAAAAAAATGGATCATTTGGGGACAAGTTAAGTCTTCATTAAGGCTTTGGATTCATGTTATGTATGTATTACAGGGTGATAAAATTGGAATGAAACAGCAAGTCGACAAGTAGGACTTTTGGTTAGGTTCGGCTAAGTTAAGTTCGGTTAAATTAATATGCCTAATCTAATCCAAAGCTTTGGAAGATGAGGTCCAATTCCATAACTTTGACTGGGGGTATTAAGACCTAATCTTTCACCAATAAAATGACTATTGCATATATTTTTTTTTTCCCTTTCCATGATATTTACATCGAGTTTGCTATTTTTGATATGATCTTTTATTTTTTCAGCTCCAAATATTATGTAATGTCATTTTGAATATACTGTTTTGATAATCTTACTCGATAATCTCATCTACCGTATCTGCAGACGTCTATTTAAGGATACTAATCTTCATAACGTACCACACGTTCCGATCTCCAGTGCTAATGTCAAAATTAGCAAAAAGAAACGGTTTAACAATGCGAGTACTTATGGCCTTAGAAAAGGCCCTGTATGGTAAATCCAATGGTTATGGACTCTTTTTTATCATAGAAAATAGTGTTCCTTGTAAACTAATATTTATTTTATAAAAAATTAAAGAAAGTCTAATTTTAAAAAATGGACTAAAATAAATAATAAAAACTTAGCACGAAAAAGTTCAGCTACAAAAAATAGTTTATTTTTTCCTCAAAGGACTAAGAAAAAAAAGAAGTAGAGATATGAAGTCAGACAAACGACTTTGCTCAAAATTATGTACAATTTTTTTTTAATTCAGGGAAAATGGCTTTTTTTGCCCCTTGAATTTAAAGCGCAATAACAACGAGGCCTAGCATGAAGAAAATTTGCAAGGAGAGATCGGTAAATAAAGTGGTGAAGCTAAAGATAAAATGTGTGGGAGATATATTGCCGTAGTTCATGCGGTAACTAATTATTGTAACCGAGAGGACGCACAATCATCTAGATGTTAGCTACATCATGGTTGGCTAAGCAACATCTGGAAATCTCCTTACAAGAACGGGGACGGGGGAGAAAACTAGTATTGGACAGTAGGGGTACCATCGACTAAAATAATGAATATAAAAACATACGTAAAGGGAAATTATCGAAAACAAGTACTTTTCATTTTAATAAAAAACAAGAATAAATGAGCACATAAAAACGCAAGGACTCATATGTGACACAAGAAACCATTTGTGGATTTCTCGTGTATCTCAATGGCCTCTTAGTGAGGCCTGCTAATATTCCTGGGACCTTAAATCGCAAACATCTTTGAACAATCATTTCGAAACTTGAACTCTCGAATAATTTCTCCTCATGTCTGCCTTTTCCCTTTGTCCTACCCTCATTGGATCGACAACAGAACACTTTATTATTGACTTCAGCTTAAATCCAAAACCCCAATTCAACATTCATTTAACTCTACTTTTCTTGAGCGTGACGTGTTAATAGATTTTTTTTTACCACCAAATTATTGAACGTCAACTCTGATCGTGGAAAGCTACCATAAAATTAACTAGTTGCTATTTTGATACATAGTGTCTACGTTTCATTATCCATTCATCTGTTCATCGTCCATCAATGAGAAAGGAAATAATCAAATATAAGTCGGGAAAAATTTATGTCAAGGTTTCGCTGCGACTGAGGTTAATGTTTCAGAGATGACCATGCAAAGATCACTACACCCAAATGATCTCTACAGTTACCGGGTATAAAGAAGCCATCGTTGTGAAAAAAATCATATTGATGCAAGATTTACGTTTACAAAGGAGCACGGTCACTATGTCAAAACATTATAGAAAAAAATATTATGAAACAACGAAACGAAAATAGAACTATTTGGTTATAATTGAAGTGTTTCTTTCGAGAAACGCCATACCAATCATAAATCACAATGAAGAAATCCTAATATTCCAAGGTCTCCTAGGTGCTAATGGTATAGTAATATTGTAACAATGAAGAAAGAATATTAATTGTTATTTTGAAAGAAAACTCGGCAAGAAAAGTGAAGCCTAGCAATCAGTTTTACATTCAACAGGTCACGGGTACAAAGCGTATGGCCTCTGTAGTGAAGAAATGGTTTGGAGACTCTAAAATTAATACTTTGAAATGACCAAAACAAGGACCAGACCTGAATCTGATAGAAAATAGGTGGGTTGATTTCACAAAACAGTGTTCACCAAATAAACCCAACAAGTAAGGAAGAGTCGTGGATATACTAAAGGAAGAAATCCTAATTTCTAGTGAACACTGTTGCAAAACAATAGAAACCTATGGCAAACGTTTTACAATTGAAATAACTTACAAAATTCAAACAAGAGAATAATTATTATTTCTCCAATGTGAATCTTAACCTCTATTTTGTGTTCAAGTGGATTTTTGTATTCCCCTTGGGATAAATAGGCAACAATTACTGTATCACCGGAATTATTCTTTTATAAATGAGCAGACACCAGCAACTTGTGTTTAAACCTATACACGCATATATATATATATATATATATATATATATATATATATATATATATATATATATATATATGTGGTGTGTAATCTTGGTATTTTTCATTTCCTTTGCCGGTTGTGAGAGTGTACGGTAGCTGATAGAGGCTGGGAAAGATCTGCCGAAAAATCCGAAAAAGCAATAAAAAATATAGCTCCCCCCCTCTATTCGCTTCCTGTAACCCCCAAACCCACACACAGAAGACGAGAAATTTTAGCTTTAAAATTTTGAAGGAGGAGGTGGGGGGTGGGGGGTGATTCAAGTTAAATAAATTTCCGCGTTTTTATTCGCTTATGAAAGCGTTGCGTTGTCGCGGGTAGGAGTTGCCGCTTATCGCCTTCGGGAGAATTCGAAAATTCTCAGACTGGTGTTTGGGTCCCTGGGGGGCTTCACCAACACCTATTTCCTTTTTTTGTCCCCCCTCTCGATTTCTACCCTCTTGAGCGCGCTAACACCTCACTCACACATGAAGAGAGTGAGAAAATCATACAGTCACCAGTCCAGACCTTGCAGCGTACTAATGAAGTTGGAGATAACAGAGGTAGTCCTAGTCACCAGGCGCCTTTGCAACTCTTTGGACACCTATTGATTTCTTCTCATATATCTACTATTTATTTCCTTAAATCTTTCTATTTAACTCACGTCTTTTGCTTACCCTTACCTCGCCACTCCTTTTGGATTGGATGAAGTTGGAAAGAAATCGTAAGGCGCACTCGTATGATAACGCCTGACAAGTTTTGGCTTATGATTTTGAAACCATTGTCAACCAGTATGTTTGGTCACTTTGAATAACGTTCGTCTTCCATATTCTTAAGTGTGTAGCAAATTACAACATATCCTCTGAGAACCAAGCTTAAAATTAGGCAATTTCACTTTATGGTTACGATATTCTGACTATGGTTCTTCGAGGAAAACAAGTCCAGAACCTACAATCACCTTTGATATACTCGTGGCTCAAATAAAATAACAGCTCTTGATATTGACCTTATTCCTCCAGACTTCGAGCTCTGTTTTTGAAGAACGAGTAACCAAATTTACTAGATATTTGCCTTCTATGTATGTGGTAAATGGATAAAACCATACTATCTCATTACCACTAACTTTTATTTCCTCATGATATACCGACAAAACAAATAGAAATAGAACCTTACAATCTATAATTTCAATAACTAAACTAACATTTAATATGATTTCCTTCACTATACTAACCTAACATTTAATGAATTTCCCATGGCATACTAACAGAACCTTAGAATCTCATTCCTACGACTAAACCAACTTTTATTTTTACATGTCCTTGTTTAGAATGGAAAACCTATTTGAGTTCTACTATTAGAACTAGCAGTAGACGAATGTTCCGCACTCATAAATTTACAGCAGAGTTCGTGAAAAATCTCTTACAGCCTTTGGAATGATTTACCGGCAAGGACTTTAATACGGAGGATAAGGCAAGGGTTATTTAATGCATATTGTAATATGTTGTATTCAATAAATAGACAGTCTCTATAAAGACATTATGACTTACCACGAAGACATGGGTACAAAAAATGACGAACATTTAAGAAGATTCAATACATTAAAATGGCTAGGTTTTACGGAACACGCCGGATCGTTTTGAAGTTTAATTTTCTATATAATCTTCGGATCATTTTTGACACGATTAATTTTGGGTTCTCTATTCATGACATGATAAATTTGTGGGACAACACGTTCCAAATGGTCATTCTTCCTCTACGTGTGGGGAACCGCTACCAGTTGTGCTAAAAATAAACTCGTCCAAATATGTAAAGGATTCCGGGTGGATTTGCTTAGGAAATCTAAAACAAGAATTGCAAACACTTTAAAAAAACAAACTCCATAAGAACTGAGTCATTTGGGGACAAATCAAGTGTACATTTAAGGTTTTTGATTCATGTTAAGTATCGTTGGAATGGGAACATTGGAATAAGAACAACAAGTAGTCAGATGGGACTTTAGGGCTTCATTAGAAGGAGGGGGTAAACTGAAAAATATAATCTAACCTAATCTTTCATAAATAATATGAACATTGCACATTTCTAACTTCTTCCTTTTCGTGATATTTAAATTGGAACATCCTCATAAGGAATTTGGGGTTCCTATATTCTTGACACGACCCTAATCTTCTTCTTTAATCCAAGAAGATAATCACCGCTAATCATTTGGAACAACATTTTTTGAGAAAGAATGGGGTTAAGAAAACAAACTAAAATAACACACCCAAAAAAAGTATAAGGAAAGAGAAAGGACAGTCCGTACAAGAACTATAACAAGCCTTATCAAACTTAAAGGACAGCACGTAAGCCACGTAGTAACCTTCTAGAAAAAGACTTACAAGGATTACAAAACTCAAAACTAGAAGAAAAGATCCACTCGGAGAGACTAATCATTTTTTTTTTCAGTTGCTACCAGACAAAGACTAGTCCTTTCTGAGACCAAGTGACTGCTACAAAGACAAAGAAATAATTAGAAGGGAGGGCGTAGTCAGAGGAGGGGAAAGATAAACGATAGGCATCCAACTCCACGACAAAGGTCTACGACCAGACAGTGCAGGTGTTTGCATGGTTTTATTATCCTTGTAAACACGAGGAATAATTTAGCTTCAAGTTTCAAATGAGGGGAGGGTCATTGTTATTCTAGGGTTCTTCTTTGCCTGTCCCCTCTCTGACACACCCCCAAGCCCACCTGGCTACATACGGGGGGACGGGGACAGGCCCCCACTCACATATATTTTGAAGTGGCCCCCGTAATTCCTGTAAGACCAGTCCACCGGAGAAGAAAAATTGCATTCCAACCGGTGGATTGAGAATAGCCGCTGTTGGACACTGACTAATTGTGAGAGAAATAAAGGTGTAGCGTTGCCATGACCACCGGGTCAACAAGAGGTAAATAAGGGCGAAAATGTCGTAATTTTACATGAAATTTTAGACCTTATTTTATAGTCTATATTGTCAACGCAGTGCTTAACAGTATAATATATATATATATATATATATATATATATATATATATATATATATATATATATATATATATATATATATATATATATATATATATATATATATATATATGCGAAATGAAAAAAAAACTGACAAAGTAACACAGGAAGTTAGCAATGAATGCAATGTCCCGCAGGAAAAAGGAAAAACGTGTTTCGGAGTACTTAGGAATTTATTCAGTTCCTTATCAAGGATAACTGCAAGAAAAGATAATATATATATATATATATATATATATATATATATATATATATATATATATATATATATATATATATATATATATATATATATATATATATATATATATATATATATATATATATATATATATATATATATATATATGTGTGTGTGTGTGTGTGTGTTTGTGTGTACATGTGCATGTAGACTATGACGACCTCTTGGATCCAAGGAATCTTCGCTTGACGCATCTAAGAAGAGAGGCGGATAAACATGATTAGATGCCATGACCCGTTCAAGCCATAATTAATGTTACATAAATAGTGAAACTTTCCACAACGGCGAACAAAACACTGATAAGAAGAGTACGTACATGTACGTTCCGGGTGTGCACAAAAAATGTATGTATCTAACAGTGCGCGCGCGACTGCCATGACAACGGGCCCTTGGAGTGGAAGAGGGAAGGAGGGTGGTTGATGGCCGGCGCGTCACACGTGACAACGCGCGACGCCAGCTGCCATGAAGGCCAGCACACTTCAGCCCCCGGGACAGAGGCGTGCGTGTTTGGGTCCTCGTCAGCAACCCGGGTCCATATTTCGCCCCGGTACTAACGTTTAAGTACACTAGACGAATGTATGCATATATATGTACATACATACGCTCGTGTTCTTCATACACCATTTTCAGGTCCCACCTCGTTTTCTGCCTTGCCTTTCGCAGTCGTATGATGTTGTGAAAGGAAAAAGAAAAGGCTTAGACACAAATATTCCCATACACGCACCAAATGTTCATATACCTACACAAAAATATTCACATACACATAACAATCTCCAGATGCCTAAAAAACTATCACACGTACACAAATATCGATATACCTACACAAAATATTCACACACACACACACACACAAATCTCCTGAAACATTAAAAAATTCTCATGCGCACACAAAACTCCAGATAACTACACAAAATATTCACATACGCACACAAACATTTCCAGATACCTAAAAAATCAAACATACAAAAAATGTACAGAGACCTATAAATATTCACATACACATACAAACATTAATAACAAAAAGTATCCAGACACGTACACAAACATATTGATATATATCTACAAAAAGTCACATCCGTACACAAAATAATGATATGTCCACAAGAAGATTAATATATGTAGGTGTACAATACTTGCACAAAATATACATATACGTACATAAAAATTCAGACTCCATAAAAATTACCTACCACATATATTGATATAGATCATTCGATTCAATGATGCTTATACAGGAAGTGAATACACAGTATTTGGGGGCTATAAAATGAACAACTGAGCAGAGGAAAGAAAACAACAAAAACAATTGAAACCAAAGTTTTATTTCAATTACTGAAGCTCCTCATCTTTCATTTAAAACCTGAGAAGTTTCAGTAATTGAAACAAAATGTCGCTTCTCCGTGTTATCTTTTTTTCCGGCATGTGAATATAAATGGTCTTTCAACAAGGACGCTCGAGCTTTGTCAGGCGATAGTGGCCATGTTGTAAAAGCGACATCTGGCAACCTCACTGTGAACTGTTCAGTAGTACTTGGCAAGTTACGATGGAAGGTAATAGCATTGAACAGTGTGTGCAAATCATCAAATGTTATTATCGACAAACGTTCCGCGCATTACGTGATTTCTATCATCTTCAGCGACGAGGCCCATTTTTGGATGAATGGATTTGTGAACAAGCAAAATTGTTGGATTTGAAAAGAAAAAAATCCACATGAGATACAGCAGCACTAATTGCATCCCAACAAAGTCACTGTTTGGTGCGGATTTTCGTCTAACGGAATCATAGTCCGTATTTTTTTTAGAACGAAGATGAGATTGCCATAACCGTCAACAGCGAGACCTACAGATCGATGATAAGAAACTTCTTGTGGCCTCAACTGGATTACATGCCTGATATGGATACTGAAGACATGTGGTTCCAACAGGACGGCGCTACGTGCCACACTGCGCACGCTACGATAGACATTTTGCACTAGCGATTTCAGGGCAGGATCATCTCGCGCGGCGGCGACGTCAACTGGCCACCGAGATCATGCAATTTAACGCCACTAGACTACTTCCTTTGGGGCTACCTTAAATCGCAGGTCTATGCGAATAATCCGCAAACAGTTGATGTCATCAAAGTCAACATAACAAACACCATCCAGCAACTTCAGCCAGATTTATGCGACAAAGTCATTGAAAATTGGGCCTCCCGAATACGTTCCACTAAGCAAAGCCGTGGCGGACATTTGAACGACGTCATATTCCACACTTAATGCCATAAAATGTACTTTCAAATTTAAAATAAATTGAGTGCATATATCACACAAAACTTTTTTATTTACATTTAAAAATTGAGCGACCTTATTGAAAGAACTTTTACTAGGAAAATTGATTCATGTTCGCACATTTTAGTACTAGCGCGCTTCGCGCGCACATGTTCTTTGTGATGTATAGTACTTTATCTCATCCATAATAACTAGGGTTGATAGGCTTCTTCATTGTAGTCATTCGCACCTCTAACTTTATTATATCTGTTCTAGGTATTTATTCACTTATTACTATTCCTCAGTAATATAAACTTCCCTCGTTCTTTACACTAGTTACTTCTCTTTTATCTAAAAAAGGAGTCATTGTATGATTACTCCTTTTCCAGAGTTATCCCGAGATATCACGGGCGTTTCTTGGATAAATTTACATTGTGACTCAAACCCAAGATTTCTCGAGATTTGATCATCGTACACCTGTAAACTAAAATGATGCCATAGTCACTATGGCATATTTTAGTGAATAAATGTTCGTTGATGTGCATCGACCCCACTTTGTAACAAAGTGGTTGAGGATTGAAGTATTCCGAAAAGGGGTTAAAATCTTACAAAATGACACGAGAGTCAAATAATACAGGGTGACCCAAAAGAAACGGGCCCCAACTTTTGAAAGGCTTCATTTCACAGTTTTCTGCAAGGATTGAATGAAACTTTGGTGATAACTAGTTTGTTGTGTTTAAAAACATCATATCAAAACATGAGAGTCTTTGGACTTTTCTTCTTTATTCTAGAACACGTGTTTTTGAGGCATTTTTTGAGACGCAGCACAAAGTTGTCCATGACGTCCTTACAAACCGACCGACTAATGGCTCTGATCTCTTCCCTGATGGCTTCCTTGAATTCCGTGATGGTCCTGGGTATCCCTGCGTCCACTCTGTCCTTAAGGTATCCCCAGAGAAAAAAATCTGGGGGGGGCTAAGGTCTGGGCTGTGAGGTGCCAACTCAAAATCAGTCTTGAGACTGATCACATGGCCACCAAAGTTCTCTTTCAGCCAATCTCGGAGATAAGTTTCAGGTGTGAGAGCTTGATCCATCTTGCTGGAACCAGAACTTCCCCATAAGCGACGGGAACAAGGTCTTCAGCTTCCTCTTGAAGGTTTTTAGGACCTCAACATACCGCTCCTTGGTGACTGTCACTTTCGCGAAAAATTCCTCGAAGGAGAATGGTCCGATGATGCATCTGGCTGAGATTGCAGTCCATATCTTGCGCTTAGGGGAGTGTAGGGGCTTAGTGGCTACCATATTTATATTTGGTCGGGAGGTCCCCCAGAAAACATTTGTCTTCGAGTTTACCTTTTCCTCAAGATAGAAGTGAGCTTCATCTGAGGTCCAAAGGAGGTTAAGGAAAGTTGGGTTCTCCTGAATCTTCTCCAGTATCTTGACTGCCATAGCCTTTCTCCGCTCCTTGTCTCGGGCTGTAAGGGTCTGCTTCGTCTGTATTCTGTGTTGGTAGGCCTTTACATCCATTACTAGCACTTTCCTTCAAGTCTCACGGGATATACTGAGGGACTGACTTCGCTTCCGCGCAGAGTGTTTTGGATATAACCGATATACAAAGTGAGATAGAGTTGAGATCACTGATAGATACCGAGGGAAGAATGGTATTTTGAGACTAACAAAGACTCCCCGAAAAAAAGGCTTTATTTTAACGTGATTTTGTAGTCGCGTTGCCTTCACTATTTACTGGTGGACAGATTAATAAATACTGACTAAGGATGAACGGGGAACTCGTGTAACCCAGGGATGGCACAGTGTCATAAGGCAGGGAGAGGGGGAGTATTGATAAATATAATATCCACTGATCAGTGGTAGTGGTTCGCAAAACTGCCGTTATCCAGGCGGATTCCGACCGGATAACGAAATAAACATAAAGGTCAGTATGACAATCGCTGTTGAGCCCAAGGGCACCAGAGTCCGGTCCACTGATCAGTACAAAAAGGGGTGTGAAAATGACAAACTAAAGTGGGTTGGCTTTAGCAAGCTGTGCGAAAGAGAACTCGTATCCCAAATATCCGGGAACAAGAGAGTACAAAGGGTTGTAGTGTTTGCCATTGGCCGTTTTCCTTCCAGCACTTTACACCTCTTGTCTACCACTTGCTCCTTATTTTGGGGGAAGGGGACGATTCCTTCTCGGTATAGAAGCGTCCGTCGAAGCAATTGGGGCCGGAGGGGGGGCATAGGCGAGTGGGCGCACGCCGCAATCAGCTCAGCGTGGCTTTAATTGCGATCGATCGAGGACGAGGAGGGGGCGTCTTAGCTGGGGGAGGGAGGGGGGGATCCTTGGTCGAGTAGTCGGTCACGACTTCGAGAATCAACAGGTCGCGCGCGCGACACCGCTCGAATCGCTTCCACAACATCTTAACACCAACGCAGTGGGTCGTTAGTAACCTGCAATTATGACTTTTCAGTAGTCTTAAGGGGGATTAAACCCATGTCCAGTAAGTACCCGATGGGGAGTGTCCTTCGCTAGGTTTTAGAGGGGGGAGGGCCCCAATGAAACTTGGAGGATTAGTTGTTGGTCATAGGTAAGAAGATTAACTTGGACGAGGAATTTCCTTCCATTTCGTTCTCACTTCGCCTCATTACTCCAGTTACAGTAAGTAGTGTGTGTGTGTATGTGTGTATGTGTGTGTGAGCGCGAGAGAATAAATGCATGTTTGGGTGAAACAAAAAATTTCGTGCAAACATTGTTTTGTTGAGAAATAGATATGTACGTGCTTTTATTTTCTTTTATTATGTATCAATACTTCTGTTTCACTCAGTAGGATTTTTTTTTTTAATAAAATGAAAAAATAAACATAACAACATTGAAGTGTCGAAAAGAGGCGAATATAATCAATAAATTTAGGAAAAGTGAAAGTGTGTGAACGGTATATACAGCTCTATAAGTCAAAAGAGGAGACTCCTTGAAGCACGAAGAATCCGGGATGCCCACAACTCTCCCGAACCTTTAGGTCTCTACTGCGATGGGAAACAGATATTACAATTGGTGTTAAAAACCAAAACCACAATCGCTTTCTGCGATTCTTACCAAGTTGACAGGTTCCCTCGTTATTCTTTTTTAGAATGTTTGCTCCTTTTCTTTATTTATGATACGCAAATGCTTGAAGAGTTCCACATTTTTCAGAGATCTCGTTAGCTTAGTGTATATGACGTGGGATATTTAGCGTCAAGGCGTCAGGTTCAATCTCAGCGAGAGCGGACACAAACATCAACGTACGTCGAAATCTGGTGAAGGATTGGTGGACGCGCTGTGCTTTTCCTCCTCTGTTCCAATGAATATCTCACACCATGGGATGACGAAGATCACTTCTCGATCTCCCCCCCCACCCTAATGAAGATCGCCTCCTGGTACACTCGGTCTCACCAGCAATTGCCATACTGATCTTTATGTTGATTTTAGTATTCAGGTCGGGAGGTCCGTCCTAACCAAAAGAGGGATGGCGTTATCTAACTACCATATATTTATGGTTTATCTTTGCTTTGGCTTATTATATTTTTTTTACTTTACTGACCCCTAACAGGGCTAAGTAAATCTCGATGTTCGCGTATTTTGTTATAAGTTGTTCTACATGGTTGGGTTCTCTCTCATACCCCTCTATTAGACTTAAGGAGGTCTAATTGACCCTTGTTACGTTTTATACTTTTTTAACTCTTTATATCCATTTTGTTTGTTGTTGACCTTATTTTGACGTTGGATTATACAAGTAACGACAAGCCATCGTGGTGATGCCTTTATGAGCAGTTCAGATACCATCTTGCGGATGTGGCGTATGAGGTATGTGTTGACTTAGATGACCTCTGATAGGGCCTTGTAGCTTTTGTCATCCGTTGCATTTATGTTATGTTGTGTTGTGTTAAATATAACCTATAAAAATGTTCTGAATGTATTTAAATCAAGGGAAGATCTGAGAGCGATGACTCTTAAGTCTATTCGATGCTAGATGGGAAAAGAAAGTAAAGATTACTCTTACTATATTTACATTTATCTACGTTTAATTGCATCTGCGCAACAAGAGAATTGACCCATACCCACTCTACCCATCGGGGTATACTACCAAAGACCGAAGTGAAGAAGAAATATTGTTCAAAAGGCTGTATGCCATTCGAACTTCTTAATCCGCACACTCATCCATGCAGAAAAACTAAAAAGAAAGGGATGCATATAATAATCTCTCATTCAGAGGTATTTAAAGGGTATTTTTTATAGCTTTATTAGTCTGGAATAGAAGAGAGAAATAAGAGAATAAAGAGTAGGAGAGAGAAGTAGTAAAGGCCCATCTTGGAGCACAGGGAGTATCCGGAGACAAATTAAGTCCCCGGAAGTAATAATTTGCGTTGCATTCGAGGGGAAATGGTGGAGGGAACGGATTAAAATTTTTCTCTCCTGTTCATTCCCGTGATGCAATTAGGTCCTTAGGTCTTAATCACCGTTTTGAACGTAGGATTCCCTTCTTTCCCACTTATAGCATCAGACATACCAGACAATTCGAGGCAAATGGAAGTATTTCGCTTGCACCAATTGCGAGGAGTATGAAGTTCCTAAGACCGAGTCGTCGATTGGGCTCAACATTTGTTCATGGTTACAAAGGACTCCATAAGGGAATTATGATTAACCTGGACAAATACATGGATTCATAATCTTTGTTTCCCGTGGTCCTTTTGAGTAGCGTCTGTAAATTTAGAACTCTCCTAAGTTGTTTTTTTTCATGTTTCTTCTCACATAGGACGGAGAATCCAGTTATTCTCTCTGATTCTGCTTCATCTTTTAATAACAATTCACCATAAATTGACAACCACTCGTATGGACGAGAAATATAGAATAGGACTGTATGTGTGTATGTGGTTGGATCTGTGAATATCGTAAAATAAGGCTAATATCAAGCCTCGTTTCTCCTTTATTAATATTAATGAAACAGAAACGGTGTGTGGCAGAATTTCACTCAATACACCCGCTCCTCCCACACATCCAACAATGCAAGTGCTTATTGCAAGTCAATCTTCTCTCGAAAGCTCATTGCAAGTCAAAATCATTGCGAGTCCAAATTATTATGTGTTGGCAGCCACCTTGACGCCGTTGTACGGTGGTCGCAGCTGGGTGGTCAAAGCTCAGCGTTCAGACGCCCTGCGGCCACGGTTCGATTCCCTGGCACAAAGGTCGCTGGCGAGAGCTTGTCCGACATGAGAAGGGGCTATCGGAAATATTTTACCGCCAAATATTTTGTCATTGTTGGAGGTGCCATTTGCATTCTAATTTGAAAACCGGACGTGGCATTGTGGCACTCACTGAGAGAGGAGAGTGCCAACGAGGAGGGCCGAACTTAAGAGATATTCTTCTTCCAATAAATTACTCTATTGGCTTAATAGAGAAGTAGAATTGGGCGGGTGGTTTGTCTACTTGTCTATGTCTGTCTATCTGTCTGCCTTCTCTATTAAAGACGACATATGTGTGTAGCTTCTATGACAGTACTATCAGTGAAGGAGGGGGATCATAGGGCCCCATGCTGCAAGTGATATCTGGAGGATTGAGGTCCAACCCAGACCCTAACACCCACAAAGGGTCAATTGTGGATATAAGGCAGGTTTGAGGGAATCGCGCAGCTTCAATGTTCTGAGCGCACCGAGTAGTCTCCTCTTTGGCTACTCGGGTTGTATAACTTCCAAATATTTTCACTTCTCCCAGCTTCACCAATTTATCTCGATACTGCACCTAAAATTCGGGGAAGAGACGCCTTCAGGGCGTTTGCTCCCTAGTTTAGGGAAAATAACAACCACAGAAAATAACACCCTAGTTCCCGCTCCGTTCTGTAAAATAATAATTTATTTATTTATCTCTTTCTTTCACGGACTCAATTATGGTGGCTAGGTCGATCCGCGTCGTGGTCACAATAGAGATGAGCGTTTGAGGACACAGGTTCGAATCCTACCCCTTTATTTATTTTTCATTAACGGTTAAAATTAGTTTTCACGATTTTCTCCGTCTCTATATCTCACATTTTCTTTCTTAAGCTTTCAATGGTCACCTTACTTAGTGTGGTGATGCCAATTTTCATTTCTTTGGAACTATATATATATATATATATATATATATATATATATATATATATATATATATATATATATATATATATATATATATATATATGAGTTTATTTGAGTATGTGGCCTGACCTGTGTGAAATTCATTGCAGATCTGTAATACATCATTTTTCCCCTCCCAGAACCACCTCTTGCATCTCAAGATCCATCATCATACATTTGAAAGCCTTAAATAAATGGAGCATTTTTCACATTACGCCTCCTTGACATACACTCCAAAGTATGTCCACAAGCCGGCATACGCGTTCATCCATCCATGTACGTTTGAATTTTAAGACGAGTAATATTCGGGAGCCTCTGAAGCGAGGTGTTACTCCTTCTCAAAAGATTTACTGAGCCAAGACCGAACCGGGATTGAAGTGTTGAAATGCGAGCAACAGTGGCTTGAACCTAAGTGATGGGGGAGAGACGAGAACAATGCTAGAGGTAGACGCACGATCAGACAATGCCTCAGCTACGACGCTATCCTCATGCATCTTTGTTTGGCTCTCTTATTTTTTCTCCTTTTCTTTCTAAAGATTTGGTTTTATGGTTCATTTTTGCTTCTTTTTTTTGTATTAGTCTATCGTTCTTTGATGGAATGAGTTATGCCACTCAAACGTCATGAATAAATAAGTCCTTCAGTGACATACCTACTAAAACTCTGGTAGCAAAGAGATACCACATGCATATATATATATATATATATATATATATATATATGCATGAGGATAGATAGAGAGAGAGAGGAGAGAGAGTGTGATTGAGTGAGTGTATATATATATATATATATATATATATATATATATATATATGTGTGTGTGTGTGTGTGTCTGTCTGTCTGTCTGTCTGTCTGTGTGTCTGTGCGCGCGCGTGTGTGTGTGACCGGACTAATGAGAATCTTTCGTGTTTGAGGTGAAAGGACTGTCAAGTTTGGCAGTGCGCGCGACAGGGGAATGAAAATAATTAATAATGTCGTTCAGTCATGAGCGGAAAATGCTTTGAATATTAGCACTAACCTCGCCATTAACGGAAAAGAAAATCCTCTTGCGCTTCGTCAACATTGCAATGTAGGTTAAAAAAAACACCGAAAAAAATGTCACTTACATCACCAAACCACAGCATGCATGGATTGATATCATCCTGTATTCATGGGCATGAAGTTTTAAAGTAGCACACTACTGTTGTCGTAAAATCCCTATACTATTGCGAGCGGCCCGGAAAGCTTGACTATGCTATGGACATAATTGAGCCTCCCTCGCCCGAGTAAAAAACAACATAGCACAACAATGGTTAGGTTATTTTAGCTATAAAATCGTACCTTCTATCTCATATATATGAAAGTGATGAGAAAAGGGACATTTAGCTTAAAGAAAATGTAAACTAACCAAACCTAAAAAATAGGGATATTTTTCTTATCATTTATAGAAGAAACGGTGAGTTTTTTCATTTTGTTAAAGTTAACCTTATTTTTGATTGGGATCGTTTTCTATGATTTGTCTTGATGTATAACGAAAGAAGTTCTGGACTTTACAATAAAATATTAGGATAGGGATGCAATTTAATGATTGCACCATGAATAAGTTAGAGCGTTGATGTGGAATTGTTAATTTTTAAAAAAAAATTCCACTAATAGACGTAGATCTATTTCGTTATCATTTAAATTCTAGATATTAGAAGGAATTATTACAATTGTTTCAGACGGGAGTATCATTATATTTGTGCTTTATTTAACCGATTTAATTCCCCAAACAATTTGATTAAACTTAAACTTTTATCCCTCTAAAATATTCTTCAACCTTACTTCATCAGATAAGTGTAATAAAAAAATTATACTGTAGAAGAAAATTAAATACAATTTTGTTGCACATATTATGATACAAAGAAACGAATTCTGCTCTTAACTCATATATCGATTTAATATCAATCACCTTCCAAAACATACATGACTGAGACAACGTCTATATGTACGTGAATGTATATAAAGAAAGGTGTGCATGAAGTATATCTAATAATATTTTGTCGTGAGCGCACATAAGACTTAGACAATGTTAGAATAGTTTAGCCATTGTAAACACCCTGCTTGTAAATGCAGTTTGGTTACAAGCCCGAAATTCATAGGAATTACCCCAAATTACGCAATTTTGATGAATAATCGACTGGAACCGCGAATATCCTATGTTATTGTAATTGACCAAGGTAAAACAGCGCCGGCGAATGGCAGAAAAATTGTAGATAATTTATCAGGGCCCTGGAGTAGAGTCCAAACGATTCGCACGCTATTGGATTATTTATCAACGCTATTTTTATGTTATTTCCTTTACTGAAGAATGCATCTAAGTACATAATTTCGTAGTTTTACTAGTGTGTACTAAAGTAATGATATACAGTATTGTATACTTGTGCCCGATAAATAACGTTTATTCAAGAAAAACAAATATAATTCATGATCAGCAGTAGAAAGTTCATATATCTATGGCAAGTCTTCGAGTAGCGTTAGAGTCAACCGATTTATTGCTGCCACAGACACTATAATTACAAAAATATCGGCATTTATACACTGGATAAAACTTTGTATAAAATAAATCCTGTATAAATGTCCTAGCTCGCTTCATACAATAAGAATCTAGAGGAAAAACAGTGCCAAGAACAACAAATAATTAAACCACAGGAAACATCAGCCAACAATCGCCAGAAAGAAAATAACAACACTAAAAAGCACAGAAAAG
The DNA here is from genome assembly GCA_963969495.1 of Ceratothoa steindachneri. Taxonomy (NCBI): domain Eukaryota; kingdom Metazoa; phylum Arthropoda; class Malacostraca; order Isopoda; family Cymothoidae; genus Ceratothoa; species Ceratothoa steindachneri. The sequence continues at coordinate 181,945,200 of OZ018319.1, forward strand.
GGAATTAAATCCATCAAAAAATCGATAGCACCAGTGAACAGAGGGCAATAAAACATGAAAAATTATGGAAAAAGTCGAAGAATTCAATCAGGAACTCTATAAATAAAATGAAAATCAGGCAACAACAATCACCTCAATAAGTGAAGGACAGCTCCCACCACCCATCCACTCCGAAATTCTGTACGCACTTGAGAGCATGAAAAAAGGCAAAGCATCTGGAAAATGTGCCACTCTCAAGCCTATAAAAACTTGGAAACTTACCTCAGTATGGACAAAAAGTACAAAATAATTAGTTAATCAAATAATTAATTAGCTATTTTTTACAGTGACTTAGTTGTAATATAGTACTTAAAATCTGGTCTGCGGCAGGAAGGAAATTAATTATTAAGCACGCATTATATATATATATATATATATATATATATATATATATATATATATATATATATATATATATATATATATATATTATATCAAGGAATGAACTTGGAATAGAGTTCGAAAGTACTTGGAATCCTTGTTTCATTTGCCTTGTGGGCTTTTTATGTGAATGTATATTTTAATAAGTGCGTATTTATCGTAGAATTGCAAAATACTATAATATTTTACAGCACGGGTCCACTAATTAAATAATAATTCATTAATTAGGTAATTTCTTAATAAAACGATTCAAACCTCATAAAATCCATTGGAAATCGAGTCCAATGATGCTAAACATCCAACAGCGATAACGAAAAGATATCGAACGCTTTTGTCTTAAATAACACAAACTTGATGGTTTGTAATCCTTTTTCTTTTTTCTTATTGATGTTTGTTATCCTTACTACATCATTAAAATATGGGAATCAGTTGGTTTTAAGGACTCCATCGCCTATTGCGCTTTTTTGGTGTTTGTGTTTTACATGCCAATTAGTTTAGTTAGGTTAAGCTATTTAAGGCCTCTTCGCCTATTGTGATTTTGGGTGTTTTTATTTTAAGTATTAATTAGTTTAGGATAGGTTAAGCTATTTAAAGTCTGCTCGCGTATTGCGATTTATAGGTGTTTGTATTTTGCATGGTAATTAGTTTAGGATAGGTTAGGCTATTTAGGCACTCGCTTATTGCGATTTTTAGGTCTTTATATTTTGTATGGTAATTAGTTTAGGTAGGTTAAGCTATATAAGGTCTCCCGACCTTTTTGAGTTCTAGTTGTTTATATTTTAAATCTTAATTAGCTTAGGTTACGTTAGACTAGGTTAGGCTATTAAGGTATCCTAGACTATTGCAATTTTTAGATGTTTCTATTTTACATAGTGATTAGTTTAGGCTAGGCTAGCCTTTTTAAAATCTCGTGATTGCGATTTTTAGGTGATTTTATTTTACATGATAATTAGTTTATGTTAGGCTAATTAAGATCTCGCCTACTTTGAGTTTTAGGTGTTAATAAGTTTAAGTGTTAATTAGTTTAGGAATGGTTAGACCATTTAAGGTCTTGTTTAATGCGATTTTTAGGTGTTTGTATTTTTGCATGGATTGGCGTGCGCTCCTACGCTCTACCTAACACAAATTCTTAGATATTTGCCTAGTAATATATATATATATATATATATATATATATATATATATATATATATATATATATTGAAGATTTTGACATCGATAATTTTCTTTTATTTATTAATTCATTAGTTCCGTCAATTAAATTTACTTTAGAAAAGGAAGAAAATAATAGCCTTCCTTTCCTAGATGTTCTAATATAATTAGACAACCAGAGAGGTTTAAGTTTTCTATTTTCAGGAAACTGACAAATAATTTAACCTATGTCCATTTTTATTCAGGTCATTCTAAAAATATTAGGACAGTATTTTCTTCCATTTATCTTAGGGCACTCAGAATCTGTAGTCCTGACTATGCAGACCAAGAATTTACAAAAAATGAAGAGATTGCCTTCAATCTGTGCTGCCCGAAATATTTTGGGGAAAACTGCATGTATAAAGCTAAAAGAACATTCTATAACCACAATATAAAGAAAACAGAACCTTTACACAACATATTACTTCTATGTAGGTCAAACTTCTAAAAATATCTCCGTAAGAATTAAGCAAGATCAAAATGCAGTATCTAAGGTATATAAGAATAATGCTTTGGGTCACCAGATTAACTGGTCAAAATAAGATACCATAATGCATTTAAATGATTTTATTAGCAGAAACATATGTAAATCGTTCCTAATCTCCAGCACAAAGGAGAGGAATATATATATTAGCTCCGGTTTGTTTTCTTTAGATCCATTCCTATTTTTCTTCTTCAAATCAAACTTATCAGAGGCATAAAAAATCTGACCATGTAATTTTATAGGGAAAACATCTCTTTGCATAAATACAGTGTCTCTCTATTTTATAAGCCATAGTGAGTTTGCAAATGTTATTAGGATAACTAAAGTGCTAGCTCCCATCAATCTTTCTTTTTCCCTACTTGGTAGGGAAATAATGAAGCAAAATGAGTAATAATGTGATTATTAAGGAATCAGAGGTTTTAGAAAATATCACAGCTGCACAAACATAGACTGCATGATTACGGAAAATTGCAGATATGTACAAGGAATGTCTGATTACTGTAAAAACGAAATCAGCTGTAAGTGTTGTAACCAGTAGTGTAGTGGAAAAGAATAAACCCAAATCCCAGCTTGCATTGATCATTAATTCACGCATCAGATTAAAATGGATTCGCAAAACCACTTATAAAGGTTGCGGTTTAGGCTGAACCGATTTCCAAGAACAAAGATAATGTTAAGCTCAATATAACAAACGAACTCGGGTTCAAAAGAGCGAACTTGAAGCATCCTGCATTTACCATATAAAGAGAAATAAGTTTAACAACTCAGATCAAGGCCGTCAGATCATCAGACATTTAGAAAATGATCATCACTGCACTTTTCGAGCAAAGTTACACTTTAAAATTAAGACGATGATTGTCAAAAACGTAAAGAAAATTGATTTCAAGAAATATTTTAAACATTTGAAAGATTTACAAACTCAAAATGGAGAAATGAAACTTCTTCGGGATTACATCCGTGCTCCATTGATCAAGGTGTTATGGTGGCTGGCCGAATCAATTTCTCAGTATTACCCTTGAAAACGTGCATTATCAGGTCAAAATCAAAGATCATTATGTCTTATAATATTCACCCCTGGATGAAACCCTACGGACCTGAACACCCACATTTCGATCACACACACACACATACGCATATATATATATATATATATATATATATATATATATATATATATATATATATATATATATATATATATATATATATATATATATATATATATATATATATATAAAGAGCATTTCCAAGTAATTTCTAAGAACTTTATTCAGTTCCTTCTTAAGGGAAAATAAAACAAAATAATATTTCTAGAGGATATGAAACAAAAGTTTAGTACCGCCTCTTAAACAAGAAACCACTAATGGAGAATAGAAGGAGGGATGAAGCGAGGGGGAGATACATCCAAAGTTATCAGGAGCAGGTCGATAGGTTAGACTGAAACAAAAAAACAGCAGAGGTAAAGAACACGGCCTGGAACAATAGAGAGATTAACGCAGAGCGAATAGTTTAAGAAATAAAAATAGGAGTAAGAAAGAGGGAAATATTAAAATTGGCAAAGTGGCTGATGAATGAACTTTCAACATTATTTCTCTTAACAAAATCAAATATCATATATATATATTTATATATATATATAGGGTGTTCCATTAAGACGGATCGAAGTTAGCAGTAAATAAAACAGTGTTATTGGTGGAAATTTATTGATTTCAAAATTGGATCATGTTTCTTGAGTCATGGCAATTATGTGTGAAAAATAATATCGCCTAAATGTCCGCCAAGGCTTCGGCGGCACACCTCCACTGGATGGTCAAAACTTTTGATGACGTCTCTGCATAGTTGCTCCTCGATCTCATCAATATGCCTTACTATCTCATCCTTCAGCTGTTGAATTGTTGTTGGCTTGTTGGCATAGACCTTACTTTTGAGATGACCCCAAAGGAAGAAATCTAAAGGCGTCAAGTCACACGATCGTGGTGGCCAATTGACCTCGCTGTTTCGAGAGATGATGCGACCTGGGAACTTTTCATTCAATAAAGCCATTGCTGCATTGGCTGTGTGGCATGTGGCGCCGTCCTGTTGAAACCAAAAATCTTCGACATCCATGAAATTCAATTTAGGCCATAAAAAGTTGGTTATCATGGCACGGTATCGCTCGCCTGTCACCGTAACAGAATTCCCGGCATCATTTTCGAAGAAATACGGCCCAATGATTCCGCTAGCAAAAAATGCACACCAAACAGTGACTTTTTGTGGATGCAATGGCTTTACAACAATCTTCCTGGGATTTTCATCACCCCAAATGCGACAATTCTGCTTATTAACGAATCCAACAAGAAGAAAATGGGCTTCATCACTGAAGATGATTTTTTGCAAAAAATCATCATTGACCTGTCTTTGCTCGTGCAACCAATTGACGAATGTACGACGCTTCAAATTGTCAGTAGTCTTCAGTTGTTGTGTCAATTGAATTTTGTAAGCGTGTAGAGACAAACCTTTTGTCAAAATTCGATGCAACGTTTTTGTGGAGAGGTTCAAATCCGGCGCGCGATGACGAATAGAGGTGTCTGGATCTTTGGCCACATTCTCGCGCACTGCAGCAATGTTTTCAGCTGAACGGCGTAAAGGAGCACGCAATGGCGTTTTCATATCTGCCCCCGACCCCGTTTGTTTGAATTTACGAACAATTTTCCCAATTGCACTCTCAGGTGGTCGATTATGTTGACCAAAAAAATCGCGAAGTGCCCGAAATGCGTTTCTGTTTGAACGTCCATTTTCGTAATAGGCTTCGATAACTTTAACACGTTGTTCGATTGTTAATCTTTCCATGGTTAAAATTGCCAAAGACTGAAGTTGTTAAATCTGAAAGAAAAATAAAAAAATCATTAGACACTTAAACTTAAATCACATTTAAAATCGGTCCAAGTTATTGGAACACCCTTTATATACACACCGGGTATGCAAATCCTGTTACACTCGTTACCGTGTTCTCAAAAAAGGAAAGATATAAATATGTTTAAATTGTAATATTTATCAATCTGGCCGCCATCGGCGGCAAGCAAGCGCTCCAGGAAAGACCTAAAGGCCGCACACACGTTTCGGACGAAGTTCTTTTTCATTTTGGCAGACACGCGGGTGAAAGAGGACTTCAGTTTGTCGACGATGCTGTGACGGACCTTGCAGGCTTCACCCTCAACATGCACCCACATGTTGTAGTCGATGGGATTGAGGTCGGGCAACTACGGCGGCCAAAATTCCTTTGACCAGAAGTTCATGTTTGACCCCAACCACACTTGCACGATCTAAGCCATGCTGGCCGGTACACCGTCTTGCTAAAAGACGTATCGCTTTCTTTGTGATATACCTCACCCTGTGTAGGACCTTTATGGCCAGGGTGTCCCTATGATCGGCTGCAGTGAGCCTGGAATCAGCCGCTAACCACACCAGAGGCATCTTATCGCCGTTCCAAGTTAAGTCGAGCATGATCGCAGAAGCTGGGTGCTTGGTCGTGGTGATAACAACCACCACAGGGCATTCGCCATATTTATTTTCTGCCTTTCCAGACAATTTTCAAGACAGAAAGAAAAATGCGGAAACCTTGTATTACAGACTATATAACAATGAGCAATTTTCCTGGGATGAGCAATGAGCAATGAGACAAGAAACAGGAGTTTTTTAGAGGGAAGAGAAAGGGACATTAGAAGAAGACTAGAATCAAAGAGAGCAGAGGGCGGTACAGTGAAGGCAATCCTTTACCGAGAAGCCAGAAATAACGCCAGTGGAAAAAAGTTTGAAATTCCTGGCCGGGTCTCATTGCTCATTCGCCTCCAATTTTCTCTTTCTCTTGTAATATATATATATATATATATATATATATATATATATATATATATATATATATATATATATATATATCCTTATGCTGTTCGTGTATAAGGAAATTCACTACTTTTAATACAAGATGAAGTAGGGACCATTTCTACTCAAAGCGATAGAGGAAAAGCGACCCAAGCACATCAAGAAACTGATCAACAAGTTGAAACACCCATTGGAGCAAGAGGTCCTGTAGTTCTCCTCCGACGAGATTTTCTGCCAAGACCAAAATATCAACTCCAAGAGCAACAGGTGGCTCGCTGTCCCACCCAAGGACGTGTCTAGAGTCATGCAGATGAAATTTCCTGCGACAATCCTTGTTTTCAGTGTCATCCAGCAGTTAAGATGATGCCATGTCACCCAACCGATTCCTGCAAGGCTTCAGGCTAAACGCTGACCGCTACACCCAAGTTATGAGCTAGGTGGTGAAGCCCTGGATCGACCGCATAGCTGCAAGTAAGCCTTACGTGTAACAGCAAGACTCTGCTTCCTGCCACACCAGTCGGAAGACCCAGGCTTAACTGTTGAAAAATTTCTTCGATCACACAGCACCTGACATTTGGCTTCACAACTCACCTGAATGCAACCCCCTGGACTTATTTGTGTGGGGCGCAGTGGAACGAGAGATCAAGAATCCAGCTGCAAAAGGAAGGACGAGCTGAGGACCAGGATTACCAAGGGCTTTCGGGGGCCTTAAAAGGGAGATAGTGATGAAGGTCTGCCCGGTTTCGAGGTTACCTGGATGTTTTCATCGAGGCCACAGGCGGGTTCACCGAATGAGATCGACAGAACATGGCATAAAAAAAGTGACCGAAATTTGACGAATATATCTCAAACTAAAAGCACTTTTATTGTTTCCTGAGCCAATTATCAAACAAACAGATACCGTCCCAACCATATATATATATATATATATATATATATATATATATATATATATATATACAGTAAAATTAATGGCGGGTTCCAAGTACTTTCGAACTTATTCAGTTCATTTTCAAGGAATAATGAAGAATGAACTGTATACATATATACAGGGTGCCCCTTCCCCTCAAACGAGGCTGCACACACTTTTTGTGATATATCCTTTATTTATTTACTAATCACCCTTACTTTACAGGACGTGACAGAAGCAACGCCTCTAAAGACAACTAGATCTCAATGGCAGCTCCAGCAAAGAATATACTGCGTCAAACATTACTACAAGACAGGGTCGGTCAAGAAAGTGCAGGGCACTTCCGTGCATCAGTTCGAATGTGAAAAAGCCCTCTCCAAGAGATGAATTCAGGAATGGGTGGACCACTTCGAGAACTATGGGACAGTGGAGAGCCTCAATGCAGCCAGTGACAACTTTCCAAGCGATTCAGGACGCCCCAGGCAGCGTACAGCTGAGCTGGTCGAGGGCAGGAGAGAGTTAGTTCAGCAGAGCCTAAAACGCTATGTGCACAAGCGAAATCAGTCCCTCGGTATATCCCGTGAGACTTGCAGGAGAGTGCTAGTTATGGATATTAAGGCCTACCCATACATAATACAGAAGAAGCAGACCCTTTCAGCCTCAGACAAGGTGCAAAGAAAGGCTATGGCAGTCAAGATACTGGATGATATTCAGGAGACCCCAACTTTCCTTAACCTCCTTTGGACCTCAGATGAAGCTCACTTCTATCTTGAAGGAAAGGTAAACTTGAAGACAAATGTCTTCTAGGAGACCTCAAGACAAAATGAGGTAGCCACCAAGCCCCTACACTCCCCTAAGTGCACGATATGGACTGCAATCTCAGCCAGAGGCATCATCGGACCATTCTTCTTTGAGGAATCTGGCGCGACAGTGACAGTCGCCAAGCAGCAGTATGCTGAGGTCCTCAAAACCTCCAAGAGGGAGCTGTAGACCGTGTTCCCGTCGCTTATGGGGAAGTTCTGGTTCCAGCAAAATGAAACAAGCTCTCACACCCCAAACCTGTCCCGAGATTGGCTGAAAGAGAACTTTGATGGTCGTGTGATCAGTCTCAAGACTGATTTTGAGTGGCACCTCATAGCCCAGACCTTAGCCCCCCCAGATTTTTTTCTCTGGGGATACCTTAAAGCCAAAGTGTACACAGGGAGACCCAGGACCATCACTGAACTCAAGGAAGCTATCAGGGAGGAGATCGGGGCCATTAGTCGGTCGGTTTGTAAGGACGTCATGGACAACTTTGTGCTGCGCCTCAAGAAATGCACAGAGGTAAATGGAGGTCATCTTGAACACGTGCTTATAAAGGACATGGGGCTGAGGCCATATGACCCGGAAGCACAAGCCTAAGCTATGTCATACCTAAGTATCCAGCCATGCGGGATTGGTACCACGAGTTTACCCGGTTCTGAATGTAAATTTTCTAAATGTGATGAAATTTCCTTTTCGGAATAAAAAGTATATTTCATCTAGACAATTACATCTCCAAATGGAAAATAAATATAAATATTAATTTTAACAACTATAATAATAGTAATAATAGTTGTAACAGTTATTAATTTCGATGGGTCAGTTAATGTGATAATTGTTGGGGTGCCAACTTTCCCCAAACTCTTTTCCGATGACTTTTAGATCTTGCTACTTGACTCGTGACACTCTGCCGCGTAGGTTGATGCATTTGGGTAACGAATCATATCTTCTAACTGCTCGGTGGTGTTCTTGTATTCGTATGTTCAATGTTTTCCACGGAGTTGCCCGGGAAAACACCGGAATTAACTTTGTGGAAACAACAGAAGGATGTGTGGCTTCCAGCTTGTCTTTCACACTGGCCAATGATGTAATGCGGACGGTATTAATGAATTTATAGGACATTTCAGTACATCGAGGTGACGGGCAGTAATCTTCGAGTTTGTGCTAACGTATGGGAGCGTTACCCTCTTAATAGCTGCATCACTCATTGATCGCCTTCTATGTTTTTTTTTACGGTTCGTACAAAGCTTAAACGGTAATCATTGCTGCATAAACCATATTTAAGCACTCTTCTTCCTCTGCACGAAGTTCAGTATTGCTGAAGTTTGCGATTGCTCTTCTGTGTCTCTTTTATCTAGTTTCAAGCTATTCGTCAATGCCTCTTAAAACTAGAACATCGAGGAATTTGAGGTTATTGTTCTCTTCTGTTACCATGATGACTGGATTTTAGGAGAAGATGTTCAAGTGTGCTTGGGAAGTCTTTTAGATTGTTCCGTTGGATAACAGTGAATATGTTGTATACAAATCGGACCCACATTGGGGCAAGAATTGGAGAAAGGGAAACCAGTTGAAATCTCTTCTTCACCAGTTCCGCGATGACGAGGAACACGGGTGATACCATCGTGGCTCCTTTCTTCTGGTCATGAATCCTTCTAACGTAGGTAAAATTTAGGTGAGGCAGAAGTCCAGTTACTGGAGCTTTTCTCTTTCTTTCAGACGGTTGCTCTTCAGATACTGTATATTGTAATTAAGCGCGTGCAAGATGAAGGGGTGGATTTAAATAGGAATGATATATCGAATATATATATATATATATATATATATATATATATATATATATATATATATATATATATATATATATATATATATATTATATATATATATGTATATATATATAATATTAGGAAGGAATGATAGAGAAGTAGAAAGAAAAAACTAATTTTAGTAGATTTATCTTCTTGTTTATACTTGGTTGAAAATCTGATGAGAAATCTAAAGAGATGAATGAATATAATGAACGATTGGATGATCGCCCGAAATGTTAGTAACCCTCTCATTAATTATTAAGGGTTCTCGTTGCAGAAATGAAGAAGGAATCAAGCAGAAGGTGGCTTAAAACTGATTAGCTCAATTGCATCGAAATTCTCTATCAACGCCAGACTCATTTATTCTTTGATTTCATTTTCAAAAGGCATCACTTATCAGAGGGCCACAATAGAAGTATTTAAGATTAAAAACACCCAAGTCTCATCGATTATAATTTTTAAATAGAATTTTGTATAGAAGGTGCCATTATTCAGAAAACACCTTCCAGCAAATTTCAGGACATATATAAGTATTAAAATTTTCAAAAAATATGACTACTATAATAATATGATGATAATAAAGTTTTAAGTAAAAGGTCTATTTAACTTTTCCCTCGCAAGATTCGTCTAATTTCTACGCGGGGAAACGGATCTCCCGGGAAAGCATTGTTGTTTGGCGCCAAAACTTGAACAAAAGTCGGCGCAGTCTGAATCATAATTCGAATTGAATAAATTCTTTTCTGATTTCTGCACATTTGCATCTAAGCTTTGGAGAAAGAAAGATACGAAAGAGACGTAATGAAGGAAAGGTAATAGAGAAAAGATTGTGCGGAGATATAAGAGTGAGGGCGACATGAGTGAAGGATTAGAGAGAGTTCTCTCCGTAGATAATTTTACTATTCCAAGGCATTTGACGTTTTTTTTTTCTCTCTCTCTCTCTTAATTTCTTAGTTCATATGACAAATGAATGGATTCAGTTGAATTATAGCCTATCTCCATTTCAGAAATTCTTTGTTTACGTCAGTAGGGGCAAAACTGTAGAGGCATAAAAGCATAACATGTCTAGTATAAGTTGAAGCAGTAAGAAAAATAGATTTAATATGGTTCCAAAGAACAAGCTATAATTTCTAAATCGATTCGCATTATGGTAGGCCAAACTTTTATTTCCATTCTAAACTTCTTATAGAGCCAAAATTTGAAGCTTTTCGCAATCTAGATATATATGGTTAGAAGGTATCACATTGGCCAGATAATATATGCTCGGGGCAAGAAATTATAAACCACAATATATGAATTCGATTTATTCACGAAACTAGTTCTGTAAATCAGATTCATATTTTATTGGGGTTTATTATTTATTGCATATATATATATATATATATATATATATATATATATATATATATATATATATATATATATATATATATATATGTGTGTGTGTGTGTGTGTGTGTGCGTGTGTGTTTGTTACAGTGTAGTCGAGTTTAGTCAATTGGGTGTGATTAGTCGCAAGAAGAAGGCGATTCAGCTCCACTACATGGCCGCTGCCACATACTGCAATTACCCTTAGTTTGGACCTAACGTTAAGGTATATGTACACACTAATATATGTATAGTACCATCCCAAAAGATCAGAAAGTCTGTATTTCTATCACAACATCTCCTATATCATTTGGCAGAGAAAATTTAAGGTTTGCAAAATTGGTGTACGATAACCTACATGCATAAAGTGCGCATGGGTCGAGGTTATGCAAATTCGGATAAATAAACCGAAAGTTATCATCAACTAAGCAATTTGCTAGAAAAATATTAGTGTCCAAAATTATCCGAACGCTTAAGTTTATTGTAGAGAGAATCAACATTGCCTAGTAACAGACTTCAGTTAAATTTCGTATAAGTTAAGTCATCTTCTTTTTGCCAGTTGTCGTCTAAGTACATAACTGCCTAAGAATTGCCACGCCTCTTTCTGTCCGCGAGCTGATGGTTGTAAGGCTGCGCCACCGAGATGATCTTTGCTTGGAGCCATTACAGAGATTGTCAAGAGCTACAAAAGTGTTGTCTTTAACATTCTGTAAACCTATGAAGAAACAGGTTTATGTGAGGCTTGTAAATGAACAGTCAGGCGAAGGAAGAACACAAAAAGGTAGATCAACCCATTGCCCAAATTGCGAAGAAGGACCTTTTCAAGGCGGCTGCAGGAGCTTCTCGAGAGAATAATGAGATTTTTGGTCATCAATTTCTCGAGGAAGACTGGGTCACGTCGGCTGGAGGAAAACCATCTTCACTCCGCGGGCAAACCAGTAAATCAGTGCGAATAATAAGAAGGTTCATTTTGCATTCGCCATTGAGCACGTTATATAGGCGGATGCAAATGGAGCCAAGACCACTTCTGTGATGGTTTTAAGTTCAATTTGTTTGGCTCCGATGGCAACAGGTTTGTTCGTCGTAGAGCAGGTGACAGGTGGTCTGTTAATTACCCCTAAATGTGTGCGAAGTATGGTAGAGGAAGTGTAATGGTCTTAGGCATGATTTCGGTAGAAGGCATTAGGCAACTTGTGCACTTACGTGGCGCAATGAATGAACAAATGTAGTATGAATTGCTGCGACAGCATGTTTTGCACCATTTGCGAAGCCCAGCCTGCAATTATCATGCAGGATAACTCTTCCCGCCACAGGCCCAGGTCTGAAACGAGGAGTCAAAAAACGGTTCAAGAACACTGGGAAAGGTTCCAAGATAAATGGGACAAGATTAATGCGCAATAGTGTCAACAGTTGATTCATTCCTCTGTCATGAGATGCCAAAGCATTATTGAGAATAAAGGCTTCCATGCTAACTGCTAATTACATATGACGTACAAGTGTTTTCCACTTATAATTTAGTCGTTATATTCCAATTAAAATTTGTTTCCGTTCTCGTTCAGATCATTTAGACACTTCAGTTTTTCTAATAACCTTTGTATAACCTTTACATATACGTATTTTATACCTATAGGTTATTGTACACCCTTTTTAGAAACCTTAGATTATCTCTGGCAAAGGTTATGAAAGATGTGCTAGAAATACAGGCGTTCTGACCTTTTTGGACGGTAGTGTATATGTATATTGAGGTTGAGAAAATGTGAAATATTTTGCTGCGTTCCATAGGAAAAACAATAGAGACGTAGAACTGAAGAGAAACGGCTTGGTTTGTGCCGTCGAAGCCCCGCATCTGTGCAAGCGCCGCTCTTGACGTCCTCAGCGGATGGCAGACGTCGCTCGCGAATCAAACTCGCTGATAAGCAAAATTACGTCAGTTACCTTCACGCGTGATAGACATCCAGCACAGAAACCCAGCAGTTTCCCCACACTGGCCTTATTCCTACCCCCTGTTATTTCCCCAGCCCCAATAGACAAGCAATAGTTCGATAGTGACTATTCTTTTAGCAAAGCTCCGGTTGGTTCATTGTTAGTTGGGATAATTCTCCTGGCTCCGTCTGGAGGCGTAGGTTTGACCGATTTGGATGTGATTGGTTGTTCATTCTTTAGTTTGTGCTAAATTTATAGAAGTATTGTATTATTATGAGAATTGTTATAGAATAATATAATTGCATTGTGTGAACTATTATAGAATTGTTATACTTCTACATGAAAAGGTTCGAAAGTGTTGTTCTTTTATATCGTTCGTTTAAAACCTCCCCTTCTGCTTTAATTCTTTCCTTAATGGCCTATTTACACTTGTCAGAGAATAAATTGGTTAAATGTATTCCTCCCCATTGTCCTATCTCGCTTCCCTCACAGAAGCTTCTGACCTCATTAGTATGTGTCTATCGTGATTTCTTTTTGATAAACTGAAACTTATCGTAAAATCAACCCAGATTTTTTTTTAACCTTACAAGCGTCAGATCTACGGCAAAATTTTTGCCTTGTTAGCACGAAAGAAATAAATATTGGGAGGGAACTTACAAAGGAGCTCGTCTCTCCTAATGAACTTGAAACAAGACTTTCTTACTACCAAGAGATCTTATCACATAAATAGACTTTATCTGATATCTAAAATCTATAATTTGGATTATTTACGGCAGAGATGCTTATATGGAGGGATCCACTGTGAAGATGAGTTCTGTCATTTGATAACAGTTGATTAGGTTATTTTGTATGAGGAGGTCAAACACGATACGGCTATGCAGTCTATACGACCTACTTTTTGTTGAAGCATTTCTAAGGTTTGTGAGAAGCAATTTATTGCTGAAGGTAAAATAGTGTCTCGGCTTTCACCCTTAACCACTCCTCGCTAACAGAATATGCTTACGTTGCGGAAGGCTTAGGAGAGGTGTATGCCCTTTCTAACACTTATGTCGTGCCTTATTTTTATTATTCTAGTTATATAGCTTTCACACATTTTTAAATCGATCAATTTTGCCATTTTCTTTGACAAGCCTCTTTCCCAGAACATCGCACACATCCACTGCGAACACCCAAATGATCATGCTTTACCAAAACTCTAAAATTAACTGAATCAGCATCACCTGATGACATTCACACAATTGCCAGTACTCAAACATATACATATCTTCGATTGAATCAATAATTTCATTATTTAATGTTATTTGTAAACAACAATTTAGTTTTAAACTTCACTTGAGAAGTATTGGGCATTGACAGAGGGACGAAGAATTAAAAATACTAAAAGTTAAATGTGATTACTTTTTAAATCAAATCCATTCATTGAAAAGTTGAGAAATTGAGAAAGACGAAAGCTTACAACCTAAAAATGAGGAACGCTAAAAGCCTCCAGGTAAGTGACTAAAAACTAAAACTCCCATAAATCTTTCATCTTGTTTAAGAGGAAATAAAAACTACCAACTTTAATAAATTTTAAGCACACAATAGGTATAATTATTGAAAACAACTAATAATATTCATTCAGTTATACAAATATGTTTGTGTTGAAATTCACAATAAAATAGAGTTTAATTCACAGTGACTATTAATAGGATGAACTAAAAAAAAAAGGGGGGTTTGAAATTAGCAGCGAAAAAACTCTGATAAATGGAGAAGGATAGTATTAAGGGATAAAGAAAGACAAAAGGTTTAAGAGAATCTTGTGAGTCGAGTACTAGAAAAATTAATAGTGCATTTTAAAACCTCTACAAGAAAAAAATGCATTATTTTAGAGCCACTTTTTAGTGTATTTACAAAGGGGCACTGAGCTTCTACAATTTTATCGACATCTTTAATAAGAAAACATTGACAGAGCTGGATTTAAAACTGGGAAAACCTGTAATGAAAATTAGGAAGCCTGTGCTAATATATATACTAACTAGATTCAAAACTGGCACACCTGGATTAAAAGTTGGTGAACTTGAATTAAAAGTTGGCAGGCCTGGATTAAAAATTGGCAAACCTATACTAAAAATTAGTGTGAGTGGATTAAAAAAATGGTATTACGAAATTAAAAACTAAATGAGTTTGAAGTTTTCCTTCACAATTTGCAGGACTGTACTAAAACCAAGAAATCCTAGATTAAAAAATAGCAAATCCACACTAAAATTGGAGGGTAGGATTAAATTGGCATTCTTGAAATCCAAGCTGGTTGGCCTGGATTAAAAATTGGTGAACGGGCACTCAAAGTTGGTGGGCATGAATTTAAGAATGGTGTACCAGGATTAAAAATTGGCCAGGCTGGATTAAAAAAAAAATATATCGGCATGGAGGAAAAAATGGCAGGCCTAAATAAAAATCATCGGGCTTTGATTAAAAATTGTGCATGGGCTGGTTAAAAATTACGGGCTTGTAATAAAATTTAAGGAATCAAGCAATGAAATGTAGTACCACTTGTTAACTTGAACATGAGATAATACAGGATATTAAAAATAGGATAATACATGATATTACAGCTGGGAAAATAAAGATATGACAGATGAGATAACACAAAAGTATTTATTTTGTAACGATAGAATAATTCAGAGTAATAAACATAACGGTTTTAGGTTATAATATTTTAAATTAGGCAATTTTTTAAACTTTAAAATAAAGAAATTATCTAACTAACGAAGCCAGTTTAGTTCACTTAATAAAAAAGGAAACAAACAAATGAAGGAAAACTGAAAATTAATAGAAATAAGGAAAAATGTTTAGGACAACATTTCACTACCACTTCAAACAACATTTTAAAAAAATCGAAGCGATGCCACTTTGAAAACTAAAATTTCTAATCAAATTTAAATATAAAAAATAAAAATAACTAAATTTATATAACAATTTTAAACAATATTAAACGTAAAATTAAATCCTTAGGGATTTTACTACTATGAATAAACGTAAGGAGAAATAATCCTTAACAAAGGCCATTATTCATAAGCTTGTCTCTTATGTTTTAGGGACAATCGGTACAAAATTAATGCTTGGGAATACGCGAAATTAAAAAGTGCCAATATGTACGAAAATCTCCTCGGACGATAAAATACGTACACCGGCATACTTGATCACTTCGCCAGTTTTAATAATTAATTAGTAAGCAAAATAAAAGACAATGTATTATACGAAAAAGAAAAATGAAAAAAAAGTCACGAAATATTTTGGAAAGTTTGTTTCTAGAAATTTAAACAGCCATATCTTATATGATCGATTTTTTTCATTATTTAACGTTCGTATGGAAAGCTTCAGTAATTAACATTCCCAACAT